>JADLZK010005837.1:0-52740 GCA_015847255.1 Hyparrhenia diplandra
TCGCCCGGTTTGGTCGGACTCCTTCATCTTGATCTGATGATCTGAATACGCATGGAGGAAAGATAGGGTCGCACTATGCGGTAGAGTCCACAATCACGAGGTCGATTCGAGGGCAAAGGAGTCTGAAACCTTGGGACATGCTTTATTTAAACCCGATTGTAGTCCACACACATTCACCACTTTCACTCTTTTTCTTAACTTCGACAGGGTTGGCTAGCCATTCGGGTGGAAGACCTCTTTAATAAACCAGCCCTCGAAGCTTGCGTACCTCTTCCTCGATGATCTTGCGCTTTTCCTTGACCGAACCCGGTGGAGCGGTGGTTCACCGGCCTCGATCCCGGCGATGTCGGGAGTGCTGTGACATCCCTCGGTATGCGGCGTAATCAGAGGGACTCCATGCGAACATGTCGCGTTCGCGCGGAGAAGGTGGCGAGCACCACTTCCTATTCGGATCGGCTGGTCTTGATGGTGGCGATCTTGCCATCCGGCGTTGGGGTCGGCGGGATGCAGCAGTTTCTGCGAGGATGACGACTAGGCATGGCGCTTGGGGTGAGGACCTCCTGCGGAAGGCGTTCAAGGTCGACTACCAGGCCTTGGACTCGGCGGGGAGCCTCGGCATACTCGGCGACCTCGATGTCGCAAAGGTAGGCGTCTTTGGTGCGAGGGCGGCGGTGATGATCCTTTGGGCCAGGCATGGCAGGGGTATGTGTAGTTGGGGATGGCCATGAACTTGGCGTGGCGGTCTCCCAGGGACCGCGTGTCGATCCTCGAGTCCATCACCTCGAATGTGAGGTCTCCTTCCTGAAATTTGTGGGAGTCCCGAAACAAACGGGGAGGTCAATGTGCCCGATGGGCCTCTTGCTTGCCTAGTGCGATGTCGTGGAAGGGCGGCGTGGCGGGTCGGAGGTGCGACTTCTTGATCCCCGGGAGCGGGAGGGTGTCGGCGTAGAGGATGTTGAAATTTGTTCCGTCCATGAGCACCCAGCCGAGGGAGCGGGTGTTGTCGTCGGGTCGATGATGAAGTCTTGCCAGAGAGGGACGGGACACGGTCGAGAGTGATCGCACATCGAGAGAGGTGATGGGCTTCGGACAGTCGGTAAGGCGGGTACCGTGGCGTCGATGTGAACTACCTCCACGGCGCTCACGCTTCCCTCTGGTGGTCGTGAGAGTGGTGCGGGGGCCGCGGAGTGGATCATGCGGTCACGCTACCCTCGGGAGAGTCGTCGTCGCGCCTCCATCACGACCTCCTCGTCGAGGGCGGCTTTCTTCTTGTCATCGTCGTCGGTGGAGAGCGGGAGACAGTGAGTACTTCTTGAGGGATGTCATCACACTGCCGTAGGGTGTGCTTAGCCGGGTCTCGGTGGAAGATCGCGAGGGCTTGGCGGGAAGAGCATCTGCGTCGAAGACCCCCGGCCCGTCCGTGTCCAGCTTGTTCTCGGCAGCCCGGCGACAAGGTGGCGATCGTTAGCCTACGGCAGCTTGCCGTTCCGACTTGGGCTTGCCCTTCTTTTGGGGTGCGTCCCGGAGGTTTGCTCGCGAGGAGCGCTCGAGCTTTCTCCTTGCACTCATGTTGTTGCGAGAAGATGGCGTCCGCGGCTTCTTCTCACGAGGGGCAAAGCTTGGTGGCGATCTCCATTGGCACCATTTCACCGCGTGGTGGGGTCTTGCGACCCGGCTGTGGCGAAGCTCGGCCGAGTCCGTCCGGGAAATGAAGAAGCGTTGATGGCGGCGCGATGTCGGAGAGCGTCGGGGAGCTTCGGTGCTTGTAGCCCGGAGAAAAGCGTTGGATGAGTGTCAACGCCCAGGGTCGACCGGTCGGGAGATGCGCTTGCGGCTCACGAGGTCCCGAGAGGTTGCTGGCGAATCGTCGTGCCACTGAAAGTTGCGGTGAAGTGGGCTAGGTACGCCTAGCTCTGTGATCACGGTTAGGAGGAAAGCTGCTCTAGCGAGGGCCGGGTGGAGTCAGAGGCGAGGAACAAGGCGGTCGAGGATGATCCGCGGCACTCGTCGGTGGCATGCCTGCGTGCACGGCGGCGAGCTCGTAGTCGAGCGAGATCTGCTTGGCGAGTACTCGTCGGTAGTACTTGGCGATGTTGGCGAATTTGTGCAGAACTGCGTGGCGAGCGATTGCCTTCGCGGATGTAGCAATTTTGAAAAGCGGTGGCCGGACGTGACTTTCCGGGGACCTTTCTCTGCGTAGCGCGAGCGGGCTCGCGATCACTCTACATTTGTGTAGCGGCGTTCTCCACGGCCAGCGAGGTGGTAGCCGCTGAGCCTCGCGTCAGCGCGGTTTGCAGTAGCTTCGTCGTCCCAAGAGAGGGATCATCTAGCTTGCGCGCTCCGCAAAGGCTGGCGCCGCTGCTTCTTCTTCGAGTAGCGGTTGTAGCGAGAGGCGCCTGGCGGTACAGTGAAGGTGGGAGGGCCGGCTTCGCGAGGATAGTCCCGCGAGGAAGGTAAAGTGGCGGCCGAGGAGGCGAACTCGGCTGGCGGAAAGCGGCCTCGCCCGACGGTACGTGCCGCGTCATTTGTGAGCTCTCTTCCCCTCGAGTAGAAGGCTTGAGGCATTTAGTACGTGAAAGTATTATGGCGGCAATGATATTACGACTTGCCCTAAAAAGGGGTAGCCCACTGCGTCATCGGCGTGGATTGGCAGTCGACCCATGGACGCGCTACTTGCGCGAGCTATCGCGCATTCCCTCGCGTGTGCAGTCGCGGCGAATCTGCTCCCACCTAAAGTGGGTGCGGCCTTTGCCTGCACGGGGGTTGTCGCGGCTAGCGTCTGCGTGATTGCTGGTGGCAGCCGATGCTCCGGCCTATCGCTGCCTTGCGCCGTAGAGGAGTAGTCGCGCCCACCAGCGGCAGCGAGCCTCGGCGTCGCCGGCCTTTGCTCTCCTGCGTCGGTCTATAGCGAGGTGGAAAGCGTGCGTGACAGCGGCGCTGTCGGCGTACATTAAATGCGTAGTATAAAATTACGAATCGGTCGGTTTGCGCGTCAAAGGCGATAGTCCCATGAGGCGGCAAGCTGTCGCATGGCCTCGCAGGTCTGAAGGCCATCGGCCCGAAAGTCATGCGTGCCGAGGTGGCCGAGCGCCATGGCGAGAGGAGGAAGCTGGCGTTGAGTGCCGTGGGGCGTGGCTTCCGTGGTGATCCACAAGGAGACGCGTGGTCACGTGCGTGGCGTTGTCGGCGAATCGTCAGCGGCCAGCGCGATCCCTCTGAACCAAAGCGGACGCTCGCGGACTTCGAGCGCCGATTAGCGTCATAGCGATACCTCACGACCGTGGCAGCGTCGGAGGTCGTCGCGGCGACCTTCGCCGAGGACATCGCCAGCTGCGAGGCACTGGCGAGGATCTGCGAGTGCGGCGCTACTTGCCAGGCCGCAGCGTAGTGGCGGTTGCGCCACTGCGCCAGCGGCTCAGCAGCTTTACGCAGCTGGCTCAGCTTAGCAGCGGCGGCGATAAGCGGCAGCGAGGGGTCTATTCTTTGTAGAGTGCGAGACCCCTTGCCCCGCCTGTCGGCAGGTAGCCCTCGATGGAGCACCGTATTGTGTCCGCCGGGCCGGTCGTGAGCGGAACTCGCCGCTACTGCAACCGTTGTACCGTGGCAAAGGGCGAGCGATGCGATAGATTATCATCCGGAACCGAAAGTGGGAGAAGTGCTTGACGCTGCCAGACTCCCCTACGGCACGCTAACCGGCTTGTGTTTTGGACCGGGGTAATGCGGCCATCGACTAGTAAATTGTCGCTGCGCATCAAGGAACGTGATGGTTGGTGCGAGATGACACAAAGTGTTTATACCGGGTTCGGGCCCCAACGCCGCCCCTACGTCAGTTGGAATGGCTTATTTGTGTATCCGGCGGAGGAGGTGCTTCGTAGTAAGGGAATACAAGCGGGGTGTGAGAGAGAGAGGCACGGACCTCAAGTCTCGCAGGTGTGGTGATTGAGCTAGGGTTGCCAATGGTGTGAAGTCAAGGCATGGGTGCTTCGACTTTTCTATTCTATGCAGGGCACCCCCTTTATAGTAGTCTCAAGGAGGGCGATGTTACATGGTTTCCAAGTGTAGAAGCTGCTTTACCGGTGCCTTATACCCGAGCTGTAGAGAAGGGCGTCCGCGGTGTTGCCCGTGGAAGTCGCCCCTCCCCCGATCTTCGCGTGCTTCAGGGTAACGTGGGCCGCAATGATTCCGCCCAGGGGTATTGACTCGCGGATCCTCGCCCCCTCGTGGGAAGATTCTCCGAGGGGCGGTAGCGGCAGGGGTATGCAGTACGATGGTGGCCAGGGAATCATTGCCGCATACCAGCGGTGGGTTAGCGTCGCGGGTTACGGTGTCATCGAGGCCTCCCTTTAATGGGCGTGAGAGATGGCGGCATGTCGTGGTGAATTTGTCATATTCTGCGGTGAGCAGCGAGCGGCGCCTACAAAGGTCGTCTAGGGCGCCGACGGTGTCCGCCAGGGAGGATTTCACCACCGGCGGGCACGGCGAGGAATCGAGAATTAGCGGGCGCCCGGCTTTGTCGATGCGTGGTGACCCTGCATGTCCTTGTTGTCGGCGTCCGTTGCCTATCGTGATGCGAGGGCGTCGAGGAGGTGGAAATACTCGGCGAGCGTTCGATCACGTCACTCGAGAGAGGTGCGAGGCTGGTCATTGCGCGTTTGGACCCTAGTGGCGATCCCTACTGCGTCGCTTGAAAGCGGTGTGCGTCAGTAGCTTGGGCATACGCTCTTCCCGATTGCGCCGAGGTACGCGTATTTTGAGTACCGAGCGCGCCTCCTGACGTAGTGCGCTTACGTCGGCGGCTCTCTCTAGGATCCAAAAGGCTGCCCTCCCGCAGAGACCAACGCCGTCACTACTTTTAGCGCACTTTGTCACCAGCACTCATGCGCGCGGGAAGGAGACTTCGAGTCGATCGCTCATCGCTCGGGCCATTAGCATGGCTGCTTAAGCTTTTGGAGTTTTTAGAGATGGGCTTCCGAAAAAAAGTTGCAACTTGTTGGTATGAGTATTCTATCAACCTTATTAAGCCGGGGAGGGTGTCACAAGTTCCCACCGCTATTCCAAAACGGGGTACATGAAACCTTAGCTTCATACGGCTCCTCTATGATCAGAAAAAAAAAGGAAAGGATTGTTTTTCGTTTCGGTATTATCTCCTAGGTATAGATAGAATTAGGTAAGATAAAATTGATTGGAAAGCCCAAAATTAGACCAAAGCAATTACGGTGGCCACGGGCAGGCTTAGCGCGCCGGATCCGGTGCCGGTGGCACTGGCGTGCCTCCTTCCTCTCCTCCCTGCCACTTCCACTCCTGGAGCACGTATGCATCGGTCGTCGAGCACGCGTCGGAGCAGGTGGCGGTATTTGCATACGAAGGACTACGATGGGGACGACATCAAGAACGGCAAGCCGGGGCGCTCGGCCTGCGACGCTTCTTGGTGACAGTGAACCACTTCCAGTGCGCGGTGTGCGTGGTGCTGGTCATCCACAAGTACCACAACCGGTGGACTTCACCACCGACCACCGTGTTCACTGCTTCCCTGAGGTGATCGCCAGGCTGCGCATCCACGGCGGCGAGACGCCTGAGGGCAAGGGCGTCGGCGACCTCTATAGGCTCCTGGAGCCGCTCCGCTCCTTTTAAATTTTATGGCTTTCTACTTTTAGCGTCCAGATGTACATCAAATTTGTTTCCTGTGTTCGTGAGTGAGTTCGCCGGAGCCAGCACACGAACCTTGTTAGAAGTCCAGCTAACGTTTGTGGTCCCCGCGCGCCATGACGCACTTTCTGTTCATGCGGCCGGGAAGGTGTTCACCCAGGTGGTTGGCACCGCCCAGGTGCTCCCCTACAGCCCTGCTCTATTTGTTCACGGAGGGAAGGGCCAGAAGTGAGAAAGATAAAAGATACAGGGTTCTTTTTGAAAATTCTCCATGGCCATGTTGACAGGCTGCTATCGTAGCACAGCCATGTCAGCTGTTGGCGCTGGCGTGTCTAGTTTTGGACCTTCAGTGCACTGGCAATAAGGGCGCAGATAGTCGGGCTTCATAGTTTGGGGGCCTTAAAATGGGAGATCCTCAAAAGTTTGAGGATGCATTTTACTCATAAAATAACTTTTGAAACAATAGCCATCTGATTCTTACACTGGCAATGGAGGAAACTCTTATCGCATGGTGCTGGAAGCAAATCAAACTGACCGCGATCAGAATGAGTATTAATCAAATGCAATGTACACAGCTAATCTACAAAACTTCTGCTCTAAAGAGAAAGTCCTTCTGGATTGTGTGCCTCGATGTCAACATGTTTAATCCCAGGCACAAGCTTTTTGGATCTCAGACTCCAGCCGATCCACTTCATATCCCAGAGCTTCAACTACATCCTCACCTGCCGAAGCAGTGTAGTGTAGTTTCAATACAGGGCAGTGTAGTGTAGTTTCAATACAGGGTAGCAAAGCTTAGATCCATATATAGAGCAACATGTATTTCACATACCGTAGTTAGCCATGACCCTTAGTAATTCTGTATCATCCTTGGACATTGCAGCTTCCCGGAACTGTAGAATGAAAATGATAAGAAGTCAGAGAGTAAAATGTGTTACCATTCGCCACAGTACGTTGTGAGATATTGGCAGTATTTTCTCGAGGCGAGTTGCCTTGTGTGTTGGAACAGCTCTCTTAATGTTCTTTGTGAAAGGTATAGTGGAAGAAAAGTACAAGGACCACAAGCTCAAACTGCCAGACAACTGTAATAAGATAGAACTAGGATATATCGGCTTCCTTGACATCATTCTTTTCCAGATTAAACTAGCCAAACATCAATAAAATGGTAGCTAGAATTTTAGCCCACACGATTTGAACAGTAGGCAATAAATCACCTTGTTTAAAGGCTGGAAAAATTGCAATTATTTCACAACATTACTGACAGAAGAATACTGAATATCAAAATGCACATCAGTTAATGACTGTAAGATAAAGCATTTTCAAGGTAAGGCACCTGTTTTGCCCAAGTCCCACGTCCCAGTCCTTTCCAAATAATTTTGTACCAGAACAACTCCATTGAAATCTGTAAGACGATTTAGATAACAATAAATATCAGAAACTTTTGACGTTAAAAAAAATCTATTGCTCTGGGAAATGAATTTTGAATTGTAACAGGGACATAAGGCCATGCAAAAGACAAAATAATTGGCAATAAGTAACCTAGGTAGGCATGCCAATGGGAGTGAAGCACTGCCAGCTAGTCCCTAACCCCCATAAACTATGCTAGTGCCTGCCCCCAACAAACATGACGAAAAGCTGACCGACAGAAAAACCATGATATGTTGTTGTGAGATAAAATGTAGATAATAATCTCCTAGTGCCTGCCTCCATGCTACATGTAGATAATCTCCAACCTCCAATGAAAGTGTACAACTTCATCAACTGAATTAGAGCAAAAAAGAAAGATGTCCGCAGCACGTCTTCAAACTCAGCACCTTCCATATCTAAACCACTAATGCAAGGAGTGACAACTCTTTAGATATAGACCAAATCAACTTGATTAAGTACAAATCAAAATTCAATTCATAGGAAAAGGGGGAGACAAGATAAACCATCTGAAATGTTCAAGAGGACTTCAGATGACAATATCGCTGGTGGCTAAATGGTACAAACTTCATACCATCAACCAGCAGCAGATCAATACTGTTAAGGATATTATGTCATAGATTACTGCATAGTGGATAATTTCACCCATAACCATGTAGCATGCCTCATTCTTTTCTTACTATTCCAACAGTACTACATTCGAACAAGTAGTAAACAAGTCTAGTTCAGATTCCTACTACTAAAAGGAATGAAAACAAATCGTCGACCGGCTTTCACCCGCCCTCCCCATCAAACACCGCCCGTGCTTCACCTCGCTTCGCCCGCGTGAAACATACCCGGGCTCCCTTCGTCTCCCCGCGATCGAAGAGAAACCGACACTCCTGCCTTCCTCACGTGTGGAAGTCGAACCCGTCGCCCGGCGCTTCCACATTTCGGCAAATCAGCGGAACCGCCCGCAAGAGCTGCGACGCCGACTCCGGCACAGAGAGGGACCGCAGCGAAAGTGTCTCGACCGCCAGCGCTGCCTGCTCGGTGGGGATCCGTGGCGCCTCAGCGGGAGATGCGACGCCTACCTGGGCGGTCCCACCCATGGGCCCTAGCGCCCCTCCACCAACGCCGTCCTGTCGGCAACGACAGCATAGGAGGACCCCAGACACGCCACTTCCCGATGACGACTGCCCCGCACGGGGCCACACGGGCAGCAGTGACGAGAGACCGAGGCAACGTTCTCCGTGCTGCCCTCCTTCTCCAAAGCTGCGAGAGTGACCGCGACGCCGTCCTTCGTGCTGCCCTCCGTCTCTCGACGCTACCGAGGCGTTCTGCTCCAACGTCGACGCTGGTACGCTCCCGGCCTTCACCCCTTGCTGCTGACCTAGGCCACGATTTCGTGTTTGCGGAGGTCGAGCTACTCCTCCATTTCTGGTGCGAAGACGATCGCCTGCCAATCTCCAGTACCTCTGTTTCTCGCCAGCAGTTTGACCGCACCTGCCAATCTCTGGAATCTTGATCTGTTCACAATCCGGGAACCTTGCTACCAGCCAGGTATGTGTCTCAATCTTGATCTGAACTCTGTCATCCAAAACCTAAAGAATTATGCCATAGTTAACACGCTAAGATACTGATTATTAGTATCCTCAAAAATGAAAATCGCTGTTCATAGTTAACATAATCACGGTTATCAATCGAAGTTACCAAATGTACAGATGGTGCAAGTTTGTGTAAATTATGCCATGTTCTAATCGTTCTGTTGGTCAGCCTTTGACAACATTTTGCTTCAGATCAGCTTGATTTTTTGGATTGACTACCCATTACATCCCTGTCACAATTACCATTATGTATGGAATGAACATAATAACTGTTTATGCACCCACAGTAACCGATGACTTACTTTTGGTTTTTTATGCAGAGAGTTGTGAAGATTTTTGGTAAGGAGAAGGAAAGAACTAGCCACAACAGGCAGCATCATTTGTGGGAATTGAAACTTAACTCTTGTCACAGTAGGGCGATTAATCATCACTATTCCTTGTCTGCATGGATATCTTTCAGATATGTATACGCAGTTCAGTTACTGAATATGAACTATCAATTTGGGATGAAAAATTGAATGCACTTATCTTGCCCCCTCGGAAGAAAGGAAAGATTTTGATTTGAACTGATTTCAGAGGAAACACACTTCGAAATTCATTTTAAGTTGACAGCATCAAGAGCTGCTGAAGTGTTCTAGGTGCAGGTGAACTATTCATAGGAAGTATGCTCTTAAAGAAAGAAATGTGCGTTGCTGGCTAAATTTTCAATGCCTGAACAACAATTCCAGTCAATAGAATTCAGAGGTATCAAATTCTGATCTAACAAGGTCTTCTTAGGAAATATTATCTGAGCATGCTAAATAACTTTTCATGCTGACGAATACTAAGTAGTACATATACTGAGCAACATGTTCAGAACTTTGCTCACAGTTTGTCTCAGTGAAATGCGGCAATGGGTTCAGAACCTGGCTCTGAAATGCTTACAGTTCTGTACATCTTCTACCAGCTAATGCTATGCAGTTGTATGTAATTACAAATATTATCTACAAGAGACCGGAGAAAGGGACTGCTGACATCAGAGTTGCTACATTTTTTAAGCCCCTATTAGTCATGAGTTGAGAAAATATTCATACTTGGGTAGCATTCTGATTTTGTTCTTGGTGTTCTTGGTGAGACAGAGTGACAAGTAGAGCTTCTTCTTTACATGCTGTGCACTATGGGTAATTGCTGGTTTAGGTGCAAGTGGAATACATGCTATAGAGAATGTTTTCTCATCTTGATTGAAATCAGGGAACTTGCCCCTACTCTTGTTTGATATAACTGCAGCTATTTCAGTACTGAATATTTTCTTCAAAAAGATCAATACTGCCCCGCTCTCAGGTGCTCTGCCCATCAAATTCGATTTTGCAACTTTAGTGTTTGAGTCCTCACCTACCACTTTCCAGGCCAACAAATTCAGTATTGCAGTTTTTTTTTTGAAGTCCCCAAAAGATGGATGACATGTCAGAGTGTTGCAATTGAAGAGAAACTCATAATGTTGAATGGAAGGCTTCAGTTCTAGCAGGTTTTGAGTATTATATTGGCATGCACATGCATACTGATTTTCGTTTCTGCATCTCGTTGAAATATGCACAATGCTTTGGTAAGTTTCTATGTCCTTTCTATTTGTTAGACAATTCCTTTAATATGTAGTTCTCGCTAAAATAAGTTTAATCTAGCTATCTCGGTTGGCCCATTGAGCCCATCAGAACTTGAAGACCATAAGAACAAACATTTTTGTGAACAAGAGCATGGAGTAGACAAGAGTTTCAGCAGGTTATAAATGGAATTATTGACCGGTGACAGGCGCGCTCGGGCGGCTGCATCCGTGGACGGCCGGACGTCTCCTTCAAAGTCGCGTAGGGAAAAAAATGTGAACCAACGCATAGGTCCAGGTTCTAGGAAGGCATGGGTATTTCAATCTTTTCTCATGCCTTGAATAGTTAGAAGAGATATTTGGAGGTAGAAAACAAGAGGAAATCTTTATGTGATCTCTTAGATTGAAAAGAATTTACGTGTAGGATCAAATATCAAAAGGCTGGCAAATTGGATTTCCAATGTAGAGAGCTTAGGAATTGAGGCTTGAATATCATAATTTCTCATGCAATATTGATGTTCCAGAAATTTCGATTACATTATCTTATGCTCATACAGGAGTATCTTGGTATTATGTTTTCCGTTGCAACGCACGGGCATTTACCTAGTAAGTCGAAAAATAGCCATTCCAGGATTAGAAATAATGTGCACAAATTTTCAATAGCACCTCTACCTAGAACTGGCCATGCACGAACTGAAAGAGATGAAAATGATGTAACTGTTTTAGATATATGGTGAAATGCCAGAATATAATGACTTTACCAATTTCAGCCTTGAATCTAAAAAAACCTGGCCCAATCACCTCACTTTTGCAATCATAAAGAGCATCTACAACCTGCAAGAAGATATCAATTAGCTTCATGAAAATGCTTATAAGCAGTTTGGAAATTATAATGCCAAAGCTCACGGATCAGACTTAAGAAATTCAAGGACTCGCTGCATGTCATGATCATCAATGGCCCGGCCAATTAAAGCATGCCTATTCCTCTGAATGAGAAAAAATAGCAACCTACACAGAGAGCAAATATATTGAACAGCTGCTTTCCAAGAAGACATGGACAGAAAATAATCAAAATCATCAGCAAACATGCTGAGGTCCCAACAATGTCAGGATCAACTGAGGTCCCAACAATGTCAGGATTGAATATCTATATATAAAAGTTATCTACCATAATGTTATAGTAAATGCAAAAAAATAATAATGATATAGTAAATCACTAGGACTTTGCAAGAAAGATAAATTTTGTGAAAGTCTTGACCAGAAATGGAAACATTTGACCAAAGTTGGATATTCAACCATTTCTAATGTGAATCCATTTAAATGAAGAACATGAGCATTACATGGTTGGACTTTGAAAAAAGTTTAACCAATTTTGTTCCTCAGAATTCAATATCCAAACATTTATTTGGTTATTCTCTAAAAATCACAATTTTATCTCTTTCATAACTCAAGACCCAAACAATCCCTTCAAACATGTAATACCACCTAACAACTGCCACATGCATACATTAGCATGACTTGAGAATGGCACATCCCTGATGTGCAAACAAACCCGGAGCAGGGAAGTCATGGCCCACCTTCTATTATATGCCATGTAACAAGGTTCAGTGTGACAATTAGAGATGGTACAAATTGTGAAAGACATGCCTTTTTATTCACTGCTAAAGCATAAAAAGTATTCACTAAATTTGTTTCACAATTGGTCAGGATTCTATGGTTGGACACCGAATTAACTTAACACACAAGCAAATATAACACAATCAGCTTTGCATTTAGATCAATTATTCATTTATAATAAAAAACAGAATTATGAGTCACATGTGTAAGTATGAAGCACAAACATACAATGAATAGCATACCATCCCCAGTAAATTGCCAACAATGATTGAGCCAATTGGGTCATACATAGCATTTCCAGTCATTTGAACAGCTACCAAAGATGCTGCAGCAATAGCAAGGCCTGTAACCGCAGCACCATCCTGCAGACCAATATGCGATGTGAAAAAATGAGAATGAAATGAATACAGAAAAGTACTAGGTGATGAAAGGTAAATAAACAAGAAATCAATTAAGAAAACTATGAGATAATAATTTCCACTAAAGTCAACCATTACAAATGGCAGAAATGAAAATGATATGCTGTGATTGAACTACATAAAAAAATTGTTAGGTGGTCATATTACTGACTTCAGTCATAACAGCAACGGAAGTTGGATCATGACCACGCCAGATATAGTCCCAGATACTCATTCCCTCTGCTTCTGCACCTTTCCTAACAGCTTTTATTGCTACAAGCAGTGAAGCACCTAACAGAGAACATGATTTCTCAAGTAAATTATAGCTAGAACAGACACCCCAAGAAAAAGTGAAGGGGTGAGAGAGGTAGCAGCAAGCGAGCAACACCTTCAATTAGGAAGGACCCACCAATCACTAATGCAGCCCAGTGAATATTCTCTGGAGGCTGTCAAACAAAAGTATGGATATGAGCATTATCATACTTGAATGGTGACTGATGACATGATAACAAAATGTAATTTCGTGCATAATGTTCTCATGACTCAAATGACACTTGGTAACGCATTTGAGAATTCCATAAATTTTGAACTCCATGCACAATTGTAGCACCTGAACCCAAGCAAAATATTCCAACTGCAGATATGAGAGACCATACAAATCTTTCCTTTGAATAACCATAGCTGCCAAAAAAAAAAGCTAGGATTAACATCTGTCAATTCAAAACATAAGGCATCATTGCAGCTTATGGTGTATCATATTAATCCTGTCACTGGTTGTCTAATGGCTATTATTAAATTGCAGTGATAACTAATAACAAGCTTTACTAATCTTGAATTCATCATATTTTACATCAAAGGAAAGTGGTTCTCATTCATGAAAAAGAGGGAATAAACTTACTTAACCAAATACTCCCTCCGTCCTGTAATATAGTACATTCTAGCATTCAAAATTTCTCCTCAAATATAAGGGACTCTAGAAGACAAAATCCAGTTTTGCATTAAATACTGTCCATTTATCAGTCATTCACCATTAATCACGTTGATGATAGCATCACGTTAGGAAATAAAATGAGGATACATGGGTCTTTTATGTTCTCTCTTATTTTATCTTAAAATTTGTATAATGCACTATATTACAGGACAGAGGGATTAGTAAAGAACTAAGAACATTCCAGTTATTTTCTGACAAAGCATATATTCCAGAAGAATTGATTATGCATACGGGTGTAGAGCATCTGGTGCACGCCTTGAGCTGCTCAAACCATAAGCAAGAAGAGCCTGAAAGTTGAAGAACAATTAGGCCTAAGATTCTTTGTTCTTGGTCATGTAACAGAGAGGAACGGTATATACATCAACTGGCAAAGGAAAAAAAAAAAAAAAATCTTACCTGGTTAGCTTAAGTCTGCAACGGAATGCACTAGCTCAGCTAGCATAACATGACTTGAAGTTGAAATCCACACTCCAAACTTTAGGGAGAAAACAAAGGAAGTTGCACCATAGTGCCGTGTTAACCGCCGATGGCTGAGGTCACATTCCATTATCAATTACATTACCGAATGTACATCAAAAGATAAATTCATGAGCAATACAAACAAGTAGCAATGACAATATTCTGTTGATAACATAACACTGGAGTAACTAGTTAGGTTACCCTTTGTAATTGCATTTCTTTACCACAATGACAAAAAAAAAAAGGTAGTGCGCAAAAGAGTATTTATCGTGCAGCATCATGATTCAGACTCAGAGTTCAACATGAAGCATATTCAAAGTGGGGTTTTTTTTTGTGTCATCACCTCATCGAGGAAAAGAGTAGGTCAATGACCCTATCCTCCAAAGCTACATTCTCTCATGCCTCCCACCCAAAAAAAATTATCCTGATCCTCATTTGGTAAGAGGAATAACATATCCCCTACTGTGTATTGACATCAAGCCAAGAGCATTCCATCACAGCACAGAATCCACAGATGCACATATATCAGAACTACCTCACACTCACAAAGTCACAATTTATCTGATATATAGGGTACGGACGCACTGTGCTGAGCATCTTTTTATCGCAATGTTTCAGTAGACTAATTAGATTTTGCATGAAAACAAAGAATATCAATAATTAATGACAATGTTGACTTCTGAGGGAAGTGTAGTGTAAGAAGGTCCATCGTCAAAATGTGACTTCTGAGGGAGATAAGGAAGGGGGGGAGTACCTGTGTTCATCGTCAAAATGTGCCTTCTTCTTGCCCTTGGCCACACGCAGAGAATAACCTGCATCAGAAAAATGATCGTTTCAGAAAAGCAGCAGCACCCAACATCAGGCAAGAGCTAAACAAATAAAAAAAAAGGAACAACGGGGAAATGAAAGAAGAGGCTAGCCGCTCCTTACTGCGGGAGATGGTGAGCCGTACGGGAGCCGCGTCGGCGACGGCGCCGGGGGCCGCGACGCCGCGGGGAGAGCCCGCCTCCACCACCCGCCACGGAGGCTGAAGAGGCCCGCGGCAGATGACGAGGAGCAGAGGAGCGGGCGGGGCGAGAAAGTGGAACCAGAAAGCGGGAACGGGGGCAGCGGCGACGAGGGGCCCTCGCGGCCGTCGTCGTCGTCACGGCGGGATAGGAAGAATGGACAGGGCGAGAGAAGGCGAGAAGGGGAGGTGGAGGAGAGGCAGCGGAGGCGGAGGACCGCGGAGGCGAGGGACGACGCATTTAGTCGTGCCGGCGCCGCCGGTGGTGCTGTCGCGGGTGGGGCGCACCTCCCATTCGTCCGAGGGACTCCTGCGAGGCTAGGACAAGGGATTAAAATATGGGAGTTGTTATATATGTTTCACAAAAAATTATAACCAACATATTAATTTGTCATCAGCACTTAACTAGCACAATTTTAGCATATCAAACAAGAGACAATTAACAATTTTTTCTATAAAAAAAAAACAAGGACAAAAGAGGGTGATATCCTAACACAAATGACAAGATACAAATTTAAACAATTTTACCACATCAAACAAGAGACAATTTATAATTTTTTCTATGAAAAACAAAGACAAAATAAGATATTTTTTACCACAGCAAGATACAGATTTTGTTTCTAGGCCCGGTAGCCGCTGAGTGGCACGGACGCGTGCGTATCGGTCGATGCCCTCGCAGCGTGTCGCGTAAAATGTAAGGCTCATGTCGCAAGATTATTTTTAATTTTCGATTCGAACGATAGATAGGAAAAGTGATTAAAATATGATGATGGGAAGAATTTCTCAAATATATACGGCAGGCCTAAAATGCACACGGGTGCATTCTCTATACACAATGCACCCAACCGCGTCCAAACCCATCGTGTCCCCCTAGCAATTGCACCGCATCCGGCCCATCGCGTCCCCTACCTTCTTCCCGCTTGTTTGGTCCCACTTGTCTTTCCAAGATCGCCAGCACAAATTGCAACAACTAGTGTACTTTGTTTGCAACTATGTCTCAGGTGTCGGTTGCAACTTCAATTGCAACTCATACCGACGCCCACATCCGGTCCATCCGCATGTAGGGAATCTTTTTTTTTTGTTTTCGCATCGAAAAAATGCAATATGTGAAAACAGATGGATAGAAGTTGGGTTTTTGGGAAACAATTCACACCTACATATGTGAAAGGAGTTGAAGAGTTCATGGAATTTGTTAGTGAGAGATACCCCGAAGACGCACACATTCGTTGTCTATGCATCAATTGTCGTGATCGAGTCCTGCATCATCAGTCTGAAGTAGAAAACCATATACACATTTATGGAATGTCGGCTACATACACCAGGTGGATTCATCACGGGGAGGCGGCAGATGATGTAGAGGATGTAATACAGCCGGAGGTCAAAGGACATGATCATGACTTTGGGATACATATGGATGTGGACGATGATGCTAATGATGATGATCATGGAGTACCAGAGATGTTTGGAGAACTATATGCAGCGGCAGAGGCAGATGGAGAGAAGCCAAGGTTTGCAAAAAGTTCTTGAAGATGCGAAGAAGGCGTACGAGCCCCGGTTCTAAACATTCAAAATTTTCTTTTATGGTGAGGATGTTGTATCCGAAGTCTCGTTATCGAACCACGCAATATTGCATTTACAACAATGATGACGGTCATGTCAGATTCATACCCTCAGAGTGATTTGCCAAAATCATATGATGAGGCGAGGAAGTATCTTAATGAATTGGGCCTTGGATACGAAAGCATCCATGTGTGCAAGAACAACTGTGTGTTGTTTCGGAACTCGAAAACATCCAAGTATGCTAAGCTGAATGCGTGCCCAGTTTGCAAGGAGTCTAAATGGAAAGATGAATCTAGAAAGAAGCAGGTTCCACATAAGGTATTGAGGCATTTTCCACTCTTGCCAAGGTTGAAAAGAACTTTTCATGCAAAACAGACTTATGAGGAAACACAATGGCACAAGAAAGTGAGGAAGTCGGTCGACAATGTGATGAACCATCCAGCTGATGGGGAAGCATGGCATGATTTTGACAAGAAGTTTCCAGAGTTTGCAAAAGATCCGAGGAACCTCAGGCTTGCCTTAGCTACAGATGGATTCAATCCATTTGGCAACATGAGTACCCAGTATAGTATGTGGCCAGTGCTTCTGACACCACTGAATCTCCCACCATGGGACTGCGTGAATCCAGCAAAACCGCTTTATGGCATTACTCATCCCAGGTCCAAAATCTCCGGGAAAGGATTGTGATGTGTTCCTTGAGCCCCTAATTGAAGAACTTCTCGAGCTATGGAAGGGTGTCGCGACGTGCGATGCATGTACTCGTAAGAAGTTCACCCTTTCTTTGTTAACACCAAAATTTGGTAGAGCACGGATGACAGATGGGCGATTACCGCGATGATTCGATAAGAAGTCATTCGGCTAGCAAAAAAATGATGAAGATCTTTGTAGCATTCGAAGCCGCTATTATTGGCTAGAAGCCTAAGTCCGAGAAGGAGCCGAGCATGAGATGGTTCGGCAAAAAACGTGGAACATCAAGGAAGATATTCGAAGACGGGGCCCACATCATGTGCAATTTCACGACTCGAGAAGACTTGGAGGACAATGTATCTTAGCTAGATATTTTCGTTTCGTTTATTTGTAATTAGTTAGGACTCGTCAAGCCCGTGGTATAAATATAAGACCCCAGAGCAATCGTAAATCGATCTACCAAAATCAATACAACAAACCCGGCTCCGTGCCTTGGCTCGGCCACCCTTCGAGTCGGTCGTGTGTCGCCGATCTCTGCGAGAAGATTCATCGACCCATCGACTTCCGTAGTAATAGCGGCAACCTTGCACCATGTCTAGTATCGCCGGCGGATTTAGATTATTGCAAGTAGTCTTGTTCACGCTTAGTATCGTTAGGGGCGGATTTAAGCTATCGGGGGCAAGAGGGTTCTTTTGTCGATCATGAGCCATCCGGTGGGCTAAGGTCGGCTAAGAGCTAGTTATCGACTTCATTAGATTTTGCAAGATCTAATGAATTCATTAAATTACCACGTGTTGCAATGCTTTTATTTATTATTTAATTATGTTTGCACACACTTTTTGCCCAATTTAGATTGAAAGGTCTCGGCTTTATCTTATCATAGATCTAGTTGCTTTTAGTGCTTTCATTGTTTATCTTCTTTGTGCTACTAGGTCTATCTCGTTTATCATAGCCGAGCTAGATCAATCTAAGTTGTCACGTGTTGTGGGTTCGTATGCGTTTAGATCTTGACAGATTGTATCATCCGGTGGATACAGATCTTTGGGTTACTTCTAGAGCTAGTCATCCGGTGGACTAGAGATCAGTTTAATCGATAGGTTTTTACATATGAGTTCCTTCTTCATGGACCCCGATTCAACAAGTTTGCCGAACACGGTTATGCTTTCACGTGTAATGGGTATCTATAATGATATTTATGGTTTACCTTCTTTTTATTTATCATGTTGTCAATTAATTCGATCTATGCAATAGAGCTTTACGATAGCACATCATGATGATCGACTTTATTTGTTCAAACATGTCTTTTATGATCATTCTAAGCAATCGTTATTGCATTACATCCTTATATATGCTTGCCGAATGCATTCATTATTTGTCGACAGATAGCTCTCATAGCTATATGTCTTTACATCTGGCCTTAGAGCCATACATGCGGAACTGTCTTGGTCTCACCAGACATGTTCCAGATCTCACGTTTACCTCCTTGTCAATTAACAGGTCAAATTGATCTAGCACGCCTTCGGATCAAGACACTTTCGGGTAGTCGAGTAAAGCCAAAGCTATTCCGGCTTGTCGGTGTGTGCTCGCCTTGAGAAGTCAGGTTTTTGTGCCTACACCTGCTGCTGTTCTCTGGTGTATACATGATTATCCAGTCATGTCCACCTTATCTGGGTGAACAACAAAAGGATATTATGCATGTATTCATTGCAACAAGAACCCGTTGTCTCGGAGCATAAGGGGGTAAGATTTGCTATATTGGACACCGTTGCTACCTTGCAATGACACATGAGTAGCGGAAAAGCTTGGCTTTCGATGGTAGGATTGAAAAAAAAGAGATAAGCCGGGCAAGTTCACTATGAAGGAGATCCTAGAGCAACTAGAAAAGGTGAAAGATGTCGGGCGGGAAGCCCGGCATTACCGAAATAAAAGGAAGCGGAGCGACGGTCCAATGATTTATAGGCGCAAACGGGTTGTGGAGATTGCCATATTGGAAACATTTGTTGCTTCCACATAACCTCGATGTGATGCACATTGAGAAAAATGTATGTCAAAATATTCTTTGCACACTACTTAATATACTAGGCAAGACCAAGGACACACATAATGCAAGGCTAGATTTGTATGATATGGGCATAAGACCTGAACTGCACTTGTAATCCAATGGTAACAGAACCTGCAAGGCTCCACCTGCTCCATATGTGCTTGGGAAGAATCGAGAAAGTGGAGTTTTGCAAGTTCCTCGTGAGATATCAAGTTCCCTGATGGATATGCGGCTAACCTAGCAAGATACATAAGTGAAGATGCTAAGAGTGTGGTTGGAAAGCTCAAAACACATTCTTGCCACATACTCCTACAAAGAATCATACCCGCTGGCCTTAGAGGTCCGGTGAGGAAGGATGTATATGAAGCAATTGCAGAGCTCGGGGCCTTCTTTAGGGAACTGTGCAGTAGAAATCTAAGGAAAGATGTTGTGAAACGGCTAAAAGCAAAAATTCCATTGATCCTATGCAAGCTTGAGAAAATCTTTCCACCAGCCTTCTTTGATGTCATGGTGCACTTGTGTGTCCATCTTCCCGATGAGGCCTTGCTTAGAGGACCTATTCAGTATGGATGGATGTACCCAATAGAAAGGCGACTAAGCACTTTGAAGAATTTTGCTAGGCCCGAAGGATCAATTGTTGAGGCATATATGGCAAGTGACACCTTGACCTTTTGTTCTAGGTACATGCAGGATATTGAGACTAGATTTAACCAGGATGATGATAGTGGTACAGAGAAGCCGTTGGCAGATGACATATCTATTTTTAAGCATGGTGCTACTCTTGTTGGAGCTGTTACAACCCAGTATATTGATGATGCTGTCATGAAAAGGTTAATTTGGTATGTGCTAAATAATCTTTGGTGAAGCGAGAGGAATATTTGGGGTACATATCGATTACTTGTTTGAGATTATGTTTATTCTTTATTTATAATATATATTTTGTTCTTATGATTATAGTTTGGCATGCAGATTGTATAAGGCCGAGCTCCTACAACAAGGTGCTAGTGCAAATACTATTGATGGAATGGTTGAACGAGGATTTCCAAATTGGTTTAGGTGCCATGTAAGTCACTACACATTTTATTTATATGCTTAGTAAATGCATTTTTATGGATCCGTTAGTGGTGACCCGATTACTTTCAACAGATTGAGAACAAGTGCAAGCATGATCCAAAATCGGTTAGCGAAGGACTCTGGGCACTATCATGTGGCCCAGCTAAGTGAGTTATGATTAGTGCGGCTTGCAAGATTAATGGAGTACGGTACAACATGGTGGATCGTGAAAGGTTCCTCTTGAACCTGAGAATAGTGGTGTATTGACGAAAGTTCACATAAAGGGAAGAAAACAAATTTCTATGGTGTCCTTAAAAGGTAATTGAGTTGCAATATAACTTTCGAATCATCAAGTTCGTCTGATTTGTTGTGTTGTTTCGATCCAATTGGTTCAACCAAGAAGGCAAGACCGGTGGGCCTTCGAGTTGACAAACATTTCAAATCCATCAATGTTCATTCATTTTGGTACAAGAATGATCCTTTCATCTTAGCGAGCAATAGGAAAAGGTCTTTTACCTACAAGACACATCTCCACAAGGTAAAGATTAGCGAAGTTGTGCGTAAATTCGAACATAGGGCTGTATATGATGTGGTTGAGACGGATGAGGGCAGTCATGAGGTGCACTAGGATGACTATGGATCAAATATCGAGCATGCAAAGTGGAAGAAGATGATGTCAATGAGGTGGTGCCCAATGTTGAAGGTGGAGAAGCAACTATATTTGAAGGCAATTTAGATCAACTTATAAAAACAAGAAGCGAGGTTGACATTAATCTTCAAGATAGTGATAGTGAGGAGGAAGATGATCTGATCTTTGCTTGATGCTGCAGTGATGGTGGCGATGATAACAATGATGACATGGACGATGAAGATTTCTAGTATCGATAGTAGAGTCTTTATTTAAATTGAGTTGTGTTTTTTTTCACAGAATTTTAGTTGAGATTCTTTGGCATAATAGAATTAAACTTGAGTTCAAATTGTGTAATTATAGATTATCATTTGAGTTGAGTTTTGTTTTCATAGCTGATTTGTGTTGGGCATCACGGATATGTCATTGTCATCAAATATTTATATTTGGGTTGCTTTTATTTTGCACCACATATTTGTGTTGGGCATCACATATTTTTATCTTACGGCAACACGTAAATAAAATCACAGACAATTTCATAAGACATAATTCATATATAGCCATTCAAAAGTGACCCAAGTGGCATCACAAATTGTTCTTCATGCCACAAGCTACTTATAGTAGACCATATATATGGGTGTCTACCAGCCATTCAAGTGTGACCCAAATGGCATCACTAACCGCTATACATTGTCATCAGCTACTACTAATAGACCATATATATCATTCTATAGTTGAGATGCCTAGCAGCCATTCAAAACTGCCTAGATGGCATCACAAAGTATTCTCAAAAGTGCCCACCTAGCATCAGTTACTGCTAAATATTGTCATCACTACTGAGTTATATATTGTAGTATATCTATATCTACTAGTATATTGCCCTTGTATAACGGTGACTTTTAGAAAAAATAAATTATATTGCTAAAAAAAGAAACCAGTATTGTAAAAAAGAAAACAATAGATTATAAAACTACTAAAATAAGTGTAAAGATCTTACAAGCAAAGGAAATAAAGATTAGAAAGATGAATGAACACTTTAGGAGATTGCAATTGACCTCGAAATTGCATCAATCATCGATTGATATACACTTTTTGGAGTACAGTACCTCCGGAGTTCTTTTCTGGTTTTGCACCAATGGGGAAGTTATATGAAGTTCAAATGACATCTACAAAATGCACACAATATTCGACATTTGTAGCTAAAAGTAATCATCAAATGGCATCAAACTACCAAATAAGTATTCCAAATTTTTGAATACCACCAATTGCAATATACCAATGTAGTTTCGGTGGCGCATGTGGATAGCACCTCCGGTGTCACGGCTCTAGACACGATGCTCAAGAACACCGTCACATACAGATTCTGCTCAAGAGTTGAATTAAAATTCAGAATTCGGAGCTAGCAATCGGATCAAATATCCTAATGTAACTTCTAGCAGATTCATGGTGTAATTTCTTCATTTGGCAATGTAACCGTCATCGAACTAAACATTCAAAAAAATGCAGTAAGAAAATAACCTCTCATGTCCTTTTGACTATTATTATTATCGATGGCCCGAGAGGTCGAGATCAACGAAAATTCAGGTCGATCGGTAAACTCTCTCCCTTGAGATTAAAAAAAATGCAAGAAGAAAAACCCCGAGAGATCTAATCGGGTAACCATGCAATGAACTTCGGCAATAATAACTTGATAGCGATTCTTAGCATCCTCATGATCCGATATGGGTGATATTACACATGAAGATACCTCATGATTATAATAGTGAAAATTAGTTGTTACAAAAAATGTTTGATCTTTGCATATTGCCGATGGAAGGTGGGGGGCAAGAGAGAGTTATAGAATTACTAATCCGCAAGACCGGCGCCCCGGTCATGGCGACTCTCTCTCTCTCTCTTGGGGGCGTCCTTGCTCTGTCCGGTGCCCCAGCTGATGTATATAAAATCATTAGATTGAATACAACTTGCTCCACACGCATAAACAAGATAGTACTCCGTATTCACCTCCAGCAATCTAGCAATTAAATTAATCACCCTTGGCTGCACCGATCAGGCTATCAGAGAAAAATAAGTCTATAAGCAGTGTACCTGGAGAGGCCCTTTTGGCGTGGACGGCCAGCCACCGACACCTGCTCGCCCAGCATCACCTGCTCGCCCAGCGTCGCAGCCCCACCCACCTGTGCGTCAGAACTCCGACGACGCTGAAGCATCTAGGCCCCTAGGATGGTTTCGATGATTGATGACAATATGTATATTATCGTGACTAACGTGTGTTTTGCAGAAACAGGGGTAAGTTAGGTCATGGTAATGATGGTTTCAGGGAATGTGTCTCATATGCCCTCTGGTGATGGAAATCGTTTCGGTTTTCAAAAGACGGACGACAAGGTTAAGGACGGTTAGTTCCGATTGTCGTTGGAGTTGAGAGACATCGGATTAGTCGTAGGACTTTGTTTTGCTTTTGGCCATACTATTAAGGGGGTACGAACGGGTAGCTTGACCTAGGTGAGTCTAGTGATGAGATGTGGAGCACACTTGTTGATTCTAGCACTAGGTAGCATTAAAAAGTCCCTGGAAAAGATTGGTGTTGAAGGTATTCACGAAATCGAGGATTTGGAGGTGAAGCGGCAGAGTTTGTACAGCACCGGACGCTGGGCCTGAAGCGCCTGGCGCGTCCGGCGCCATTGAGGAGCGACGGGCAGTGGTTTACACTACGCCGGACACGCGCCTGGCGCGTTAGGCCCTACGCCGGACGCAGTCCAGAGATGATGTGTCTGGGGTTGCCCGCCTGGAGCGTCCGGCCATGTGAGAGATTTGGGCGCCAATTTGAATTTTGTATAGCACCTGGCGGGCCAGGCGCAAGTCACCTGGCGCGTCCGACGCTGTACATTTTTCTCTGGTTCGAGGGTAACGGTTGGATTTTGAGCCTTAGGCTATAAATACTTGGTTACCTCGTCCATACTCTCTCTCTTGCTCATTTGTTCAGTTGAAGAAACACCTTGAGAGTTGAAGAGAGTGCAAGAGCCTATTGAGGTGGTCATATGCAAGATTAAGGACCTCTTTAGTGCTTTGAGAGTTACAAGTGTGCATCCACTCTTCTCATTAGGCTTGTAGAGGTCAAGTGAGAGATCGTGCTTGTTTCTCTTGGTGATCGCCATCACCTAGACGGCTTGGTGGCGGATCATGGCTTGAAGATCACCCGGTGGTGCTTGTGGTTGGCTCAAGCAAGCTTGTGAGCAGTTATGGGCGATTCACCGCGACGGAGTGTTAAAGAATCAGCCCGTAGAGAGCACTTGGTCCTTGCGAGGACTAAGGGGGAGCAATACTCTTGAGAGAGTGCTCCAACGAGGACTAGGGGGGTGTGGCGACACCTCGATACCTCGGGAAAAAATCATCGTGTTCCTTCCTCTCTTTACTTTCCACATTTACATTTCGCAATTCTATTTCATGTCTTTACATTCTTAGAATTGCCATGCTAGAGTAGGATTGGAACCTAGGGTGCAAAACTTTGTGCGGTAGTTGCTAGAAATACACTTAGGCACAAGAGGGTGAATATGGGCTAGTAGGTTGTTTATTTGAGTTAAAATTTTAGATTAGCCCAATTCAACCCCCCCTCTTGGGCATCTCGATCCTTTCGGGCGCCCTTCGCCCAGCCTATGGCAGCCCTAATCCTAGGCTCTGCGCCTCTGCCGTCTAGCGTCCTGGTCAGTCCAGCTCCGCCGCCCTCGCCTAGACACCTTGCCGGCGGCGCCCTGGTTAGTCCAGCGCTGTTGCCCTTGCCTGGACACCTTGGCCGGTGGCGCCCTCGCCCATGTCAGTCTTTGTTGACATTTCTTAACGCAATCACCAAAAAGGCAATCACGCTTAGAAATGCCTATTGGTAATCAGAGCGCAACTGCCAAGAAGGTAGGAGTGCTAGAAAACCAAAGGTTGACTTCCCACGATGACTTCACGTAATTGTTACATTCGGCAATATCACCACGTGATGTCGGGTGGCATTACAGTAACATTTCTGAGAACAAGTCCGCAAGCGCATGGAAATACCGTTGTAGCATTTCACCCGGAGATATTCAGGGTATCGTTATTTATATTTTCCTAAAGGAAGGCATGGTGTAGGATTCTAGCAGGGGCATGAACAAGACGACATGTCTATGCAGTTGACCAATACTCAATACAGGGGTAAGTCATGATAGTTCATAAGATAGTGTGACACACACTTGGGCCAACCTCAAGGATAAAAGGAAAATAAAGAATAAAGAATATTCCTAAGTGAAGCGAGGCATTCCTAATGTATAGTGCAAAGAACAAGTTAATGATCATGCAAACATAAATGACTAGAGTTTTAGGTTGAGAGTGAGATGGACGGGGAGACCTCCCGGTACCATCCGCCCAATGGAAGGCATTTACGAACTCCTACATCACATACGAACGTGGGGGATTACAAAGGACGGACGGTGTCACGACCCTGCCGCCTACCCCTCGACCGTGGCATGCTCTCATATCCAAAGGTTCCCGCTCATCCGGGCACCATGCCCGCATGTTAAGGTACATCCCATGTCCCCCACGGACTCTCACCCTACGGATGAACGAGCTAGAACATGAACAGGCCCGAAAACCATAAACGAACCGCCATCTCAAAGACAACTCTTACTCTACTCAAATACATGGCACGAATGGTTAAGCCTAAAGTTCTATACGACTAACCACGACATAGGAACTATAGTCTAGTTCTTCTGTCATGATCGTGAAATGAGAACAACATGTCAAGAATATAACATAGAAACTATATGCTAGTTCATATGTCAAGTCTATAACATGGAAATACTCTAGCTCTATTGCACAACTAAATAAGAACAAGACTTGAGAAGAAACCATAATTAGATTCATACCGAATATTCCTTTCTCCCAAGTAAAGCTCTCCAATGAAGCTTTAGCCTTGCTCCAAATACTACTAAAGCTAAAAGAACTAGAGAGAGGTGGAGTAGAGAAGAGTGCTGGTGAATGAGGAGGCTCCAAATGGTGTGTGTTGAGAGAGGAGGTGAGGGGGGCTACTTATACATGTAGGAGAGGGGCCTAAGTGCTAAATTCTCCCTAAACCGACCATCTCTCGGGCGTCCAAATACAGTGCACCTGCCACCAACGTGCGCACCGCCCTCCACATGGTTTAATGCACCGCCATGCCAAACCTGGGCCTGAACCGCCTCAGGATGGGTGCGGTCGCACCCTTCTGGGCACGGCTCGGCCCGAGCTTTGGCAGGCCATCGTCATTTGCTTTAAAAAGTTGTGGGGCGGTGTTGATTTGGCCCAGTTCTGCGTTTTTGGTCCATTTCTCCCTTGGGCTTGATGTTCTTCAGAAATGCGCTTTCCAGGGAGGCGCCTTTTGGTGCATTTTCCACTTGTATTTATTATAAATCCTACAAAATACATTTGGGACACTACAAGTGGAAATATGTGAGTAATAAATATATATGAGTATGATAATGTATAGTTTCACCCCCTTTATGGTAGAATGTTGATGTTAAAAATGTGTCGTTAGTGACCGTCAACAGTCTCGTAGATGGAGGCGACCAGGACCACGGGAGCCGCCGATGTGATGATGGCCCGATGTAGGTGAACACGCATCCTTCTCATCGTCTTCAACGCTGTCCTCAACTACCAGAGATCGAGCATGAACCATGGGGTGTCCGTCCACACCGCCGCCATCTTCTCGACCGAGGCATTCCCTAAGCCTCAAGCGGCATTGGAGCCCGACCCGACGAAGGTGACCCTGGGTCAGCGAGGAACCAGTAGTGCCCAGTGGCGGGTTTACCATTGCCCGCTGCTGCTCGCCGTCCAGTGATCCCAGCCCGCCGTGGTCCGCCATCGCCACCGCGAACCCTAGGAGTCGCCGCCCTTTATCCCTCTCTCACCCTTGCACGACGAGACCGCACCCTCAATTCATGCCTTGTTTCCTTATTGGTGGCAATGTGAGATCGTGAAGGAAAAGGAAAAGACAAATTGCTGGCGAGGCAGTGGGGGATCGAACCCTGCCCGTATAGCGTGGGCGTGGGGGGTCTCGCGGCGGACGGAGTGTGCGGGACGAGAGAGGATGAGTGATGAGGGTTGACACAACCAATTCTGACCATTAGATCATGAGTGAGCAAGGAGAGAGAAGGGTAACATTAAATCTGGAGTGTCTATTTTAAAAGATGTCATTTTTCTGGGTACAATTGTTGGGTGGATGTAGGAGGGGTCTCTTAGTGGGGGACGCTTTTTGGTGTGGACATAGAAAAGAAAAGTTGGTGCATTAGTAGGGTAGATATATACATATATGCTTCTGCTCCACCTTCTTCTTACTTTGTCAGATCCTCCAACACACGCTTGAGCTTCTCGATCTCCTTGTCCTTCTTCAGTAACCTGCCATGCATGTAGTCCATCTCCTCCTTCTTTGCTGCACAGTCACTGCAAGGCTGCAAATAGGAACAAACTTATTTTAACAAAGCTGTTGGAGTAAGTCTAATGAATGGGAAGTCCTAGCTAGTCTAACAAATGCAGATTTTCACCTCCTTCTCAACGGTGTCACAGCTGTCGGCGTAGGAGCTCATGGACATGTTCTCCTCCTTCTCTTTTCTGACTACCTCCTTTGCCAAATGCTGCAGATTCTCCTCCAGCATTTTAACTCTATCAAGGAGCTAAAATTTGAATGCATGTCCATGAGCAAGTCAAGATCAAGATTTTTCTAATATAATGCAGCAAGTGAAGATCAAGATTGACATGAAAGAAATCAATGTGCACCTTTAAAGGCTATAATGTGCAGCAAGTCAAAAATAGTCAGGTAATTCCTTCAGATTATTTCCTATAGGAACTAAATGGACTCTCAATCAAGGAGTCTCTGTCAACTGCTAGCCATCAATCAGTGAACATTGAACTAAATGGACTCTTAATCTGAATATACAATCTGTTGACACAAAATCCATCTCCTGCGCCGCAGACACAATGACAAGCGAGGAATAGTGGCTTTACTCGACCGCTCGAGAGTGTCTTGAAGCGAGAGGCGTGCCGATCAATTTGACACTGTAAATTGACAAGGAGGTAACGTGAGATCTAGAACATGCACGGTGTGACCAACACAGTTCGCATGTATGGCTCTAAAGCCGGTTGTAATGACATATAGCTATGGGAGCTATCGTCGCAGAATAATGAATGCATTGGTAAGCATGTATAAAGATGTAAAGTAATACGATTCTTTGCGAATGATCATAGAAGACATGTTTGAACAAGTAAAGTCGATCATCAAGATATGATATCATAAAGCTCTATTGCATAGATCGAATTAGTTGACAACATGATACATAAGCAGGTAACTCATAAATATAAACCTAATCTAAATGACACATGCATAGGTTTCATCCAACTAGACTTGCCGCACGCCCGGTCTTCCTAAACCCATCTAGTTTAAACCCTTGCAAGCTAATCCACCGCATGATACGACTTGCTACTGAGATCTAAACCACTTACCACAACTAGATCAATCCACCGCATGATACAATCTAACCATGACAAGCTAAAAGCACGCATACATCTAAATAGATCTATAGATACTCGTTACTCGTTGAGGCGTGTATGCATATACAAGTAAAGTACACATGCAAGCCTAATCTAAAGTAAAAAAGACAGGGATCTATTCCTATTAGTCCGCACGACTAACCATCCTAAACCCTTTTCGTCCCTAATGACAATCCCACCGCATGATACTTTGCAACAAGCTAATCCACCGCATGATACGGCTTGCCGACTAGACTCTAACGATAGGTAGACTTACACATGCAAGCTACAAGTAGATGCATAAGCGTATTCGGCAAGCTTGCGAATCGTGGTCCATGAAGAAGGAACTCACGCGAGAGCCTTAGCACGCGGCGCGACTCATGACTAAGCGTGTATGCGAACCCACAACATGTAACAATCTTAGATTGATCTAAGCTCGGCTCACGATAAACAAATAGATCTAATGGCACGATAAGATGAATATTGAAAGCATTGATGACATCTAGATCTAACAAAAGATAAAAGCCGAACCATATCAATCTAAATTGGGCAAAAAGTGTGTGCAATCATAAATAAATGAATAAACAAGTAAAAGCATGCACCACTTGGTAACTTAATGAATTCACTAGATTGCCAAATCTAATGAAGCCCGATAACTAGCTCCAAGCTAGACCTTAGCTTTGCCGCATGACTCATGATCTAACAAAGAACCCTCTTGCTCCATAGCCTAAATCCGCCGCCACGATACTAAGCATGGTAATAAGACTACTTGCAACATAATCTAAATCGCGCCGCGATACTAGACATGGTACAAGGTTGCCGGTACTTACGGAGGTCGACGGGTTGATGTATCCCCTCATGATAGATCGGCGACACGACTGGACTCGAAAGGGGGGTGGCGCGGAGGCGGTTTGTTGTTGTATTGATTTGGTAGATCGTTTTACGATTCTTGGGGGTCTCATATTTATACCCTAGGCTTGACGAGTCCTAACTAATTATGAACAAAATAACGAAAATACCTAGCTAAGATACATTGTCCTCCAAGTCTTCTCGGAGTCTTGAAGTCGCACGTGACACGGGCACTCCTCCTGGATATTTCCTCTCGAAGCTTCACGCTTGCCGAATCACCACGTGCTCAATTCTTCCTCGGACTCAGGCTTCTTAGCCGAATAGCAGCGGCTTCCCGAATGCTACAGTACCACTGATGCCGTACCGCTAGCCGAATGACTTCTTTACCGAATCATCACATGCCGGCCCACTCGTCATGTAGGCTTTACCAAATTTTGGTGTTAAGATATGGCCCCTCAATTTTGGGGTAAAAGATATCTTTTTTGCTCCAAAATTGACCACAATCTTGAACCTCGGGTCAAGCCTTTTCTTTGGGCTAAAATTAACAAGGCCCACCTGAACTGTATCTTCTGGAGGCTTCTTATCGCACTGTTCGGCTTCTCAGTTGCTTCTTGGAACTCGCGTCACCGAAATTTCCACCTATGTGAATCGGCAACTAAGTCGTTCCCACTTCTCAAGATAAGCATCAAATTGCTTCCTCACAGTCACCTTAGATTTGTCCCTTGGCCATCTTTTCGTATATAAATACAGGCGCACTTCTTAGCTAGCGGCAGTCATCTATATCTCCTCCATATCTCCCAATCTTCTTTCCCCTTTTCTTCAAAATCTAAAGTATTCGGTTAACCCTAGCTTTCGGTGATGGAGTAAGTTTTCTTCCGTCTGTGCTTTTCATGTTCTTTCCGTGCCGAATATGACCTTTTCTCTCCTTTCGATAACCTCCCAAGTCCTCGTGATGCCGAGATCGCAGAACTCCGCCGCCAGCTTGCAGCAGCGCAAGAAGCGCTCAGAGTGGAGCGGGAGGCACATGAACAAGCCGTCGAAGACATGGAAGACATCGAAGAGGACTTGGACTGGCTTGCAAGATCCTAGGATTTCTTCGAGAGCAACTTCAACCGTAAGTTTCAAACTAATCCCCAAAGTGTTCTGCTTCTTGTAGTAGCTTCTATTCATCACCCCTTTTACTTTTCTTGCAGGTTTGGCGAGGAGGTTTGCTCTCTTGATCGGTGTAGCCCGTCAGATGATCGAGGCGGTAGAAACACCAGGACCTGACCGCGCAATGAGGATGCAAACTGCATTCAGGCGCCTGAAGACTGTCTACAATAGTCTCTTTGATTAGGAAAAATGTGAATGATATGTAATCTTGCGTGCGGCAGCTATGCCCCTCCTCTTGTCAATAAAAATTAGGCTTTTGTTCCCAATCTTTATGATTTTGTCCTGATAAACTGGTCTCATTGCACTCCAATCCAATTGTCTTGGTACTGAATCAAAATTTGCCGAATTATTTTATGCCGAACAACAGGACAGATCTAGATGATTTTTGGAAATTGTTTTGGCCCATTTACCAATCGGTCCAGTACATCCTCAAAGCCCATGTAACGGCCCTCCATAGTTATGCGGCTGACCTATAAAGATATCTCTCTCCCGTGATTATCTCCAAAACCAAAAACTGCTCCTGCTTTCCAACCTACTCGTCTTCTCTTCTACCGAATAGAGAAAAACCCTCAATATTGACGAGCATCCATGGCGGGTGGCGGTGATGACGCGGTAAGCGTCCCATCGAGGGGCGAAGCGGAAGGAAGCGAGAGCCCCTCGGCGCCAACGTCTTGAGTAAGAACCTTCTCTCTCTCCCCCCGATGGTTTTAGGTATTTGTTGTTCATCTTCTTGTTTTTCAATTTGTCCAATCTTCTCTGAATCAACTTTTTTCCTTGACTAGATCAATTCTGCTCCTGCCCCTTCAATGGGTGACCCACGCTCTCCTTCTTCTCCGTCGGGGTCTTCCTCCCTCTTCGCCGGGTTGTCCATCTTATTTGGAATATTTCTCCGATTCGAGGAGGACACGTGGTACCGGCGGAGAGAAGAAGAAAAAGGAAGAAATTATAAAGGAGTTTAGTGAGTTCTCCATGAATGCTTGTGTCAAGAACATCGATCGGGAGGATTCCATCAAACGGCTCTACGCAATGTCAATACTAGTCGGTCCTAGATCTCATTTTATTTTACCGCCGCATTTTCTTCACTGACGACCTTTTTGCTTATCACGGCTACGTTTGAGGAAAACCGGCAGCTATTGGCGAGAAATTACTCGGTGAAGGGCGAACGCGCGCGCGACGGCGCTGCCATCCGTCTTTGCCGACAAGGTGAAGGCACACGGCGAGACAATAGCGGAGCGTCTCGAAGATGTGGCGGACAATCGCATCGATGATGTCGCCATTGAGGGTATGCATCCGGGAGCAGCCATGAGTTTGACCGCATTGTCGACTCGGCGGGGTGAAGACTACTCTGTCTATCCGGTTGGCTTTTCGCGAAGCTCGAAGACATCGACAACATTGAGGAGTCCATGGATGTGTATGAAGATCATGCCCTGCTTTGTAGCTTTGTCTAACAATCCTCAAAGCTGTCTTCAACCTCACGGAGGATTAGTTTGTATCTAGGATGAACCAAGCAATGAAATCCCTCTCCGTTCATTTCGATTACCTTGAATTTTAATTTCCTCATTTGTGAATCTCTGCTAGAACTCTTACCAAATCATAACAACCGAACAAAACTCTACCGAATAAGCGGCGTCACCATGGCGAATCCTTTTAATATTTAAAATTTAGCTTCTAGATAACTCGTGAGTACTGTTCACCGTGCCATTGAATGCTCTTCACTTTTCCTTTTCCCCATAAACCAACTAGGGGTAAAAATGTCGGTCCGTTGGAAGGTGAAAGCATACGGCATTAGCCGTCAATGGCGACCTCTAAAAAAATATTTTATATTCGGCCAATTAATCTGCCTTCCACGAGCACGGCCTTATATGTCCAAGCTCATTTGAGATTAGAACTAGAAACACGCTTTCGGTTTCTTTCCCTTTTGCTTGAGCGCCATCTCGCTAGTACCAACGGTTCAATGGCGGACAAAAGAAAAGAAATCGCCGAGGAACCATCGTTCGGGGTCCTCCACCTTGACCCCATACTCGCTTGGGTAAGATTTGGTTTTCGCCGATTTTATCACCTCCTTATTTCACTGCATCTTAATCCTCTGCCTTTTAGTTCGCCAATGCTTCCGGACTTTATGTTTTGGTACGGGCGCATTCCAATCCCCATCCCATCGGACTCCTCGATGAGGATTCTCCGCGGACGTGAAAACTCTTCGCCAACAAGCTGCGTGTGAAAGAGAAATGTCGTCGCCAGGGGAGCTTCAGGTAGATCGGAGGTGACAAGCTCCTATGCCGCCGCTTGAGAACATGAACGCCGCATGTTTACGGAGGTCCACATTGGTGGTGAGTTAATTCTCGAATCTGTCCATATGTTCTTTGTTTTTAGTGGGTGATTGTCTTTGCATTTCTTGAGCTTTCCGAACGCCATAAGCGCCTTCACGTAGTAGTATCGGGTGCAGTGCGGGCGCTTGACATGCTAGTGGACCCTCTAGTGCCTCGCGTGCGGCGTCGTTGACAAGATCAAAGAAGCCATGAAGAAGAAGTGAAGAATTGTAATCGAGGACTTCACCGAATAGCATCTAGGATTAGAACCAAGTAGAATTTTCTCGTGATGTATTCGGGCGGTACTTTTGCAACAAACTTCGAATAAAGACCCCTTTCGCTCTATATTGATGTTTTATATTTTTTGCACTAAAGGCGACATAACATATTTTATGCCGGCTATCCTCCAATCTCTTTATGGAGTATTTTTCTGCTAAAGGCGATGACTTATTCATCGGCTATCTTTATGAATAGAGAAAATCTTTTGCCTAATCTACTGAATTCTACATGTCGGCCAATCACGTATGCATAAATTGATCCTCCAGGCCGACACGAAATTCTTCCATTGATCTTAGAAGTTACTATGAGAGCCGACTATCTCGATCGACTGTTGATCTTTATAACAATCTTGGCGGGACCTTCTTCCCACTCTCTTCCTGAGAAACATTCTACGCCTTCATACTCCCAGAATGATGGTTCGGTAGCAGCAACACTTATCGAATCGTCGGCTTGTACTATCTCAACATCATCACCGTTCCACTGAATAAGAACTTGGTGCATAGTAGATGGGACACAACAATTAGCATGGATCCAATCCCTTCCAAGAAGCAAGCTGTAGGACCCCTTACTATCGACCATGAAGAAGGTAGTGATCAAAGTCTTTGAGCCGATCATCAACTCAACATGAAGCGGCTCCATGGGTATCGAAGGATTGCCCGGCAAAGTCTCTAAGCACGATGTCCGTCTTTAGCAAATCCTCCTTGGTCATCCCCGCTTTCGAAAGTTGTATATGGCATAATGTTGATCGTAGCTCCCCATCGCGAACATATGAGTGAGAGGTTTTCCATTAACAAATCCCTTCGGGTAAAGAGGCTTAGTTTGTGGATGGTTGTGCTTCCTAGGCTTGTTATCAAATACAACTTGTCTTGAGAGAACCATCTTGCCCTAGGAGGTCAATCATTTCCTTGTTATCAAAATCAGAATAAGCCTCTTCGTCTTGAGTTTTCTTCGAGTAAGCATCTTCTTCCCTTCTTTGGATCCACAGCGGCTTGTCTTCACTTTTGGTTCTTCCTCGTAGGAGCCGCAAACTCTATCGGGATATAAAAGACCATGCCGACATCTCCGCATCGAACGCCCGCTGCCGAATACTCCTGGTGTGGGGCGAATGGCGGCTTCTTGAGTTTTCTTCTTTGGGCGCCATACCTACTTGCGTCCGGTGCCGCTTCTTTAAGCTCCCCCGAAGAAAGGACAATCCCCGAGACTCCTCTCGTTCGAACTCTTCACTTTTGGTTCTTCCTCAAACCTGGAGGGCACCACTATCCCTTTCGCCACACGTATTCACGAGGAGAATGTTGGGAGAATCATCATCTTGAGAATCCTCAACATGTTTGCCCTAAGGTTTCTCCCCATGCTTGATCGGCAATTCTCTTACTTAACCATGGTGTGAGGTTTATTGTCTTCATTTTTTAAATGCCGATCATCCTCTAGGAAATGTGCCCTGATCTTTCTTGGATGGGACCGGTTGTATAGTCCTTGAATTTCGAACTCGATTTTGCACATCATATACCGTGATATTGCTTTCAGCGGTTTTGCATTCGAGGCATCTTTGTTCCTAGCAGGCAACTTCAAGCCTTCATTCCAGCAATGTCTGAAGAAAGGACAATCCCAATGAGACTCCTCTCGTTCTATCATGTATTCCTCCTGCTCTAGGTGATACATCTCCTCCTCGTACCTCTACTGCTCTTCTGCAAGTTGTTGATCTCTACGATATTGCTTTTCTTGCTGTCTTTGCCACTTGTTCAGCAGTATACGAGATGTAACTCTTGGTTTGAGAGGTTTCTCCTTTCTCTGTCAAGACCGTTCGGCTATTCGGGGAACCGAACACGGCGCTCTTGGAGCTCTACATCGACACTTGCCGACTAGGGTCAAGGGTCAACTTTGCTTTGCTTTGCCCTATCGAGGTCCATGAAGTCAGCACTTTCATTGGGCCCTTGCCTTTGGGATCACTGGCAGAAACCATGTATGTATCAAAAGCAACCATGCCCGCTAGGAAGGGTTCCTTGTCCACCTTCATGTTGTTGTTGAACCCGGGAGAGACCCTCCTCCTTTGTATAGCCCTTTGAATTTCTTTGCTGAATATTCTAGGGTGCGTCATTGATGTTGTGAGTGTTCATGTCATGAAGACAATTGAATAAGTGGATTTCTTACTGATTGGTCCATCATCTTGACCCAATCGGGACGCTTAGCATATTCCGCATGATACTAAGCATGGTAACAAGACTACTTGCAACATAATCTAAATCCGCCGCATGATACTAGACATGGTACAAGGTTGCCGGTACTTACGGAGGTTGACGGGTTGATGTATCCCCTCACGTAAATTGCAGGTAGATCGGAACATGAGTGTGACCGACCGGACTCGAAAAGGGGTGGCGCGGAGCTGGTTTGTTGTTGTATTGATTTGGTAGATCGTTTTGCAGTTGCCGGGCATCTCATATTTGTACCCTGGGCTTGACGAGTCCTAACTAATTACGAACAAAATAACGAAAATATCTAGCTAAGATACATTGTCCTCCAAGTCTTCTCGGAGTCTTGAAGTCGCACGTGACACGGGCACTCCTCCTAGATATTTCCTCTCGAAGCTTCACGCTTGTCGAATCACCACATGCTCAATTCTTCCTCGGACTCAGGCTTCTTAGCCGAATAGCGCGGCTTCCCGAATGCTACAGAAGTCCATAAGCTACCGATGTTGAATCTTGCTAGCGAATGCAACTTCTTTACCGAATCATTACATGCCGGCCCTCTCGTCATCCAGGCTTTACCAAATTTTGGTGTTAACACAATCAACTGCTACCCATGAATCATGAATATACAATCACCTGCTACCCATCAATCAGTAATATACAATCAACTACTAGCATCCATGACTACCAAGATGATATGCCACATTTGCTTCCATTCATAAACTCAACAGGAAAAAAATGTGAATCAAACTGAATATAGATTTACTCCAAGCATATTTTTTCTTGTCCTTCCATTTGCATGGCAAAAATAGTTTAGGGTTTACCAGAGAAAGTTGGGAGCGGTGAGGAAATGGCCGGGGTCGAGACAAGCCTAATCATACCTCGGCGATGACTTTGGGAACGGTGGGGAATCTAGCCGGAGTCGAGATAACCCTCGCCGTCCATGAAGGCTTGGTCCGCGGGCGGCGGCGGCGGCGGCGTCCCCATTTCGCCTCTTCCCGGCGGTGGTGGCGGCGTACCCCCGTCAATTCTTCGCTTCCATTCATAAACTCAATAGGAAAAAATGGCGCGCCAAGCATATTTTTTCGATCCGTCCATGAGGCGTTGGCGGTGGGAAATGGCGGCGGCGGAACTTTGGGCGGAATGCGGGCTCAAAGAGACGAGGCTAAGGCGGCGAGGCGGTGGCGGAGTACCGGACTGGAATGCGGGGGGATTAGGAGGGATTAGGATGACCACGCACTTTTGGAATGCGGGGGTTAATATAGTATTATTGTAAACAATGGCGGAGGACGAAAAAGATTTAAGGTGGGGCGACGTCAAGTCCGTCGATAACATATGCATATAAAAAAATGGTTCGCTAGACGCATTGGTATAGTCAAGCACAAACAACTAATATTTAGGACATTAATAACTATAGAAAATACAAACAAGGTCAACTAACCATGTGACGATGAAGGTTTATTGCCGCCTAGGCAATTGCATTTGCCTATCTTTCTTGTTTTGAAATGTTTTCTTGATCTTCTCAAGATCAATTGCTTTGAATATTTCCCGCTCAATGTAGCACACCAATAAGTGATTAAGCCAAGCATCAGACATCTTGTTGCGCAATTCTATTTTGATAATCTTCATAGCTGAAAAGACCCTTTCAACTGTTGCCGTCGCCACCGGTAGTATCAATGCCAACTCAATTAGACGATAAACTGATGGGAAAAGAGTATGTCTTTCAAGTTCAACCATTTTTGCAGCTAGGCTTGCCAGATCATAACAACCTCTAAAATCCTCAATTCTTCTCACATGAATAATAAATAACTCAAGTTGATCTTTAATACCCTTCTTTTCGGAATAGGAGAAATCATCAGAATATATCTCAGTAAGCCGAGCTATCTTGTGCACATCAAATTTAGAGAATGAACCCCTCGGGTCAAGACAAGAAAAGCATACAAGCAACTCTGAAGTTACCTCATTAAACCGATGATCAAACTCTGTGGTAATAGCATCTATAGCAGCATAGAAGGTGTCAACACGAAAATAATGGTCTTGAGTGATTTTGTTCTTGCCCCCTTTTCTTGATCTTCCAAATCTTGTTACCAATTCATTCATATTTGGTACTGGAATGTCATTTTCACTGCAAAATTTTGTGGCCTCTTGTAATAGTGGCTCCCAACCATCATTCCTCAAATTCAACAAACGTGTTTTCACATCAATAACCAAAGACATGGCTTGAACAATATTCTGATCCTTCCTTTGCAACACAAGAGAGAGTTCATTTGTGATCCGTAGGATTTGCAACATCATCTTCATGATGAACACAAAGCTAAAAGACTCCATAATTTCCACTAAACCTCCTGCCCTACCTGGATTACGCTCTTCTTGATGCACAATTTGTAGAACTTCAATGACAGAATCCCACATTGATTCAATACGAAGTAATGTCTTATAATGAGAACCCCATCTTGTATCTCCAGGTCTAGCCATGGACGTTGCTTGATTTTGACCTCTACCTGAGGAAATCTCTCCACTACCCAACTTTCCTATAAGATTCTTACGATGCTTATCCAACAATAAATCATTCCTCTTGCAAGATGAAGTAGTGCTGTTCACAATCAAGGTCACATACTCAAAGAAATCCTCAATAGATGAACAACATCTTGAGATGGAAACAACTACCAACTGCAATTGATGAGCAAAGAAATGGATATAGAAAGCATATGGGTTGTCATCACGAATAAGCTTCTCAAGGCCATTAAATTCTCCTCTCATATTAGAAGCACCATCATACCCTTGGCCTCGCAGATTGGCAATGTGCAGCCCATGCTCACCAAGTACTTCAACAATTCTTTGTCTTCGAAGTGCTCTGTGAGGTAGTCTCTTTCACATGGTTTATACCTAAAAATCTTTCAATTACTTTTCCTTTCTTGTTCACAAACCTACAACATAGATATTGTAATATCATTAGATAATTTTGTCAAAAAAAATAAAATATGATATAACCATATATAATCAATTACTTACCTCACAAACCACGGCCATTTGTTCTTTGATAGATATATCGCGAGATTCATCTATAAGAACGGAGAAAAGACAACCTGCCATCTCTTCCTTTATTGCCTTAGTGACCTCTTTTGCACAACACTTTGAAAGTTCTTTTTGAATTGTTGGGGAAGTCATCTTTGCATTTTTGGGACATGTTTCATCGAATGCATCCTTTACTACTTCATTCCTTTCTTTATACCAATCAAGAAACTCTAGAAAATTCCCCTTATTCAAAGAAGTAAAGGACTCATCGTGTCCACGGAATGGTTCACCTTGTAATGCAAGACCCAATGATGTATCCAACCGAGTTTCATATTTCATTTGTGCATCTTGTTTATGTTTGACAATCTTAGGTCTCACACTTTTTTTTTGATCTTTGAAATCCGCATATGCTATCCTACACTGATTATGGAGTTTTCCATCATGCTTTTTAAGCCCCAAATATGCATTCTTCCAATTGTTATACCCCAATGATGTAAAGACATCATACCCAAATTTGTCATCCATTCGATCATGCTTGAAAAGATAACAATAAAAACAATAAGCTCTATCCTTTGCCACACTGTATTCAAGCCAACAATGTTCTTCGAACCAATTTTGTTGAAAGGATCTTTTAATACTTGATTGTGGAAACTTATATCCAATTGGTTGAGTTGGACCCTTATCTATGAAAGCCCTTCTAACTTCTGATCTAATATTTATAGAAAATCGATCAATCGGTATACGAAGCCCCGGATCAGTGATGATGTGATCCGGATTGAACTGAGTTATAATACCTTCCCCATCAGTTTCAATCTCCTCTTCAGCGTGTAATCTTGCCATATTATTTTCCATCTCCTCTTCAACTGCAGCAACAGCTTGTTCCCACTCATCTGGGTCAAAGCCATCGTCGAAGCCATCTTCCATATTCTATTTTCAATTCCCTGTACATCAAATCAAAAATCAACCAATCATGGATGGTCATTGCTTTCGTGAATCAAGAACGATTAAAAAATTCAAGAACAATTAAAAATAATTCAGATTTAGAGTTGGATGGCCATGGTTTACCTTGAATCAAGCTGACGAAATCAATACCAGTAGCACACTAGCGCCACTGACTAGCGGTGTGTGCAAACTGACAAAATCACCGGATTGCCTTGATCGCCGTTCGTCTCGAGCCTCGTCGTCAATTGCTGGATCGCTGTGGACTGTGTACCAGTAGCGATGAGCCTCGTCGCTAATCGCCAGATCGCAGGCGCAGCAGATGAAGCGCCGAGAACACGAACCGGCGGCCGACGGAATTAGTGATTGGCAAATCGTAGCACACGTCTATGTCGTATTCAATTAGGGAACATGCACGGCCCACAAGCCCACAAAACAAACGTGAGCACTAGCACTACAGACTATAAAGACTAAAGCCCAAAGCCCAAGTAATGTTTCAGTCTTTCATATTTTTCAGTCATCTTCCTCCTAGCGACGGGCAGTGACGTAGCCAGAAAAAAAAAACCAGCTGGAGCAAACTTTTAATGACCGATTAAACCAAAATCAAAAACATTGCAATTCACACCATATTAGTGCATCCATACATTGCAATCACACATTTTTAATGCGAAGTTGAGATATTAACTCAAATTTTGAACGGTCTGCACACTGCCCGGAGGGCCGGAGCCGCCGCTGCTGCTGCTGCTGCAGTGCCACCGCTGCCCCACAACGCAGATGGCCGGAACGTGTGTGGAACGACGGAACGTGTGTGGCTGCTTGCTGCCTTTTTCTTTTTTTAGCAAGCGGCTGGCCTTTCTTTGTGGGCTTGCCTATTACTTGGCCCAAGTTTAGCTGGGGCAGCTGCCCCAGCTCGCCCCAACGTGCCTTCGCCAGTGGCGACGGGCAGACTGCGGGCAGCAGAAGGTCGCCCAAACTCTCATCCATGGCATCCTGGCCACCTTGGGCCTGGGGTAGGGTTTCTGGGCGGAGCCAAGGTAGGGCGAGCGCCCTACCTTGCCCTACCGGGCCCTCCGCCACTGATTGTAAAGCACAAAGTAAACTTAAATAAAACAGTTCAGGTCTTATGTTGAACATCACTTGATAGCGCACTGGTAATCTCCGCTCATTCTCAACCACCGCCTCCTGGGTTTGAACCACACACATTTTTTTTGAAATGTTTACCATTTCTATCCTTTTTTTGGCTATTTCTTTTGTTTATTGAGATTATAAAAATGGTTCATTACAAAATGTTTTATAATTTGCTTTACCTCTATTTAACCTACCATAATGATGTGTGCATTTGTCAAATTTTTTAACAAGTTACCATATTAATGTAATTATTTGTTGATTTACTAAAGAATAAATGATAGAAAACCCTATGGTAACTACAAAAATCTAAAAACTTGCCTAGACACTTCATTTGGGTGTATGATGGTCTAAAAAAAGATTCAAGTGATTCTGAAGAAGTTGGTGATGCACACCATCATTCAGTCATCCATCGCTCACACATGTCTCGTATCACTTAGCGAGAGATGATCAACCTTGTGAGAGATGTATATTACCACATGCTCGAAATAATTTGAAACTTTTTTGGGGTGTCATTGGAGGTCTACCATGATGATGTGTGCATTTGTTAATTTTTGAAACAAGTTTACATATTAATGTAATTATTTGTTGATTTACTAAAGAATAAATGATAGAAAACCCTATGGTAACTACAAAAATCTAAAAACTTGCTTAGACACTTCATTTGGGTGTATGATGGTCTAAAAAAAGATTCAAGTGATTCTGAGGAAGTTGGTGATGCACACCATCATGCAGTCATCCATCGCTCACACATGTCCGTATCACTTAGTGAGAGATGATCAACCTTGTGAGAGATGTATATTACCACAAGCTCGAAATAATTTGAAACATTTTTGGGGTGTCAATGGAGGTCTACCATGGTGATGTGTGCATTTGTAAATTTTTTGAAACAAGTTTACATATTAATGTAATTATTTATTCATTTACTAAAGAATAAATGATAAAAAACCCTATGGTAACTACAAAAATCTAAAAACTTGCCTAGACACATCATTTCGGTGTATGATGGTGTGAAAAAAAGATTCAAGTGATTCTCGAGGAAGTTGGTGATGCACACCATCATGCGGTCATCCATCGCTCACACATGTCCGTATCACTTAGTGAGAGATGATCAACCTTGTGAGAGATGTACATTACCACATGCTCGAAATAATTTGAACTTTTTTTTGGGGTGTCATTGGAGGTCTACCATGGTGATGTGTGCATTTGTAAATTTTTTGAAACAAGTTTACATATTAATGTAATTATTTGTTCATTTACTAAACAATAAATGATAAAAAACCCTATGGTAACTACAAAATTCTAAAAACTTGCCTAGACACTTCATTTCGGTGTATGATGGTGTGAAAAAGATTTAAGTAATTCTGAGGAAGTTGGTGATGGGCACCATCATTCATCATACATCGCTCACACATGTCCGTACCACTTACCGAGAGATGTTCAACCTATTGGGGAATCTCGTAGTACAACTTTGTCGAAATCGTTTGAAACTTTTTTGAATGATCATACATCATAACAAGGTGGTCATGATGCTGCAAAAAATTTGAAATGTTGCAAAACAAATAAGTCAAAAAGGAAAAGGAAAAAAAAAAACAATAAATATTATAAATTTTAGAGAAGGCCGCCGAAAAAATATCCCCATCCGGCCAAAAAGCCCGCCAAAACAAAGGCGTCACCCCAAAAAAAAAAATTTCCCACAAAAACAAATTCCCTGAGCCACTTAACCCCTAATCCCGCCACACACCTCCACTTCTCCCATTCCCCCATTTCTCGCCAAACAAGTCCAACCCTAGCCGCCACCGCCGGGACCCAACTGCCGCCGACGAGATGCATCCTCGGCCACGACGAGCAGGTACCTCATCGCCCACCCGGACATAATCGCCGCCCGACGACCTCCTCCTTCCCTATCTTCCTACATTAGGTACCTACAAACCGCCGCCACCGGGGGACGACAGCAGGCGAAGAGCTACGCCGTTTCCGACCGCTTGGCTCGCCGCATCCCCCTCTATCTCGTCGCCATCCATATTTCTCTCCCCCTACATATTTCTCTTGCCAACATAACCCTAACCTTTGTAGGATTTGGGTCACCGGGACTCCTTGGCACCGCATCGCCTCAACGTCTACAAGGGTTCACCGCAGCAGATCTGCTTCCCCATTGACGAGCTAAATGGTGGCAACAAGCACTATGTAAAAAAGGCCCTCTGATCGCGCGTTGAGGGCTTCTGATCGCGCAGCCGTGTCCCGCCCATTAGGGTCTCTAAAATGTCGACTTTGCACTGTCGTAGCGGCGTGCTCGCAACGAGGCTTTAATACGGGGGGGATTTCGTGCGTCTCAAACTTCCCGGCCCGTAGTGAGCCCTTGTTACACACGCCGCCGCGGAACGCCCTCGTGTCCTGGGGTTTTGCTCGACCGTGGTCTACGGTATCTACAGACATAATTGTCTAAGATGCGATCGTACCTCTCGAAACGTCACGCACCCGCGGCATCGAGAATCGACTATACCGCTGGCCCAAAAGTAGTGACGCACGAAGCCGTATGCGAATCGTAACGATTCGAATGTGCGACGCCGTACACAAGAAGGCGCCTGTGCCACTAACACACACGAGACGCTTGTATGCATCGCGCGCCTCAAACTGTTATCCATTCACAGACACCCGATCACTATAAGGGTCTGTAAACCGTTATTCAAATACAGACCCGTGTGGAACGCAGCTTAACCGCGTGATATCTTCGCACTTACAGACGCCGTGGTACACGGTTCGTGTCGCCTACGAGCTACAGACGCAGATTAGATCGCCGATTGTAACTACACTCCAGTTCCCGACGCTTGTTTTGTACTACCGCCTCGCGGAACCTTAATGCACTTTCGGACTTCCGTGGGTCGTTCGACCGTAACTCGTACGAGTAACTACGGTCGCATGTTTAAAACGATTGTCCGCAATGTGCCCCCCGTGTTACGTGACGGTTGTTCGCGGGTGTCGAAGTAACACACGAGCTACGACGCATTTTAGTAAGCTCGTCCCGCATTCCTTTCCGGCTATTACTGACGTTCTTTCGTAACCACGCCCCGTGGGATTTAGTCGTTTTTTACGCACGACCGTTTTGATTCTCGCACGACTATAAACGTTACGTATTTTGGGCACGCTTGTTCGGTGTTTGAGACGTTTCTTCGACACGACAGACATTTAGTACGAAACCTACAGGCGCGCATCGGCAACCGTGGTCCGTACATAGATAATGAGACCTTTTCAACTATGCAAAGTAGAAATTGAAAATGGTAGACACCGGCAAACACAAATAATACAGATGGGCAGGTCCGATCACAAACAAATGGCGACGGCAAAGCAGAAGATTGCAAATTCAGGTGTATCTCGGATTGTTCACACGGATATACCCGGTTCTTCAGTGGCACACCACGCATTGTTCACAACACAAATAACACAGTTCACATGCATGTATCCGGCTTTGATCATCATGCGGCAAGGGAAACAAGAATACAGTTCACATGCATGTATCCACCGATCGTCATGTAGCAAGGGAAACAGAATCAACTCACGGTTTACATTTAAACGAAATGCTCGCCGTGGCTGATGACATGTTCCATAAGAAACTTAGCCATCTTCTCTCTAATATCCTCCAAATTGATGGAATCCCCCGTCAAGTCAAAATCCTAATACAAAGAAAGGTAGGCGTAAGTGTTTGTGTACACATGGTCTATATTGCCAAACAAAGGTAGGCACAAGATGGAGCTACACTTTGAGTTACCTCGTGGACGATCCAAATGAACTTGTTTCATCGCGACCATCAAGTGGTGCACCGTGTAGAACCCACATGTCTTGTTATCGGTTTGCAAAAAAATCGCAATCATATGAAGAAATTCCGATAAATCTCAAAGGCCCAATATACGTGTTCCCAATATCTCGCAAACATATATTCTCAAAAAAAATATCTCGCAAACATACAAGTAGATCTGAAGTTTACCTAGCAAGTAAATATAGCAAAATCTAGAAGCATCATCAATTAATGACATGAAATATCTCTTTGCACACACCATTCATCTCACATAGATCGAGAATGTATGAGTTCTAGAGGTGCCAAGAGCCTCTCCTCCCACGCCTTGTGAGGCTTTTTGAGGTTGCTTAGATTGCACACAATTATGGCACTTAGAACCTTTGGTAATGGTGAAATCTAGAATTAACTACAAGCTCACCAAAATTCACATCTAGAATTAACTGCAAGCTAGATAGATGTGACACCAAACTTCACATGACACAAACGAGAATGCCAAACACTCGAATTATCATTAATTGTGTCACAAATCTGATTCATCGACTTATTACAAAAAATCTGCCAAACTTAGGCGAAACAAACCTCCGCAACCATAGCCTTCACCAATAAATTGTCCATGCTTAGACATAACTACTTTATTGGACTCCAACACTATAAAGATGAGGGTTTTCTCTCCTCTGGCGCCGCCGCCAGAGTCCTCAACCTATCACGCCGAACTCGTCGTGATTGTTGATCTCATCTGTGAGTCCTAGTCTCTACTCCAACATGGAGTGTTGAGGAACGCAGGACGAGCCCTCATGGCGAGTCAAGACGCAAAAAGCGAAGGAAAAAAGGAGCACCGGGCGCGAACAAGAGGAGGATGTTCGGGGGGCCGGAGAAGCATCGCGGATATGAAGCTTCAAGGGAGGAGGAGGAGGAGGACCTCGATCTCGGGAGAACTTGAGGAACTTGTGAAGGAGACACGATGGCTAGCCCTATTTAGGGTTCACACAACAAAACCGTTTAGCCACGCGGCACTCTTCAGTGCCATGCGAAACGCATGGACAGTAGCAAAAGAGGTGACTTTTAAGGCTCGAGAACCAAATTTGTTTGTGGCTCAATTCCACTGTTTAGGGGATTGGACTAGGGTAATGGAAGGGAGGCCATGGTCGTTCGAGAGGTGTCTTCTTTGTGGTCATGGAGGAATATGATGGTTTCTCTGATGTGAAGTCTACAAGCTTGATAAGATTCCTGTCTGGGCACGAATCCAGGGTATGCCCGAAGGGTTGATGAAGAAGAAGGATTTAGCGGAAAAAATTGCAAAGAAGGTTGGTGATCTAATCTCAAGTAGTGGTGAATGATGGCAAGATAAAGTCTACACCTTATCTCGAATAAGGGTTGGGTTAGACTTGAAGAAACCATTGGTGAGGATGGTGCCTATTATCTTTGAAAGAGAGAATGAAGTATCCGGTTCAATATGAGAAGATTCCAAGTTTTTTTTTTTTCATGCGGATGCATCGGTCATGATGTTTCTGAATGTGGAGATGGAGTGCATCCCAAGGAGAGTTGTGAGTGGGGGGAATGGCTGCGTGTTCCCTTTACATCTCTTGTCCCTGGGCGAGATGACCGTGGAGCAAGAGGAAGAGGGAGAGGGAGAGGCCGGGGTAGAGGAGCTGGCCGAGGAGATGGTGTCGAGGAGGATTCCTTTGATATGGATACACCTACAGAGAATGAGGAAGAAGAGGATAATGATGGCGATCTGAATATGAAGGGCACTCTTGCAATTGAAGGTGTCACACCCTAAATTTTTGCATGAATTTAAAATAACTAAATTGATTTATTTATGCAATAATTGTGATGCATAGAATGTAGTAATTATAAATTTTTATGAAATAAAATTCAATATAAGGTCTAGAAACATTTTTGTTGCATACATGCTGGTGCATCATATTTATTGTAATGATTGACTTTTGGTTTGATGTGAAAAGGTATTTAAATTCTTTTGAAAAGCTCTTTAAAATGGTTCATATAAAAGAAAAAGGATTTTCTTTTCCCTCCTCATTTCTTTTTCTTTTCTAGCCAGCGTGGCTTGCTCATTTGTTTTGGCCCGTTGGCCTGTTTTCCCTTCTCGGCTGACAAGCCCTGAAGCTTGGCCGCTTCCTCCCCGTCTTTGGACTGCAGTAGCCTGGCCCATCGCCTCTTGCAGCTGCAGCTCGGCCAATAGCACGAGCGATGCACGTGCCAGGCGTCATCGCATCGTCTCCCTTCCCATTCGAACGTGGACGCCGGCTTCCGTGATTGCAGCGGGCGTTTCCATCTTTGCCTCCCTTCCTTAACCGCGAGCAGCCGTGTCTACATAAGCCGAGCACAGCGCCGCGACGCTCTCTTTCCCTGCTCGCGAAGTCGCCTTGCACAGCATCCGCCTCGGAACCCTAGGCCGGCCGCCGTCGGTCTTCGTCCTCGCCGTTCCGTCGCGCCAACACCGCAGTGAGCCCCGTGCCGAGCTCCGCCTCGTCCTAACGAACTTGCCGGTGCTTTTCTTTCTCTTTTTCGTGCACTGTTTCGCTCACAATGCATCGCCGGACTGTGCAGGTCGGAGCAGTCCGCCATCCTCGCCCGCACGCCGTCGTCAAGTCGTCTCGCCCGCCGTTTTCGCCCGTGGTGAGACGCCCTCGATCTCCTCTATCTTTTGGTACCGGTTGCACTCGTTTTGGTGGCCGCAATCGCCGGATCCCGCTCCGCCGGCGAGCTCTCTCGCCGCCGGCAATGGCCGCCGCCGCGGGCAGTTTCTTCCCCGGCGAGCCCTTCATCTCGCCCCGCTCGGTCTAATCCTGGTCGTCGGTTCTTGATCCGGCGGTCCAGATCCGAGGATACCCTTTCGGGTGTCGCTTTTGATTAAGAGTCCCTGGCGTCTATGTTTAATTCTGTCCAGGTCCCCCGGTTCTGTTTTATAAAAGAAATTTCGAGTTCAGTCTATTTACAGATCTGCCACCGAATTCAAATGCTCATAGTTTTGTCATTTTAAATCCGATTAGCCCCGTTCAACTTGCGTTGGATTCGTAATCTCGTCATCTACATGTTTACCTTACTGTTAATCCACTTTTCAAACTTTTAAATTTTGAGTTTGAATTTAATTTATTATTTTAATAATGCCAAACTTGTTTAGTGCATAACCGTCGTTCTAGCTCCGATTTCGGTGAAATTCACGTCTATGTGATCGTAGTGATACGTACTTTTGTTTTATAAGCCTTTTAATTTATTTACTTGCTGTTGGTGTACTGTTCTCATGATAGCTCTTGTTTGCCTCGTGTTTGATTGCATGGAAATGCTTGTATGTTGCTGCGTGATGATTGGTATAGACGGTGAGCAGTACGTGGGCTACCAGGAGTACTTTGAAGACCAAGGACAGCAGAAACACCACTTTGATCAAGGCAAGTATAGCATGGGTTTTCTCCTTGTTGTCCTATTCACCATAATAACTAAATATCATGATGCATGTGTCCACCTTGTCACCCTTATTAAGGATATCCTAGTCTTGTTAACTTATACCTTGTTAACCTATGGGATCAATGCATTTGGTATATCAATGCTAGCGCTGAACCAACATTTATTTATCTTGTAATTTGACTAATTGTTTATGGAACAAATGTTAAAAGGTGACCTTGTATCAACTTGTTCTATAGGGTGAAAGGACTCGTGCTTTTATTTTATGTCCTTAAGCTCTCCATAAGGACTTAATTGTAAGTGATCATCCGGGATTAACAGTACAGCTGTGAGGGCCACATGGCTCTGGCTTTTGCCGATCAAAGGACCTCTTCTAACTTGTTAGAGGTTACCGAAAGGCGCAAAAGGGGGAGTTTCGGGTTGGGTGTAGTGCGGTTCCTGTCCATATGAGTATAACCATTAGGGCATTGTGCCATTTTTGGAAGGGGAGCTCTACATTCGCAGGGCTTTAAAACCTAGCGGCCCTAACCCTTTAGACGACCCTTTGATAGGCTCTATATGGTTTCCGGTGTTTAGGCCTAATTAACCTACACATTTGGAAAACATGACTCACAGTGAAAGTGTACAACCTCTGCAGAGTGTAAAACTGATATATCAGCCGTGTTCGCGGTTATGAACGGCCTTGGAGACATTCACAAGTTAGATGATCAATGTTTATTATTTGTCTATGTTATTCATGTTAATTCATACTTGTTAATCATGATGTTATGGGAATTTGGGATATCTTGATGCTAATGCCTAAAATTGGAAACTACTAAAAGCTACTTGCAGTTTAAACAGTGTCTAACCTTTTGAGCCTCATTTACACCCATGTTATATTTGTTGAGTACGATGTGTACTCACGCTTGCTTTATATTTCATTTTTTGGGAAAATCCCGGATGGGTACAGTACAAGTGTGTTCGATGAGTTCAGGATGACTTCTAGGCTTGATGTCAACCAGTTGGCATCCCTGTGGAGTGATGGCCTAGCTCGGAGTGCTTCATTTACTTTTTCCGCTTGATAGACTTTGATGATTATTATTGTAATGGAGTTTTAAACGTGATGTAATAAAGCTTGGTACTTGGTACTTTCCTTTAATTTGTCTTATATATGTGTGATGTTCTCTGGGCACATATGTAATCTTGTATCCATTTTAGTCCTTTAAAAATGGGTATGACAGAAAGAGGCTTGGAAAATGCAAGTAATGTAAGCCCATTGCTAGAGCAGGAAAAGAAGAGGCCTAGAACGTCAGAGCAAGGAGAAATAGTGGAACAAACAACCCCTCGTGCAAGATCGGGCGCTCTCCTTCGAGGAGAGTGGCCGGGCACAATGAAACTCTTAGCGTGGAACTGCCGGGGGCTGCAGAGTTCCCGAGCAGTTCCATCGCTCGATGTCCGGAGGCTTAATAAACCCGGATGTGTTGTTTTCATGCTCAAACACATCTAGATAATGCAAAGGCAGAAAAGGTGAGACGAAGGGCTGGTTTTGATCAAATGGCTGTACATGAAAGTGATGGTAGAAGTGGGGGTTTGCTTTTAATGTGGAATGCTGAGACTACTGTCAGAATTCAAGGAATAACAAAAAACTACATAGACGTAGTTATAGAAGAAGGTGGTGGTTGGAGGTTTACTGGTATATACGGTGAACCGGATTGGAATCGGAAAGAATTAACGTGGGAAGCAATTCGGTCAATCAAAGGTGACTTGACAGTGCCGTGGCTTCTCGTGGGCGATTTTAATGAAATTCTGTATAATTCTGAGAAGGAAGGAGGAAGGCCGAGAATACAGCGACAACTCCAATCTTTTCATGATGTGTTGTCTGAATGCGAACTGAATGATATGGGGTTTGTTGGCGATATGTATACATGGCAAAGAGGTCAGATAAGAGAAAGGTTGGACAGAGGGGTTGCGAACATACAATGGTCAGACATGTACCCACAGTCAACCTTGATAAATAGCGAGAGTACAAGATCAGACCATAGACCGATTATCATGGATACTCATTATCTTGCACCAATTCAAGGTACATGCAAGAAACGTTTCGAGGCAAGATGGCTGCAAGAAGATACAGTGGAGGAGATCATTAAAGCAGCATGGCTGAGAGCAAAGGCTCGAGGGCAGGGACCATCTTTCCAAGAGAAAGTGAATGATGTCCATGAGGAATTGCATAAGTGGGACAAGGAAGTTCTAAAAGCACCAGCCAAGAGAATATCTGATCTGAAGAAGGAATTAGAAAGATTGAAAAGGGGACCGATGACAGATGCTAACACTGAATCCCAAAAAGAGATCATGGTCCGATTAGAATTGATGCTGGAACAGGAGGAAATTCACTGGTTCCAAAGGGCAAGAGCAAATTGGCTCACGCAGGGAGACAGGAATACTAGTTTCTTTCATAATTTTGCTTCCAAAAGGAGGAAGAAGAATACAATAAAGGGTTTGATGGATGAAGACGGGATAAGGCAGGAAGATGGTGAAGTTATGTGTAATATAGTGCAAAATTATTTTGTGAATTTATTTACCTCAGAAGTGGGAGACCCAGATCCTAGTGTGTTGTCCGATGTCCATACGTTGATTACGAGGATATGAACACATGCCCGATGGCACCGTTCACCCATGAGGAGGTTAAGAAAGCTTTGTTCCAAATCGGCGATTTCAAGGCGCCGGGGCCCGATGGTATGCATGCAATTTTTTATAAAAAATCTTGGGATCTATTGGGGGACGACACGGTAAAGGAGGTGCCGAATCGGTGAACTCGGCCAAAATACGGAGGGGTGGAATGACACGACGATTGTTCTCATCCCGAAGGTAAATAGTCCTACCTTGGTTTCCCAATTACGCCCAATTAGTTTGTGCAATGTGGTGTACAAAGTTATATCAAAAAAATGCTATCAAACCGATTACGAGTCATGTTATCCGATGTTATCGTGACCATCAAAGTGCCTTTGTGCCGGGAGGCTTATAATCGATAACATTCTTTTAGCCTATGAAAGTATTCACACAATCAAAAAAAAAAAAGGCAAGAAAGGTTTGTGTCTTTGTGAAATTGGATATGCACAAGGCTTATGATGAGTGGAGTGGGGGCTTTTAGAGAAGATCATGCTTGAAAATGGGCTTTTGATCGAAGGTGGATAAATTTAGTTATGGCATGTGTAAAGTCTGTTAGATACAAGGTCGAGTAAACTCAATGGAGACTGAAACATTACGCCCAACAAGAGGACTCGCACGGGGGACCCATTATCCCCCTATCTATTTCTCGTTGGTGGCTGAAGGTCTATCAAGTTTATTAAGAGGAGCAGAAAATAGAGGGAATTGCGGGGGGCGTGTGCGTAGGGACGCACGGTGGTATCACATTTATTATTTTGTCGACGACTCCTCATACTAATGCAAGCCGACAAGGAGAACGCTAATGTTTTGAAGAATTTGTTGGATAGATATTGTTTAAATTCGGGTCAAAAAGTCGGTGATGCAAAATCTAGCATTTTCTTTAGTGCAAATACAGATGTGGAAGTGAAAGTTGAAGTGTGTGAAGCTCAATATTCTTACCGAATCTTTAACGGATAAGTACTTGGGACTTCCGGCTTTGGTGGGAGCAGAACGTAGTGACTGCTTCCAATATCTTGTTGATAGAGTCGGGGAAAAACAAAAGGTTGGAAAGAGAAGCTACTAAGTATGGGAGGTAAAGAAATCTCGATAAAATCCGTCGCTCAAGCCGTGCCGGTATTCGCGATGATGGTCTTCAATATCCCGAAAAATATATGCAAAGGGATAACGGACGCCATATCACAATTCGGTGGGGTGATGATGAGGATCACAAAAGGATGCATTGGAAAGCTTGGTGGAAGCTCAGTATTCCAAAAAATAAAGGTGGAATGGGATTTAGAGATATTGAGGCTTTTAATAAAGGCGCTTACGCAAAACAAGTATGGCGATTGTTGTTGGAGCGAGTCTTTATGTGCAAGAGCACTTAGAGCAAGATACTACCGGATGGAAACCTCCTGAACGCAAGGATGAAAAAGGGGAGCTCATATACATGGCAAAGTATCTTGGCGGGGCTACAATGTTTTAAGAGGGGTTACATCCGGCGAGTTGGAGATGGATCTCGAGATAAATATATGGGAGGATCATTGGACCCCGGGCGAGTCATAATATGAAAGTCCAAACATCAAGAGGAAATAACTGGTGACTACTGTGGATGAGCTAATCAACCCAATAATAGGCACATGGGATGAGGATCTCATAAAGTCATTATTCGGGACATTGATGTTAGTAGAATTTTACAAATTCCTCTTCAGAGGGAAGAGAAGATGTAGTGGCGTGGCATCACAATAAGAATGGCTTTTTTTGGTAGGATCAGCCTACCATTTGCAATGGCTCCATAAGTTTGGAATAAATAATGCAAATAATGAAGTTTGGTGGTGTGGGAGATGATCGGGTTTGGTCCAAGCTATGGAGCTTAGATGTGCCTTCTAAGATAAAAATCTTTGGATGGAGAGCCCTACATGGATTAATACCGTGTCGAGGGATCCTTGCAAATCGGCACATTGAGAACAATAATTTGGCCCCGCTTGTCATGGAAGTTGTGAAGATATTAAACATGTGCTCTTTAAATGTCATCGTGCTAAGGAAATATGGCGTTTCTTCGGGAGTGGATGATGAAATTAATGCGGTAATATCGACCGAAAGATCCGGATCGCTGGCAATGGCTGAGATGATCATGAGGTCGAAAATTATTGACAAACTAAACCACATTGGGTTGGCAGAATCGATCCCGATTGGGTGGATGGTACATCCGGTGGGATCGCAGGAGGTTTGTACATGGTGAAACTATTCAAAGTCCGACAAGAGCGAGCTTTGTCGATAGCGACATTGACAACAAACTATCGAGATCAATGAAGAAACAAATAAGAAGAAAGAAGAGAGATGGAAAAAGCCTCGAGAGGGAAAGATATTGCTTGAATGTTGATGCAAGCTACGAAATTTGAATCGAAAGTACAGGAAGTTCGGGTGCAATCATAAGAGACTCTACGGGTTCGTTCATTGAGCAAGGGTATGTTACTTTGAAAACATCGCAGATGCTGCTACACCTGAGGTGATCGCGTTAAGGGAAGGCTCGTCGTTGGCACAATCGGTGGGTTGCAACCGAATAATGATTCGATCGATTGTGCGGAGGTGGTGGAGACTATGAATCGGGATGGCTTTTCAAAGAACAAAGAGTCGCTCAAATCTATGATGAATGCTACATGCTTTGGCAAGATTTTGGTTCTATATGTATTGATCATTGTAATCGGAAGCGAATAAAGTAGCACATGAATTAGCTAGAGTAGCTATGCATAGCAAATTATCATGTATTTGGGTCGATGAACCCCTAGTTTCATACTAGGAGCCTTGGTGGATGATGTAACTATTATTCCAAATCAATAAAGTGCACCAGATGGCTTTTACTCAAAAAAAA
>JADLZK010005838.1:0-410595 GCA_015847255.1 Hyparrhenia diplandra
CTTATGTTATAATGGCGTTAGATTTACCAACACCCTCTCCTCTACCTATATCAAAGGCCGTCTCCCCTTCATTCAACACACACCACACAAAGAGAGCCACTCTTCCTCTTCCTTCTTCTTCTTCTTCTTCTTTGTAGGTTAGTAGTAGTAGAATAAAGGAGAAAGGCAATGAGCTATCTTGGAGAGGCTTGGGCATCTTGTATCTTCGGTATGAATAATATCAAGAGTTCCATTTGTTCTTGCTCTTATTTTATCAATATAGTCATGTTCTTGAATTAGAGTAAAAGTTCTTTTGATATAATCTTGATTTGATGAACTAGTCTATAGTTCCTATATCATGATCTTGTCTTATAGAACATCGTGGCAATCTATCATACATACATGTTTAGACCAAGAGCTAGATCGATATGATGAGTTCTACCTAGAATTAGACTTAGTTGATGTTGGGTTGCGGGATTGATAGTCGATTTCCTGGCGGCGCTCTAGTAGAAGGACCGAGGGGGCGGGTAAGCCTTGTTAACACGCTAGGTGATAATCACTAGTGTGAGGCGTGTGTATGCGGGCTAGGGGTTGCCTATCTTTTTGGCACATCATGCGGTTGATGGGTGTAATTTTGGGTTGTGGCGACCTTGTCCGTCCCTTGTAATCCCCCGTTGGGGTGTGGCGATTGCATGCAATTTGGTCTCCATCCCGGTTTAAGGCGATTAGGTGCCGTAATTAATTGCCGAGACCTTGGCTATCTTGACTTAGAATCTCCTTGAGTAAAACATGTGTGTATACGCTATCTTGACATGACTATCTAGGATATACTGCTCCATGTTAGACTTATTCTTTTATTCATTCTTTTACCTTTATCCTTGAGATTGGCTTGAGTGTGTGTGTCAAGTTATCCTACTACCTATCTTGTTTACCCCTATTATGAGCATTGGTCTATTATACATTGGTGTCATCTTGACCATGTCGAATTAGAACTTTTACACCATGCCTTCCTTTGGGAAAAATATAAATAGCGATACCACAGAATACTTAGGGTGAAATGCTACTTGGTATTTAAAGAAACTACTTGCGGACTTGTTACGTAAGCGTTCAGAATACCAACTTGAGACATATCTAAGCGTGATCGTCTTTTTTGGTGATTCGTTAAGAAATGTCAACAAGCATTTTCTGCTTAGTTATTAGAGATGGGTTCTAAACTGTTTCTAGTAATTTGCGCTTAAGAAATCTAACATCTACAAAATCCGCGCCGTATGAACAACGCATTTCAAGAAAAAGAGAGAAAAGTCACCGGCGAAGTTCGATGCGACGATCGCAGGAACTCGAGCGGGTCTTACTCCTGCGAGACGCGAGGCGTTGGCGGCGTCGGTTCTTCTCCAGCCGGCCGGGCGCGGCCTAGGGGTTAAATCATTTCTTCTTTGCCGCTTCGATAGGAGTGTCGCGAGATGGAAAAGTGCATCGCGGCGTTGGTACTTTCGGTTTAAGAAGCGCGGTGAAGGGGAAACGCGGCGCCATTCTTCGCCTGCGTTATCGAGCAGGGGAAACGACGGGCGCTACACACCGGACGTCGGGTTCGAGTAAATGGCGAACAAGGAGGCGAGAAAAGCGGCCGATGCCGCAAAAGCTGCTCTCGATAGCATGCTAGGCGAGCAAATGCGGCCCGAGATAGAAAGTGGTAGTAGGTCGCTGGGCGAACAAATGAAAATGCCACTTTCGGGGCAAGGGAAAACAAGATGGCCATACGGCTGGTTGAAATTTGAAAGGAGAGAAAAGAGTGAGAGGGAAAAGAAATAAATTTTCTTTTTATTTAAATCCTTTTTCCAAACCTTTTCAAATCAATTTGAATTTCTTTTGCTGCGTTGATCAAATCCAAACAATACAAAAGTATCAATGCAAAGACATGAGTGCACATACATGTAGCTAGACCTTATAGTTGATTTTATCTTCACAAAATTTATTATGTTACTAAATTCCAATGCTCACAAAAAATGCTTAATTAAATCAATTTGGCCTAATTTTGAAAAATGCAAATTTTCGAATTGGTACAACTCTACCCCCTTAAAAGAAAATCTAGATCACGAGATTTAGGCTGGCGCTTACTCAAAAAGTCTTGGATATGTCTTTCTCAATTCCTCTTCTCTTTCCCATGTAGCCTCGCCTCGAATACAGATTCCATTGAACTTTGCACATTTTAATAACCCGACTTCTAGTGACTCTTTCGGTTGTCTCTAAGATCCTTCTTGGAAATTCCTCATATGTGAGATCCTCCTTATGATAAGGTCTTCCAATGGTATTTGCTCTTCGGTACTACGCAAACATCTCTTAAGTTGAGACACATGAAACACATTGTGCACACGGACAAACTAGGAGGCAAATTCAATTGATAAGCCACTTCACCCACGTCTTGCTAGAATTTTGAAAGGACCAACATACCTTGGTGCTAACTTTCCTTTCATGTTAAACCTCTTAACATTCCTCATAGGTGATACTTTCAAATAAGCGTAATCGCCCACATTGAAACTCAAATCCTTCCTTCTAGTATCGGCATAACTCTTCGGCGGGTTTGTGCTACCCTCGGGTTTCTCTCCGATCTTTCTTACCTACTCTTGACATTTCTAAGCACATCCATTTCCAAACACTTGACTCTCTCCCCTCGATTCGAGAACAATGGTGTTCTACACTTATGCCCATACAATGCTTCAAGCTTGGTGCCATCTTGAGACTACGTTGGTAACTATTGTTATAAGAGAATTCAAAGCATATGGCAAACTCTTATCCCAACTAGTACCATATTGTAGTGCACAAGCTCTCAACATATCCTCAAGAAGATGATTAACCCTCTCAGCCCGTCCATCACCGTGGATGGAAGGTTGTACTAAAATTCAACTTGGTTCCCAAAGACTCATGTACCTTCTCCCAAAAGTGAGGCGTGAATTGGGCACCTCTATCGACACAATCTTCTTTGGGACTCCATGTAAGCATACTATCCTCTCCATATACAACTCAACTAAGCGGGGTCCTCTATAGGTAGTCTTATTTGGCAAAAAGTGAGCAACCTTTGTCAATCACGTCCACTATTACCCAAATAGAATCGTAACCTTTCTACGTGTGCGTGGCAATCCCACTATGAAATCCATACCAACTTCTTCCCACTTCCACTTTCGGGGAATCCTCATTGGTTGTAACAATCCGGTGGTCTCTCGATGCTTTCGGCTTTCACACGTTGACAAGTATCACACAAGGCCACATTTTACGCTACATCCCTCTTCAAACCATACCACCAATACCTCTCTTTAAGATCAAGATACATCTTAGTACTACCGGGATGTATAGAATAAGGCGACTCATGTGCCTTTCTCAATATTGCATCATGAATAGACTTCACCGGAGCACCGTGATCCTTTTCCCAAACCATAAAAGTACCATTATCATCAATATGGAACCCGGGTGCTTTGCGGTTACTACGTTTTTGTTATCTCTTTCGGTTTCTCATCCACTAATTGACTCGCGGATTTCTTCCTCCAAGGTGGGTGTCACTTCTATCTCCACAACATTGCGAGCGATTCCCAAGTTGAGATGCTCAAACTACGCACATAACTCCTTAGTCTTAGGTCTTTGCCTGAAACTCATTGGCATACCTCTTCACGCTAAGTGCATCGGCCCACAACGTTTGCTTTACCGGGATGATAGTGCACATCAAGATCATAATCCTTGATCAACTCCAACCAACGATGTTGTCTCAAGTTCAAGTCGGATCGAGTAAAGATATACTTCAAGCTCTTATGATTGGTATATATATCACTCTTATGCCCAATTAGATAGTGCCTCCGGATCTTCGCATGAACCCTTTGCGGGCTAACTCTAGATCATGAGTAGGATAATTAAGTTCATGCTTTCTCAACTATCTAGATGCATATGCAACAACTTTGCCCTCTTGCATAAGAACACAACCCAAACCAAGGCGAGATGCATCACAATAAATAGAGAACTTCTTACTTAGATCGGGGCAATACTAACACGGGGCGTAGTCAACCTTTCCTTGAACTCTTCAAAACTAGATTGACACTTGTCCGACCACACAAACTTGACATTCTTCTCTAACGGAAGCAGTCATTGGTTTAGCAAGTTTAGAAAACCCTTCAATGAACCTCCTATAGTAACCGGCCAATCCAAGAAAGCTACGAATTTCACTTACATCCGTAGGTGGCTTCCAATTCAACACATCCTTCACTTTACTTGGATCCACCGATATTCCACCATTAGAGACAACATGACCTAAGAAAGAAACTTCCTTCAACCAAAACTCACATTTACTCCTCTTAGCATATAGCGATGCTCTCTAAGTTTCGTAACACCAATCCGAGATGTTCAGCATGTTCTTCTTAAGTCTTTGAGAACACCAATATATCATCAATAAATACCACCACAAACATGTCAAGATACTCCATAAACACTTTATTCATCATGTACATAAAGTATACGAGGAGCATTGGTCAAACCAAAAAGACATAGCTGTGTACTCATACAACCCATACCCTCGTAGTAAATGCTATCTTGGGCACATCTAAACTTTGAATCTTCAAGCGATGGTAACGGAAGCGAAGATCTATCTTAGAAAACACACAAGCACCTCTCAAGCGATCAAATAAGTCATCAATTATAGGCAATGGATACTTATTCTTGATAGTAACTTCATTAAGAGCGATAATCCACACACATACGGCTGCGTACCATCCTTCTTGTCAACAAAAGATCACGGGTGCACCCCAAGGTGAAGAGCTAGGGCGAATGAAACCTTTCTCCGCAACTCCTTTAAGCTGTTTCTTGAGTTCTTCTAATTCCTTACCCCCATTATATATGGACGCTTAGCAATAGGTGCAATACCAGGTAATAACTCAATAATAAACTCAATGTCTCGGTCGGTGGCATATCGGCAAATCATCGGGGAAGACATCCAGGAAACTCATCCACAATATAGTCCTCTTTGGTGGCTATCATCATGAAGTTGGTTCACTATGCACGTAGGTGGTGGTTGCACCGCTACTTCAACACTTGACTCGGTCTCCATTAGGTGCGATTACCTCTACCATCTTCTCTTGGCACTGAATATTAGCTTGATATTTCCCCAACCAATTCAATCCCGGAATCATGTCAATCTGGGATGTTCTCGACTGTCGGACTAACTATAAAGTCTACCCCCTTAAAGAGAGTGTGAGGAGGGGCAGCGACACATAGCTTGCAAAGTTCCACCGGTGAGTTTACTAAAATGTTGCTTTTCATGGATATCATAGATATGCTATTGTTTCTAACAAATGTTTGGGAAATAAATGTATGCGAAGCTCGAATCAAAAAGAAGCGTGGCGGGGATAGAGTTGATGTTGAGCATTACCCATCATAATTCGCGCTTCACGCACGATATCGGCGGACACATTATTCGCGGAGTCAAAGTAAGAAAGGCGGCGACGATTTACTCTTGATTGCGCTTCGGGGTGTTTTGGGTTCAACCTCTTGGTACACCTGCTAGCATAATGTCCCAAATCACCACGAGCAATAACATTTAACAGAGTCTTGGGGATGTTCTTCATTGGAGTGGAATTGGGATTTCCTTGATCGCGGTGTTTGAGGTCCACCCATTGATAATTCCCGAGGACGGCTAGCGATCTTGATTATTTTGTGGGTGCGAGGGCGTGGCTGATTCAGTGGTTCTTGGTCGGCCCATGGTACCTCTCGCCGAGAACCAAAACGAGGGACGGGTGTTACTTCCGAGGCTTCTCTATTTCCTTCCTCTTCTTGTCAATCACATTGTGCTCATTATCTATAATAATAGCGGCGGTTCACCAACTCCCGGAAGTTTGCATAAGAGTTGGACATGAGTGAAACCTAAAGAGAATCATACAACCCTTGGAGAAATAGGCGTTGCTTATTTGCATCATCCCGACACATCATCGGAGCATAGCGAGAGAGCTGGATGAACGGTCCACGGTACTCTATTACCGTCATGGAACCTTGCCTCGAGAGATCGAACTCGCTTTTGCTTCAAAGGCTTCTCGGACCATCGGGAATTTGGCTAGCTCGAAGTCTCGCAAAAACTCACCTGCCAAGTATGGAGGAGCATTGTTGGGACGCCCATAAAGGTATGACTCCCACCAATCTAGTGCAGCTCCTTGCAACTTCCCCGAAGCATATAGCACCTTCGAGCATCATCGCCTTTGCACAATGTTGTTTGCCTCTCTATAGTTCGCGGCCGGTCATCGCCTCAAGAGGATCTTTGGCGTGAGAGAAATATGGAGGATGCCCTTTAAGAAATCTCCATGCTTGTCTGCGGGTGGATCTTTCTTGTCCTCCACCTCCTCACGATTACCTTGATTATTCTGCATGAATTGCATCATTGTTTGCATGAGTTGCCCTTGCATTGTCATCAACTCCTCGGTATGTCATCAAGGGGGGGGGGGTTAAGCGGCACTGCCCCTACCACGGCCTCGACCACCTCTTCCTCCACGAGCAGCCATCGTAGTCAACACCACATATATGTAAGCCTTAATGAATTCGGCATGAGAAACTTCAACTTGTGATAGACTCTGCTCTAGGAAGGCGGTAAGGATAGAAACACGATAGCCAAGCCCATTATGCATATATTAGCTATAACCTTAATATTCTTAACTAGGGAACTTGTGGACATGCCAACAAAGCTCCGGCACTCATTACAAAAATTCAAATCAAGCATATGCATAATGACAAAGCAACATAACAATAAATGTTCACACTTCAAACATTAACTAAATCTTATGATACTATCATGGTTTTCATGTTAAGGGCAAAGATCTTAAAACTATTCTTGGATGTCGCAAGAATGTGGTTAGAGATGATTCTAACTTGACATGTCAAATCAAGGAGTTGAGACATGAACAAGGGGTTGAAACAATTTCAAGACCTTAAGCCAACAATTTCTACCTAGGCTTGCGTCCTCTGATCGATACCGAGCCGATACCAATTTGTCATACCCGTTTTTAAGGAACAAAAGCGAATACAAGGATTACATATGTGCCCCGAGATCAATCACACATATGCAAGACAAATCACCGGAGTATCATATCCAAAGCTTATTACATAACGTTTAATATTCATTACATGAATAAAAGCAAGGTCTAACAAAGCGGAAGTAAGCGACTAGCACTCGGTCTTTGCTCTAAAATCCACGGGATTGCCAATTGGTTGACATCAAGCCTAGAGATCTCCTTGAAACACATCTTCATCTCCAAAGTCATTTACCCATCAGGGATTTTCCAAATATTGAATGTAAAACAAGCGTAAGTACATGTAAGTACTCAACAAATATAACATGGGTGTATATGAGGCTCAAAAGGATGTATAACGGTTAAAGCGCATTTTTCTTTTAGTTGTCAAAGTTTTAAGCATTAGCATCAAGAACTTCCCATCAACCCATAATCATATGAACGAACAAGTATGAATAATAATAAATCATAAGCGAGATATTAAACAATGATCATCTATTTTTTGTAAAAGTGTCTCCAAGGCGTTCATAACCATGAACACTACTGATATATTAGTTTTTACTCTGCTTGAGAGGTATACACTTTCACTATGGGTTATGATTTCCACGGCCAATGAAAATCGTATAAAGCCTTTCAAAGGGTTGTCTAACATGTCAATGGCCCACGGTACAAACCCTGTATATCTCCTAACCGGTAACCCCAACAAATAGTTAGACAAGATCCTTTGATCAACTAGAGCTAGAGCCACGCGTGACCCCCATAGTCACATCTTGTATGTCCCGGATGATCGGTTACAAAATAAGTCCTTACAGGAGAGCTAAGAGCACCATAAATAAATAAAACACATGCTCTTTAAGCCCTATGATCAATATTACCAACAACATCATAAATCATGATTCTTTGCATTAACCATTAAACAAGAACAAAATTTGGTGTAGGTAGAGCACTAGCAAAATTACTACCCAAATGCAAACCCATAGGTGGCAAGGTACAAGTTAACAATAGCTAGGAAATCCTTAATGTCGATCAAAGGCGGACACATGCATAATGAACGTAATTATTAAGGTGAATAGGACAACAAGGAATTTCCCATGCTATACTTTGCCTTGATTGGAGAACTCGGCTCAAGATTACCGAGAAGCTCGATTCGCAATGTATAGCTCACCGTCTATAGCAATTATCACGCAAAGAACATTCAATCGTCCACACAATCATACACAAAGAAAACAAAGACATATTATGAGAACAGTACACCATCAGCAAATAAATAAATTGAAAATGCTTTAAAACACTAGTTTACGTCGCTACAATCACATAGGCGTCAAATTCACCGAATTCGGATCTAAAAGCGGCGGAGATATGGAATTTATAAGGTTAACAATTAACAAAATAATAAAGCTAATGCAAAATCGAAAATTAAAAAGTTTAAAACCTGACTAACGATGAGTTAAACATATAAATGACGAGACATTACGATTCTAACGCAACTTGAGCGGTTCGAATTGGGTTTTAAAAGCGAGATTTTATGATTAAAACAAGGTCGATGGTAAACTTGTAAATAGGCTGAACAGATTTTCTATTTAAAAATAAAACAAATTTGGGCTTTCTATACAGCCGCGGGGACTTGGCGGAAAATAGCGGACGAGGGTCTCTTTAGTAAAACTCGGCGAGAGGGGTATCATTTGATGAGATCCGTCGGATTTGCGATGGGCCTTCAGGATTAAATCTGGAAGATGCGATGGTGTTCTCACGGAGAAAAACGACCCACAATTTATTTGCCATGGCGGCGACGACGAAACTTCGCCGGCTGATTCCTTTCGGCGATTCCGGTCACCAAAATGGACACAACCGGTACCAAGCGAAAGAGGGGAAGAGGGCGTCTCACCGAGGGCAAAAACGGCGGGTGAGATGGTAGGTCTACTGCGTCTTTGCTTGGAAGGGCGAACGGACGCGATTTGCAAAATCCGGCGGCGCCGTATGAGCAACGTGTTGACACCCAAAAATGTCTGGATAAAAAGTTCCTCAAGAGTAATAACGTACTTCACCATTGCATTCCTCTCGTCGTCGGCTGATCGAAAAACATATATGGTTTGCCTCATTTGGAGTCGGGATGAATTAATTATGAATTTTGGGAGATTAATCAACTAGACCCGGACATGTCTTAGGTGTCCGGCGATTTTCGTCTCCACCCTCCGGCAAGGACCCCGGACATGTCTTGGGTGTCGAAATTTCGTCTCTACCCTCCGGCAAGTTGGGAGACTCTAATTCGAACCGATTTGATTCTTAATGGGTTTTAGGCAAGTTTTATGATTGGAAACGTATCTAAGATGGTTTCCTAAGGGGAGAAAGACCACCCCCTCTATATAATGAGAGGTTCATGGCCAATTTGATCCCATCTACATCCAATCGACAACCAATCTATCTCTGTCCCGTTTTGTAGGTCATCTTCTTCCTTCAACCCCTCTATCTTCTTTGTTCGCGGCGAACTCAGCGTTCTTCATCGGCATTCTAGGCGGCCATGCTGGTCCTAGAGCACCCCTCACGCGTCGTCCTCCCGACGCGGGTCTTCCCGAGGTGCGCGTTCGGAGGTTCTTTCGGCCCGTCACCGAGCTTCACGCGCGCCCCTACCGTTCCCTAGATCGGTTTGGGCTGTCACTTCGCGGTGCTCGCTGCTCAAAGGTCGATCGCGGCCTTCGTGGGAGTCCAAGGCCCCTCGATTGTGTTGGTGCGAAGCCCTAGTTTCGTGTCAACACACTTTTTGGCGACTCCGCTGGGAAGAAGAATTGTTTTGGCTCTACTTTGTCTGCCGAATCTATCTACCCTAGCCATTATTCTTAATCAATCTGTTATCTATTTGGCGTGATCGCCATTATTTCGGCTTCAAGGTCAACTGGAATTTTGTTGCTACAAGCCCGACGACAAATCAGGCCCCGCAAGGCCGATTGTGTGTGTTGTGGTTATTTGGTCAAATCAGAGATAACATTCAAGCAACGTTTGTTTCAAGGCTGTTGTGGTGTATCGAATTAATATATACAATATACATATACTTGAAGCATTGAAGCAACCTTCGAGAAGTTTTTCACGTGGAGGTCAGCTGAAGTTTTACCCAGTGTCTTCATCTACAAAGGAAAGAAAATCTGCTATCTCGCTGCCCTCAAGAAACACCAAAAGCTGCTGCTGATTACACATGGGGCGCATCAGAGTGTTGATTCGCAATATTATTACACCGCTCTAAGGTACATGCAAATAAATTACATGATTATAATAATTCTTTTGCAAGTACCGTTAATTCTCATGATGGTGTTGCTAGTTATCATAGTGCTAGATATGTTTCATCGGCTACTTATGTTGATAATTTTCCTTCACATCATAATTATGTATATCATGATAAAGAGCCGATGTATGCTGAAAATTTATTGAGTTATAATTCTTGTAGCAACATGCCACATATGTACGTTCATCGGCTATAAGTTCACAGCGTGATATGCCGATGCATGACAAAATAAATTGCTCTCCAAAATCAATATCATATACAGGAACTAATGCTCATGATTCGGCTACACATGTTACTAATAACCATAGCGAATCAATACAAATTTAGCGCCTCATATCAATGCCCCTATTCATGATTCGGCTTCTCATAATTCCCATGATAGCGATTCAAAAAAGTTTGGCAAAGGTATACTCGGGTGAAACTGATTTTGATGAGGTAATGTCGAGTTTCAGAAAATGCTAGAAAAGCAAAATGAGGACTTTGCACAAAAATACCTCAGAGATACGAGAAAGAGAGAAAAGTTGCATTCTCCCTTAGAATCGGCTAAACCGGCTTTAAAGTCCACCAAGGCGATTTTTACCTTATGTGAAACAACTACCGCCTTGAATCGGTCAAGCCGAGCTTTTGGTCGGCTAAGCCCGATTGCCCTCGCAATCAATCCAAATTGGTCTCTTCGGCATCCGAAACCGATAAGACCAATTTAGGGAAGGATGAACATTCTTTACCTTGCATGAAGACACCTTCGATGGCGAAATTGCGGAGAAAAATAATCCCGCCATTTTAATTCGGCCAGGGGGCAAGCCAATTCCACTATTGGAAAAAAATGTTATAATCGGCGAGCCTAGAGAGCCTAAGAAGAGAAAGCAAATCTCGGATCGTGAGGTGGTGTTAGAAAAATCTAGTGACAATGGGGAAAGTCTCAAGATCACCATCAAGTCTTACGGGCTCGGGGGCAAACTCGTGTTCCCATTCACAAGAAAGAGGTCAACCACTAGTGTCATCGTCCAAAAAGGATTCTTTGGAATCAATTCTAAAAAGTTGGCCAAAACAAGTTTAGAACTAGTGGGACGAAAAAATCAGCAAGACCGATTGCTCAAATCGGTCAAGCTATTTATAAGCAAAAAGTGCAGCACACATATAAATGTGGAGTATTGGTTCTTCGCTCAATAATGTGTCAAGATCTTCACCAAAGGAGAGTGTGCTAGCGAAACTCACAATGGGCAGCAATACTTATCTCGTGAGCCGATTGAGCCATAGCCAATCGTGCCCGATAAGAAAGAGCCAACTAAGTCGGCTAGGCCAACTACCTTACTTGAGATGGCTAAGCCAACCCCGGAGGCAGCCGAGCTAGCTAAGGTTTGCTGTCATTGAGCATGAATCGGCATTGACGACTTCGAGTCGGCTAAGCCGATTCTTGTTGTTGTAGATTTTTCCACGCGCGCCGAGAAAGTTTCTCCACTACTATGATGGGCATCGAGAGATGCAAGAAGAGCCCGAGGAGAAAATCGGTGGCGTTAGAGAGAGCACACAAACTCTTTCCAAAGGTATTGCTAACGATGAGACCATCAAGAGCGTAACCTTGGTTGCTACATCTTCGTCACTAAGGTACAAAGATTACATCGGCCTACATGTTGTCTTCAATTGGAAGGCCGATGATAATGTGTTGTTGAAGTTAAAGCTTTTCCCAATGCTTAATGTGAATTATACATATATGTGGATTGCTTTACTTATTTTAAATTCAATTCATACTTGGTCCCGAATGAGATATAAGTTTTGCAATTACTTTGGGTTTTATGATTTGGGGCTAAGATTGAAGAATATTGCTCATGCCGATGCTTGTTCTATATTTAATTACGGCATGAAAGATTATTGTAAAGGTGTGGCGAATGGATTGATGTCAATTTTAGTCTTCTACAAGAAATTTGGCTTACAAATTTAATGCTCACCTTTGGTTCTATCTATCGTGATCATGTCTTTAACATGTTCTTTGAAAAGTAAATTTATTAGACATATTGATCACAATGCTTTGCCATCAATTCAGAACTTGGAAGAGCTTATATATTGCAAGTTGTGTAATTCATTTGATCATAATACTCATAATTGCAATGTATTTCATCATGAGATCCAATCGGACATCGATAATGACCGATTGAGGTTTTCTGAGGCTCAACAAGTGGACCGGTTAGATTCAATCGGGCCTAATGGTAAACAGGTTTTGAATCGGCCTACACTACTAGACAATTCACTTGAAGCCCAAAGCTCCAACGCTCAAGAGAGATGGAAGACCCTCAAGTGAAGACATGATTGTTGTCCATGAAATTAAAATTGAAAATGTTTCAAAGGATAACAAAGTTGCTCCAATGTTAGAAGACACTGGGGGCAAATAAAATCTCTCCATCTCCACCAAAAGCCGATTGATTCCATTGAGCAAGGGGAATTGGCTGGAGATCCTTCTTTGGAGCATGACCATCAAGGTGAAGAAAAGGAGGATGCTCATAAAGTTAATGGAGGCAAGGAACATGGCAAGGAAAAAAGGCAATAGGAGGCCAAAGCTTAGCTTCGAGGAGCTCTTAGCCAAATATACAAAGATAGGGAAAGAGAATCTATTGAAGAAAATCCAAGCATCACAGTTGCCTCCAAAGCATAAGCCTCAAAAACAATATTGGCAAAGAAAGGTGAATGTTCCGTCATATTTTGAGCCACAACATGTGGAGTATGCAGCTCGAAACGTCTTGAAAGAGTCATCATCTTACAAAGACCGATTTGATCAAAAAATCGGTCAGTATGCCAAGAGGGAAGGTGGTAAAAGCAAGTTTACAGCGTGAAATATGATGGACGGAAAAAGAAAAAATTCAGATCTGAATGACACCATTGAAAAGCGATTACATTGTTGAAAAATCTGGCTATTGATGGTAAACAAGTTAAAAATTCAGCCATTTATATTGTAGGTACTAAATCTAAACAAAAGAAGATAAAAGTATCTAAGAACAAGAAAGAATTGTCATTGTCCACAATGAAGACAAAACCAACGTGCTCAATCGGTTTTAGCAAGGTGGCAGGAAAAAGAATTGCGCGAAGCTCGGCCACGAGAGAAGCTAAGAGAAAGGGGCTTAGCATGGGTCCTTAAAGGAAGCATTAAAATTGAAAGGATGATGATCAAGCAAGTGGTGCATCACAAACAAAGAATCAAAGGAAAAGGTTCAAGACACAATTGCCAAGTTGGAGGTTTGCACCAAATCATCAAAATCTTTGGTCATGGCATCATCCATTTTCTCTGCACTTTTGTGCATATGTGGAATTCATCTCAAGGTATGCATGGTTATCCCTCATATTCTTATGTTGACCCTTGGTATGGGTCTTTATATTATGGAGGATCACCAGATTATTATGCTTATCAATGATCAAGAGCCGAAATATTTTGTTTCGGCCATGCATACTTCGTGTATGTGAATTTGTATGGCCGATACTTTGTTATCGCATACGAGCATGCAATATAGCCGATGAATATTTACAACCATCGTGCTATTTGAAGAAGCCTCCTAGAGAATTTTACTTCGGTAACTTAAGGCCCGGGGGCAAGAAGAAGATATATATATGTGTTGGGATCTAACTTTGGTTTACATTTTAACTTTTCGTCCCAAACTTTGAAGATTTCGGGATACTTGCGAGAACAAAGTCAAAGTTCTACATCGAAGATGACTTCGCAAGGCTTTGGCTTCACGAAAAGAATAACAAGAGCAAAATAAGAAAGAATGAGTCAAGAATCCGAGCGAAGATGGCCACGGGGACTTATTTGCGAAGTTCTTGAAAACGACTACAAGAGGATAAGAAGCATTGCGAAGCTAAACATTGCCTTTGAAGCCTCGCGAAGATGAAGGATGTATCTTCGCCAAGAAGAAACAATTTGTAGAAGATCAATTTAGAATTCTTAGTGTTTTGGATAACTATGAAGCTAGGGGACTATAAATACCCCTGGGATCCTTTGTAAACGCCATGTTGAATGGCCATTTTGTAAACCATATCATCATCAATAACATGTTGTGTTGAATATTCACCCAACATGCAAGATGACTTCGCAAGGCTTTGGCCGTGAAAAGAATAACAAGAGCAAAATAAGAAAGAATGAGTCAAGAATCCGGCGAAGATGGCCCGCGGGGACTTTTTGCGGTTCTTGAAATAGCTACAAGAGGATAAGAAGCATTGCGAAGCTAAACATTGCCTTTGAAGCCTGCGAAGATGAAGGATGTATCTTCGCCAAGAAGAAACAATTTGTAGAAGATCAATTTAGAATTCTTAGTGTTTTTGGATAACTACGAAGCCAGGGGGACTATAAATACCCCCTGGGATCCTTTGTAAACGCCATGTTGAATGGCCATTTTGTAAACCATATCATCATCAATAACATGTTGTGTTGAATATTCACCCAACATCTTGGCGCCCACCGTTTGTGTGAGCAACGATCTATCCACGGCCATCAAGAAATCATGGGAAGACCTCCCAAGAACAAGTCGGCAAGCGTTGCCGAGGAAACAACAACAACAAGAGAATGAAGTACCAAGAACAAGCGAAGACAATATCTCCAAAGAAATCACTCCTCAAGAAAGTCGAGTGAAGAAGCAAAGAAAGTTACAAGAATTAGAAGAAGAACTGATCAAGAAATAAAAAGAGCTTGAGGCTTGCAAAGCCGAGAACCGAAGAAAAGACAATGAAACAAAGAATAGAGGAAAATTTGAAGCAAAGTTAAAAAGATTGAATGAAGAGCTCAATGATCAAGACCGTGAAGTCATCATCACAAAGCGAAGTCAAAATAAATCGAGAACAACGAGAAGGCAATAGTCACAATCAACCCCGATTCCCCATTATCGTAGACTTACAAATGGCAAAATGGCCAAAAGGCTTCAAATTCAACGTCATACCAACTTACGAAGGTTTGACAGATCCAAGACAATTCTTGATGAGCTTGAAGCGGTTTGTTGAATCGGGAGGGGCGATGATAAAACACTAGCGAAGGCACTTATAATGGCAATGAAAGGGTCATCTCAGAAATGGTACGCGCCGCTCAAGCCAAGATCCCTCAAAAAATTGGGAACAACTCGAACAACTCTACTAGTTGATTTCAAGGATTTCAACACACGGGGACGACAAGTGATGACTTGTTTGACATCAAGCAATACCCAAAAGAGCCAATAATCCAATATTACAAGAGGTTCATTCAAATGAAGACCCAAATTCGAAGTATCGAGGACGAAGTCATCATCATTCTTCTGCAATCGGGGGCCTCGTGAGCCGGACAATTGTCTTCGCACCTCAAGAGGGAAAGACCAACAACAATTTGCCCAATTGTATGAAGAATTTCAAAAATATGCAAGATCGACGATGATTTCGAAAGAAAAAACTGAGGAAGAGAATACACAAAAGAAATCAAGCAAAATCAAACAATCAGTTCAAACCACAAAATTTCGGCGAAGACCATACCACCATCAATATCAACCGCCGCTTCGCGTGAACCAAATTAACAACGAGCGAGCAAAGACAACATCCAGGCACAAAATAACCCGTGAAGCGGTACAACAATAGAAACTTCAATAACAGCCAAAGAGGAGGTTTCAATCAAAGATTCGGAGGAAAGAAGGATTCTAAAGCCTGAAGAAATGTATTGCATCATTCATGGCAAAGGGGCTGGCCACACATCGAAGATGTGCCCAATGGTGAAGAAGAGCATAGAGCAATTACAACAAGAAGGCAAATCGATGGAAAATCAAAGATCAATAAACTTTTTTGTCTCAAGCAAGCGCCGCGCATAATCAAGCATACTTCAATCCAAGTTACAACCAACAAGTGCTGCAGGACCACCCCAATATACAATTGCCAACCACTAGCAATAGCTCCGCCACATTGGGGACAAACACAAAACTTACAACACGAAGCGGTGGCAAACAACACCCCAAATGTTCAAAACAACGGCTCACCGGTGTTTTCAACAACAAGCGAGAGGAAGAATAATGACAATTTATGGAGGGAACGGCATAGAGCATGCAACCAACAACGAGAGAAGAAACTATTTTCGAAGAGTCAACGCAATAACAATGGAGGGACCTTACAAGAAAACAAGATGGTCGCATCAACCAATAATCTTCACGAGAACAAGACATGAAACTTAAAGACTATCCACACATGGAAGCCATGGTCATAGAAGCAAACATTGATGGATGGGATGTTACAAAAATCTAGTGGATGGAGGAAGCTCTGTAGACATACTCTTCGCATCAACACCGGATGCAATGCAAATCAAAAGACAAAACACAGGAAGAGCGAGAATATCCATTGGTTGGCTTCGGGTAAGAAGGATAAACTCAATTGGAAGAATTGTGCTGCCCGTATCCTTCAAAACACAAAACAATGCAAGAATAGAACAAGTAGCATTTGATGTTGTTGAAATGCATAGCGATACAATGCAATATTAGGAAGAGGAAGCCCCGAACATGTTGAAGCTATGATAAACTACTCCTACTTATGCATGAAAGTTCCAGCAATCAATGGACCAATATCAATCCATAGAAATCAAACGGAGGCTAGAAACATTGAAAAAGATTCAACTCCGGCTCAAAGAAATGTCTTGGCCATAGAAGAAATCGAAGAAGAAGAAAAAATAATGAGAGAAGCGAAGTCACAAAAAAAGCGAAGACATGTTCCAAAGGCGAGAAACCAAAAGAAGTTTTGTTAGATCCAATGATAATGAGATAAGAAAGTCATCATAGGAGCCAATCTAGCAAAACAAGAAGAAGAACAATTGATAAGTTTTCTAGAAGCAATCAAGATGTCTTCGCATGGTCGGCCAAAAAGACTTGGAAGGAGTCGAGAGAGACATTATCGAGCATCGCCTAAACATCGACCCAAGTTACAAACCAAAAGAAACAAAAGTTACGAAAGATCTCCGAAGATAGAACAATAGCTGCGAAAGGCTGAAGTACAGAGATTGCTTGACGCGAAGGTCATAAGAGAAGTCCAATTCACAACTTGGCTAGCAAATATTGTGATGGTGAAGAAAAGCAATGGAAAATGGAGAATGTGCATAGACTTCACAGATCTAAACAAAGCGTGCCCCTAAAGATAACTTCCCTTTACCAAGAATCGACACACTTGTCGATCAAGCTGCGAGGAAGCGAGATGCTAAGTTTCCTTGATTGTTTCTCGGGATATCACCAAATTTACATGAAGAAAGAAGATGAAGAAAAAGACAAGTTTCATCACACCATTTGGAACTTATTGCTTCCAAAGAATGGCGAGAGGGGCCTTGCAATGCGGGTCAAGCTTCATCGAGAATGACTTCGGTAGCACTTAAAGATCAAATCGGAGACAATCTGGCGGCATATGTTGGCGACATAATAGTAAAAGCAAGAAAGCGTGAAGACCACATAAAAGATTTGAAGCAAACATTCGAAAATTTGAGAAAATCAAATCTCAAACTCAATCACGAGAAATGTACCTTCGATTGTGTAGAAGGGAAAGATCCTCGGATGTATAGTTTCAACAAAAGGCATTGACCCAAATCGAGAGAAGATAAAAGCAATCATGCAAGCGAAGTTCCAAAAGAACATCAAAGACATCCAAAAGCTAACGGGAAGGAAGATTGGCTTGAATAGATTCATATCAAAGTCAGTGAGAAAAAAGCTTCCCAATTTTTCAAGCACTCAAAGGGGCGAAGACAAACTTCACATGGGGAAAAGAGCAACAAAAGCTTTTTGAAGAAATAAAAAAGTATCTCTCAAATCCTTCAACATTAACAACACCAAACACCGATAAAGAATTACTTTTGTGCATCTCAAGCATCCGAGAAATTTTGTAAGTGCAGTCTTGGTACAAGAACCAATATACTTTGTCTCGAAGCCCTTTACGGCTCAAAAATGTTCTACTCGAGAAATTGAAAAAATAGCATATGCATTACTCATGGCAACAAGAAAGTTGAAGCATTATTTCTTGGCACACAAAGTAAGAATCCCAACAAACCAACCACTCAAAGATGTACTCCAAAGTTGTAAATCTTCTGGAAGACTTGGCAAATGGGCGGCTGAAATCTCCACAATACTTCATCGAATTTGAGAAGAGAACGGCAATAAAGTCACAAGTATTGGCGAGATTTTATTTGATTGGACACCGGCAACAAGTTACGAAGATCAAAAAGATCATCAAGAGTGGACTTTGTCTTGTCAAGAATGGACAATGAATTGTGATGGAGCATGGGGCTCGCAGAGCTGGTGTAGCGGCAATAATAACTCGCCATCGGCATCAAGATGAAATATGCAAAGCAAGACTAGAATTTCGATGCACAAATAACATCGCGGAATATGAAGCACTGTTTCTTTGGGGCTTCGCAAGGCAAGAGCAATGGGAGTACAAAAATCCCGATCAAAACAGATTCTCGAGGTTGTTGCGAGGCCACGTTGAGAAAAAATTACAAGGCAAAAGATCACGAACTAGCAAAGTATTTGCAAAGCGTTAGAGATCAAGAAAAACACTTGAAGGATTCACGATGTACGAAGCATCTCAAGAACAAACAACGAAGAAGCGGATGAAATCGCAAAGGCAACAGACCCAAAAAGTAAAATTGCCACGGATGTGTTTTACCAAGTACTCTCGGAATCTTCAATAAAAGCAAAATTGAAGAACCAAAGTATATCCACATCATTGAAAGCAAAGATTGGAGATCGAAATAATTGCCTTTCTAAGAGGATTCTACAAACCGAGAAAGTGAAGCCGAAGAAACAAGAATGAAGCACAAAATAAGAAATTACAAGCTTGTCAATAATCAACTTTTCAAGCATGGCATTTGTGAACCATTACTCAAATGCATTTCAAGCGAAGAAGGCAAAAGAATTGCTACAAGAAATACATAGTGGAACATGTGGAAATCATGCAGGCCCAAGAGCCATAGCAGGAAAAGCATTTAGACAAGGGTTCTATTGGCCCTTGACTCAAAAAGATAGTAAGGAAATAGTGAAAACTTGTCACAATTGCCAAATTTCAGCAAGCAAGTCAAATGCCCTAGCTAATCCAATCAAAGCACATTGAACCAACTTGGCCACTTGCAAGATGGGGAATAGACATCATTGGGAAACTCCCCAACTCAAGGCAATCATCAATATGCGGTTGTCGCGGTTGAGTATTTCACAAAATGGATAGAAGCGAAGCCAATCACAAACATGTCATCAACGACAATGAAGAAGTTTCTTTGGCAAAACATAATCTGCAGATTCGGAGTCCCAAGGCACACAACTTTAGACAATGGAACCCAATTTTGACGAAGACTTGAAACTATTGTGAAACTGCTGGGGATACAACTTTGCTTCAGCGTCGGTTAGATACCCACAATCAAAGCGAATTTGTTGAAAGGGCAAATGGCATAATATGTGTGGGAATATCAAAAATTTAGTGGGACTTCCAAAAGAAAAATGGGTTGAAGAATTACCAAGGATTGTTTGGAGTCACAATACAACCACAACAAGATCAACAAAGTTTACGCCTTTCAAGCTATTATATTGTTGGGGAGGGACCTCGCCAAGGGACCCCCGTAGCTCCTGGGCCCAAAGATGACACCCCCAGGCGCTGGCGGCGAAACCAACGCAACACCCTTCGCAGCGCGGGGGACAGCGGAGAGGCAAAGATGACACTCCCCCCAGGGGGGCGGGCGAGGTTGCGCGCAACGCCGGGCAGCGCGGGGGATAGCGGGGCCAAGATGACACCAGCAGCGCGGGGGGGGGGCAGTCCAAGAGGAACGCCCCGCAGCGCGAGGGCAGCAGATCCAAGGAGAACGCCTCCGCAAGCGCGGGAGGCGGCGGCAGTGGAACACCCAGCAGCGCGAGGGGGGCACAAGAAGAAGAGGGACACCTCCGCGGGCGCAAATGGTAGAGCCCTAGCGGACTCAGGGCCAGGCGGCGGCGCAAGAAGGGTGGAACCCTAATGAAGCCTTAGGCGTGTCAGGACTTGTGTTTTTACCTTTCCACCCCTGATGGGGTTTGTACCAATTTGCCCCTGCGCGGGCCCTAGACGTAAGTGGCAAACATGCCTTGTCCTGATATGTAACTACAGTAAATACCGACCGGACGCCTATAAATACGGACCGACAGGACGTATGAATAGGACGGTTGGTGGGCACTTTCATGACCTATCTATCGAAAAGACATTTTCTTGGGATCGCGCCTTTGTCCACGTCACGCCTCCTAGGGACCCGACGCGGGCCCGGCCAATAAAGATTCTCACCCCCGTGGAAACCCCTCACTCCTCCTCCCATCACCCCGGTGGCAAAGGGTAGGAGGGCAGGTAAAATACCCTTACGTTGGCGCCGTCCATCCTGGGGACCGACATGAAAAGCCATGCCACACCGGGCAATGCGAGGGGGCTGGGCACCCCGCCGATTGGGGCCATCCACCGCCCGCCCCGGGTCCAACCCCGCCGCCCGGACCGCCCCCCGCCTGGGACCCCTACCAACCCGGAGCCGGAGCCCACCGCGCCTACCTTCGCCCGGACAGGGGGCCCAATCCTCCTCCGCCCCGCTGGGGGCCGCCGCTGGGGCCCCCGGTCGAATGTGTCCGAGGCCACCGGAGCCCTGGGACCCGGCCGGTCATCACGGAGGTCCCGTGAGGGCCGGGGCTCTGGTGCAGCAACCACTACGCCAACCACCCCAAGATGCGGGGACATCCTCGGGGGCTTTCGGGGGGTTCGCCGAGGGGCTAACCGAGGACGACGAGGACGAGGAAGCGGTAGGGACAGCAGCCCTTGAAGCGCCAAGCAGCACAAATCACCCGAAAAACGCAGTACCGGAAACCCTCGATCGAAGGCGCGCTTCACGCACCATCGAGGACCAGGCCGGCGGCCGAGGGCAGCTGATTGGTCGGAGCAGCCACCGGCGGCCGCGGGGGAGATACACGACTCGCATGGGGCCCGCACCTCGCCCCGCGGCAGGCACATCAGCCCTGGCCTCGACATCCACCTCTACCACCCCCGCCGCCTACCAATACCCAACCCATTCCGCCGCCGCTAAACACCCCACCGCAAGCTGAAAACACGCACGCTCCTCACGGCCATGCTCCACCAAACCCTCCACCAGCCACCGAAAACCGCCGCCGAGTCGCCGAACAGCCACCACGAACCCCCCACTACGACCCCGCATCCCCACTCTCATTCGCCCTCCAGCTGGCGGAGTGGCCCGCTTCATACAGCCCCCACCACCTACCAAGGTATACAGGGCAGACCGACCCCTCGACAGTTCATCATGTCATATGAGGCTGCCGTGGCGGCGGTCGGAGGAGACGAGTCCACTATGGCGAAGTCTTTCGTCATAGTCGCGAGGGACATCGCTCAGTCCTGGTACTCAACTTTGCCCCCGCCTCCATCAGCAGCTGGTCAGAGCTCCGGTCCACACTGCAAACAAATTTCAAAGGGGTAGACTCAGCCACGGCCAACTCCACCGAGCTCCTCCTGTCATACGTAAAACCAACCGAACCCCCGAAAGATTGGTGGCGGAGGTTCCTCCATACCAAGGCTAGGACTGAGGGCGTGACCGACCAAAGCGTCATCATGGCGGTCTTGGCCTGCATAAGGCCGGGCCCCTGCCATTCCAAAATCGAGAGGAGCCAGCCAAAGACCCTAGCGGAGCTTCATGTGGTAATGGAGAAATATTGCAGAGCCGACACCAGCCACAAAGCGAACCTCGAGGCCTCCCGGCCGCAACCCCAGCAGCCTGCAACCCCACAGCAAAGACCGCCAAGGTCAGAACACATCGCTTACCCAGACCGCGCCAGGGTCGCAGCGATAGACACCGCGCCCCCGCCTGAGCAGAGAGCAAACCACCCCGCTAAACCAACCTATCAGCCAAAGGACCAACGGCCGTACAACCAGCGAGACGACCGGGGCCCGTCCCAACAAAAGCAACCCTACTGCCACTATTGCGGGGTAGACAAGGGTCACTACACCAAACAGTGTCCATACTTCGCCAAAGGGAAAGAGTTCATGGACAGCCAGCTAGCCTCCCAGCAAACCAACCGCCAAATTAATCACACCAGAAGACCAGCGCAGCCCCCGCGGCACAGCCATTACTCTTACACCCCGCCGAACTATGGAACCCCCTCCGTACCCGGTTTCAGCTATCCAGCCTTCAACCAGCCTCCATTCCATCACCACCCACACAACCAACCCCGCTTCGGCGGCCAAGCCTACACAGTCACTCACCCCCCAGAGATCCCGGGCCAGTATCACCCCGGCCCCGCATTGCCATCACCCCCGCCACTTCCAACTTTGCCACCACCACCACCCCCCGCCACCACCGTAAAAAGCAAGAAATGCTGACCACGCTAAATAATCCTACCTACGCTACGGCGAGATCCTAGCTATCTCGGGGGTCAAATGAAGATCATGGTAACAAAAGGCGGAGGAAGGAGCACTACCGTTAGTGGTACATCACGTGGCCACTGAGGGCCCTCACAAGAACAACCAATGGTCCCATGTTCCAATCACATTCAATGCAGCGGACATGAGGCTCAAGGACTACCCGCACACGGACGCGATGGTAATTAAAACAACCGTCGCAGGATGGATCGTAAACAAAATCTTGGTCGACACAGGAAGCTCCGCAGATATTCTGTTCACCTCCACCTATGACCGCATGAGACTCGATCGTAACCTCCTGGAGCCCGCAGGAAACCCTATCTTTGGCTTCGGAGGCCAGCAAGTCAGAGCAATAGGGAAGATTACCCTGCCAGTCACTTTCGGGGACCAGCCCCATCCTCGGACCGAAAACATAACCTTCGACGTGGTCGATATGCACTACAACTACAATGCGATCTTCGGAAGGGGCATCATCAACGCGTTCGGGGTAGTAATCCACCCCGGCTATCTCTGTATGAAAATGCCATCGATAACCGGTGTCATAGCAGTCTTCGGGGACCAGGACCTCGCAAGGAGGAGCGCAGGGGGGGCGCTTGCCCCGGGACAAATAAACGTGCACGCCCTCGAAAGCAAGACAGGGGAAGACAAAGAGGAGAAGGAAAAAGAAAGAAAAGGGGACCTCGATGAGGACCACTACAAACCCCCCGCGCCCAACCAAGTGGAGGAAACCAAACAAATCAGGCTCTTCCCGAATGATGAAACCAAGGTAGTGACTATCTCCGCAATGTTGGACCCCGACTTCGAGGCGAACCTCACCCATTTCCTCCGCGACCACTGCGACGTTTTCGCTTGGTCGGCCGAGGAACTCCAGGGCGTCGACCGTTAGATAATCGAGCACAAGCTTAATATCAGGGAGGGAGCAACCCCTTGCAAGCAAAAGCTCCGCCAAATGTCTGAGGAGAGAAAGCAGGCAGCACAGGTGGAGGTCAATCGCCTCCTAGATGCCAAAGTGATAAGACCGCAAAGTATCCAACCCGGCTATCCAACGTGGTCCCCGGGTCAAAAAGGCAAGCCTCTCAAAACACAAGGCGGAACCCCAAGGTGGAGAATGTGCGTGGACTTCACAAGTCTCAACAAAGCATGTCCGAAGGATGATTTCCCCTTACCTCGCATCAGCACGCTCGCAGATGCAGCCGCGGGGTGTGAAATGCTATCACTGATCGACTGCTTCTCGGGGTACCACCAAATCTGGATGAACAAAGAGGATGAGGAGAAGATCAGCTTCATTACACCCACCGCAGACATCTTGTTTTTGAAGAATGGCGTAAGGCCTCAGAAATGCGGGGGTCCACCTTCGCGAGAATGACCGCGGAAGTCCTCGCAGACGACAAGACAATCTCCGCCACACGTTGACGACATTGTTGTGCGAGCAAGCTCAGAACAGACCACATAGCCGACCTCGAAAGGGCATTCTCAAAACTCCGCGGGGCCAGGCTCAAATTAAACCCCGCAAAGTGCGTTTTCGGAGTCAGCAAGGGTAAGTTGCTCGGATGCCTAGTCTCCGCAAGGGGCATCGAAGCAAACCCAACCAAGATTCAGGCAATCACTCAAATGGAACCCCCGACAAACAGGAAATTGGCACAATGCCTCGCATGTCGCATGGCCTCCCTGAGCAGATTCATCTCAAGGTCCGCAGAGCGGGGCCTGCCTTTCTTCCAGATCCTGAGAGCATCGGAGCCTTTCAACTGGGGTCCAGTACAACAGCAGGCCTTCGACGACCTCAAGCATTACCTCCTCAACCTGACAACCCTCGCAACACCAGAGCCCGGCGAGGGCCTCCTACTCTATGTGGCGGCCTCCCCGCACGCGGTAAGCGCAGTCCTCGCTAAGGAAGTCACCGAACAACATCAAGTGCGATAGCTCCCCATCTACTACGTATCAGAACTCCTCGAGGGCCCCAAAAGCAACTACACTGAGCTAGAGAAGGTAGCCTACGCCGTAGTCACGGCCGCAAGAAAGCTTAAACATTACTTTCAGTCACATGAGATCACGGTGCCGTCTTGCTTCCCGTTAGAGAACATTTTCAGAAACCCCGAGTCGATTGGGAAGGATAGCCCGGCGGGCGTAACGGGCGATCACGCGATCAAGTTCGTGGGCAGAATCAAGCAATTAAGTCCCACACCCTCACGGACTTCGTGGCCGATTGGACCCTCGACGTATATAATCAGGCTGTGAAGTTGGACCCAATATGGACAGCGTACACTGATGGAGCTTGGGGCTCCGCGGGCGCGGGGATTGTAGCCATCCTCATCTCACCATCCGGTGTAAAGCTCCGCTACGCAGCGAGGTTGGAGTTCCCATGCACCAACAACATCACAGAATACGAGGCAGTCATATTGGCCATAAACAAGCTTCGGGCTCTATCAGCAAGAAGGGCCATCATCAGAATAGACTCCGAAGTCATCTCCGGCCATGTCGAGAAAAGCTGCAAAGCCCGGAACCCAGAACTATAGAAGTACCTCCTCAGGGTCCGGAAAACGGAGGCCTTTTTTCTGGGCATCACAACAAAAACCATAGCGGGGAGGGACAACGGTGAGGCCGACGAGCTAGCAAAGGCAGCGGCAATGCAAAACCCGCTACCCCCAGACGTGTTCTACGAAGTCCTAACAAAGCCGGCCGTCGAAGGGTCCCCGCCAGCACCCAAGTTTGTGAACGCCATAGTTTTAAGATTGAGGGCCCCATTAATAGCATACATCAAAGGCCACCTCGAACCCGAGTCAAGGGAAGAGGAAAAAAGGATAGCGCAGAAGGTGCGGGGATACAGAATGATTGGCGAGCAGCTCTACAAGGCATCAGTCACAGCGCCGTGGCTCAAGTGCGTATCAGCTTCCGAGGGAGGAGCAATCCTCGCAGAAGTGCACGAGGGCATCTGCGGCTCACACAATGGACCCCGCGCACTGGTTGGAAAGGTGTTCAGGCAGGGCTTCTATTGGCCCACCGCATTAAGTGACGCTGAAAATCTTGTAAAACGTTGCAAGGGTTGCCAACTAACAGCCCATCACTCAAACCTCCCCGGGGCGTCAACCACACCAATCTGCCCAACATGGCCCCTCCAGAGATGGGGAATCGACCTCGTCGGGCCAATGCCAGCAGCACCAGGAAACCTCCGCTACGCAGTTGTAGCTATTGAATACTTCACAAAATGGATCGAGGCCCGCCCCCTAGCAACAATAACCTCGCGATCAGTGCAGAAATTCTTCTGGCAACAAATCATATGCCGCTTCGGGGTCCCAAGAGAAATCACAGTAGACAACGGCACACAATTCGACTGCGAGGCCTTCAAACAATTCTGCTTCCAGATCGGAACCAAGATACACTTCGCCTCCGTCAGACACCCCCAGTCTAACGGCCTCGTGGAGAGGGCCAACAACACAATACTGCAAGGCATCAGCTCAAAAATTCAGGGCAAGCCAAGGGGTACCTGGGCAGAGCATCTCACACCAGTGGTCTGGTCACATAACACCTCCGAATGCAGAGCAACAAAGTTCACCCCATTCAAGCTACTGTTCGGGGAAGAGGCCGTGCTCCCAGAGGAACTAACCCACGGCTCCCCAAGAACAACCCTCGCGCCAACAGAAGAGAACCCCTCGCCGCCGCTGACCTTGTCGAAGAAGTCCGCAATCAGGCCGTCCTCAACCTCCGATCATACCAAAGAAGAAACCCGCAAATGGCGTGACAAGAAGGTCAAGCCTCGTGACCTCGCAGTCGGGGACTTCACGCTCATCAGAAAGCAAAATGCTCAAATGGCAGGGAAATTTGTAGCCAAGTGGTCAGGACCCTTCCTTGTCACAAAGTCGACAAGACCCGGCTCGTAGATCACCCGCAAGACCTCGATGGAAACGACCTACCACACACCTGGAACATAGACGACCTCCGCAAATACTACTCATAGCGGCGCCACACCTCGGCGTTCGCGACCTGTAAGATTTCCTTGTTCATTTTTGTTTTTCCTTTCTTCTCTATAAGTCTCTTGTAAGACTCTATCATGTAACCGGGGCTGCACTCTTTTTCCTCGCGAACGGGCGCGAGGTTTTTTAACGAGGCAGCACCCCATTTTATTAATATATGCAGATTTTTCCCCGAAAAAACTTGTCTCTACTATGTTTTCAAAACACAACGCCGAAAGGGGCGAAGCGGTGACCCTCCGCCCTCATCGGCAGACTCCGACAAGGATGATTGGCCCCGCCAAGGGCTTAGCTTCCGCCAGCGCCCCAGGCTAGGCCAAACATGCCAGGGGCTCACAAAAATCAATCCCCGACGCGGACCCCAAGTATGGGCCGTGTGGAGGCACAAAAAGACGCGCACCCTGGCAAAACACGCCAGGGGCTCGCAAAAACCAAAACCCCGACGCGGACCCCGAGTATTGGCCGCGCGGAGGTACAAAAAGACGCGCACCCTGGCAAAACGCGCCAGGGGCTCGCAGAAAATCAAACCCGACGCTGACCCCGAGTATGGGCCGCGGCGGAGGTACAAAAATACGCCGCAGACTGGCAAAACGCGCCAGGCTCGCAGAAAATCAAACCCCGACGCGGACCCCGAGTATGGGCCGTGCGGAGGAGGTACAAAAAGACGCGCACTCGGCAAAACGGGCCGGGGCTCGCAGTAAAATCAAACCCCGACGCGACCACGAGTATGGGGCCGCGGCGGAGGTACAAAAAGACGCGCACCCTCGCAAAACGCCGGGGGCTCGCAAAAACTAAAAACCCCGACGGACCCCGAGTATGGGCCGCGGCGGAGGTACAAAAAGACGCCGCACCGGCAAACGCGCCAGGCTCGCAAAAATCAAACCCCGACGCCAACCCCGAGTATGGGCCGCGGCGGAGGTACAAAAAGACGCGCACCGGGCAAAAGCACGCCAGGCTCGTGAAAACGTCAAAAGTTCCATTCACGCCAAGTACAGCACGGGGACACCACCGGTGTAGATCACCCTAAGTACAACGCATTAAATGGTCCCACCAACAAAAGGACTGGCACTTCACTACCCTCGCAGGCCAAGGACACCCACCTAACCCCATCAAGTCAAATAAAGGCCTACCCACCACCGCACAACCCCCGCACCACTATAAAACCAAAGACCACCACCGCACCAAAGAAAAGACACCACAAAACCCACAAGCCAAGAAGAGGCACGTAAGCAAAGCAATGCCCCCGTAACTAGCAAGCCCACGCTCCCTACAAAGTGCAAGCCGCCACAAACCTCGCAATAATCAACGCCGCAATCACACCCCGACAACGCAATGGAAAATGTAAAGCAAAGAAAGAACTAGCGGTGCAACAAGGGCTCCCCACGCACACAACCACCGAGAGCGCCCAACAGCCCCTCGCGCTTGAATCCATCGAGCGGAGCCCCTCGGCTAGGCACCGCAATGGAAAATGTAACATCCTCCCGAGCGGCAAGGCACCAAAGGAATCAAAGTTCCAAAGAAGAATGACCTGGAAGCCCACCTATTAGAGGACCCCGCACACAACGCAGAAAGCCGCAGCCAAGAAGTCCCCGAAGACCCCGCAAGACAAAGATGCCGCCAGCAGCAGACCCCGGCGCCAACCAGGCCTCCGCAAGAAGGGCATTCAAGACAAGTTTCCGAACCATCACCCCGACACCACATCGACCAACTCGAGAACCCTAAGGCGCCCGAAGCGCATAAGAAACCCCGCATCCACACGTAGGGACTAGAAGGCCTCGGGAAAAGCCACCAAGCGTGCAACCCCGCTTAACCTAGAAACCCTGTGGTAACCTTTGGGCAATCTAGTAGAGAAGCTTAGCTAGTCGGTTTCCTCTCTCCGCAGGGTGGAAAGCATTGCGGAAAGCCAATCCGCCTCGCATGAAACATGTACCTTCGAAGGCTCAAAATTACGATTTCATCTACGCAACTAAAACTCGCAAAGGCAAGCGAGCCTCGCTAAAAAGAAGCGGAGGGCGTCGCCGCGATTTCATCTACGCAACTAAAACTCGCAAAAGCAAAGGCGAGCTGTTGGCGGTGATTATCGAGTATATTATACCGCCAACCTTTATCCAATTCATGAGAAAGGAGCAAACTTATGTTACATATACCTTTTACTTCTAACCTAATTCCACTTGTATTCGTAGAAATTATGTTTTGCGTATAAGAGTGGAAACAAGTACAAAGTCGCCAAATAAATTAGAAAGCGTATTGAATAAAAGACGCCAAGGAGTGGATCAATCAAGAGGACCAAACCCACAAGCACAATTTGGCCCATGCACCATCATAGGCCCAACATTTGAAGGACAAAACGCGCAACAGGAGAAGGCCGGGCCCGGGAGGCCTAGCCCAGGGGGGGCCGGCGGGGCAAGGCGGCTGGGCGCAAATTTTCGCCAAAATTTGCCGCCCTTTCTCTCGGGCGGTTTGGACCGGTCTTCACGCGGGCGGTTGCATGCGGTGCAAAGTTTCGTTCCGCCAAGAAGACCTCGAAGCAAGGAGAGCCCTCCATTCACTCCTCCTCTCCACTATATAAAGAGAGGCACCCCCCTCTACACATCCACACACATAACCATTCACTCACTCATTGTTTCACTCACACACTCCACTCCACCACTCACACTTAGTACACATTGGAGTAGAGGAAAGGAGCTAAGTTAGAATTAGAAGGGAGTGAGAGAGGAGGAAGTGTGGAGAAGAGGAGTAGCGACCCTCTCGCCTCGTCGTAGACGGAGTTCGAACCGCCGGCTCCCGTCTCCGCATTTGTACCCTCTACGGATCATCCTACTAGTTTGGAGTAAGAGGTCCGTGTTCTAATTACAAGAATTATCTTTGAGTTTGAGTTATTACTTTAATTATACGTCACGGTTCGTTGTTTACCATATCGGTAGATGCTCTAGTAGAGGACTCCCCGATGAAGACGGATGTTCCCGGCCGACGCTAGAGTACGTGATAAGTAGTGTAGACGTGGTGTCTAAACTACGAGTCACCCTCATTTGCCAATCACCCACGGTAGTGAGGTAGGCGCGTGTGGTGACAGCCCCTTTTGACCTTAGTATTCCTCCACGTCCTACCAGGCGGTAGTCCGGAAGCCGGACCCTTCTCGCGCATCGTGGAGAGCTCTGGCTACGTGAACGATAAGAAAAGAAGTAATTTGGCTTTAGGATAATCTCGCTGTAGTAGAAACTCACTACCCGCTTCACCCTTTCCATCTTCATCCCGGTAGCTAGTCAAACTCGACTTAACACCCGTTCCTCGTGGAAATCGATACCCTCGAACACTTCGGGTGAAGTGCTACAACGGTATTTCCGTGCGCCACGGACTATTTCGCTACGCTTAAGAAACACCAACACGAGCCTCGCTAAAAGAAGCGAGGGCGCCGCCGCGATTTCATCTACGCAACTAAAAACCGCAAAGGCAGCGAGCCTCGCTAAAAAAGAAGCAGAGGGCGCCGCCGCGATTTCATCTACGCAACTAAAACTTCAAAGGCAGGCGAGCCTCGCTAAAAAGAAGCAGAGGGCGCCACCGCGATTTCATCTACGCAACTAAAACCAGCGCAAAGGCGCGAGCCTCGCTAAAAAAGAAGTAGAGGGCGTCATTTGTAATTTCATCTACGCAACTAAAACTTCGCAAAGACAGCGAGCCTCGCTTAAAAGAAGCAGAGGGGCGCCGCGATTTCATCTACACAACTAAAACTTTCGCAAAGGCGAGCCTCACTAAAAAGAAGCAGAGCGCATCGCCGCGATTTCACCCACGCAACCAAAACCCCCGCGAAGGGGGACCATATCACAACAACCCCGCGAAAGGGGAACAGTTTTACAACAACCCCGCGAAGGGGGACCATATTACAACAACCCCGCGAAAGCGGAACAGTTTTACAACAACCCCGCGAAGGGGGACCATATTACAACAACCCCGCGAAAGGAAACAGTTTTACAACAACCCCGAGAAAGGGGAACAACCGTACGACAACCCTGAAAACGAGGACAAGTCCACCCCCCACCCCCCGCGAAGAGGGTCAATCTTACAGCAACCCCGCCAAAAGGGGCCCGTCCAAGCCAAAAATCCATTAATCGCAGAACCGGTCAGCCACCTCCTCAACAAACCCCTCCAGCACTTCTTCCACGAGGATCGCCGCCACCCGCTCCATGAACTCCGCCACGCCTACCACCTCGATGTCAAAGAGCGAACCCCCGTCTTCACCTCCCGACCAACCACCCCCACCAACGCCTCCTCGGCAAGGCGTAGCGGCCCCATAGCAGTGGGCCGAGCCCGCCGACAGGAGCGCCCCCACAGGTTCTCTATCGGTAAACACGCCCGCAAGTCCCGAACATCCAGCTCCGCAGGCTCCGGCTTAGGAACAACCACTGCACCCTCGCGGTCCACCTCAAAGCTAACTTCACCCAAAGCAATCGCCACAGCCTCTTCATCCTCCAGTCCTCGTCAAGGGCCACCCGCGAAGGCCCCCGCTCCGAAAATCACCCGATCGACTTGGCGATCGTGACAGTCGTACTCACGCCTTAATGCCCCCGCCGCTTGATTCTGACATCATACTTTCGTGTACGACCCCACCGTAAAGCCTCGAAGCCCAAGCCCGGGTACTTCGACACCGCTGCGGAACCCAAGTCTCTCCCGAGATGAAGATGTCTTGATAGTTCATCATCGTGGGGACGACGTTTAAGCACTTCAAGCAGCCCCCCCGCAGATCTCCGCGCGCAAAGGCAAGGGTTAGAAAGCAATGCCCCAAAAACTCCAACACACCCCGCGACACAATCACACAACGCCGCAAGCGTGATGGGTACACCAACAACACAATCAAATAATTTAAAACAAAGATAACATGGTTCATCCCCGATTGGACCGCCGTTAAACAAGATACCCTTAACATCTTTACATGACGCCCTCGATGGGACCAAAGAGCCCTACACAAAGACTAAGAGAGCTCATTTCGCGGCCCCAACCCGGCCAGCGAGGGAAGGCCCCGACCGGGTCCGCAAAGAACCTCAACATCCTTCCGTGAGCTCGCCTCCGCGTCATCTTCCACGGCGGCGGCCCCTCCCTCATCCGCGGGGCGCCCATCGCTTGAAATGACCTCCGCATCGCGGGGCGTGGGGGGTCCCCGACCTGTTCGGGCCGCCTCGGTGTCAAGGGCCGTGTCACGCGAGGGTGTGACAAGATTTAGGCAACCACCAAGAAAAAAAAAAAAAGAGAGAGTCAAAATAAAAAAACCAAAGGGCACTAAAAAAAGAACCTCCGCACTACAAGAAGCCGCGGCCTCGGTGCCTCCTCCATGGCGCATCGTGCCCATTCTCAAGAAAGAATTTCTTCAAGAATCTACGCCCCGTAGGTGAGATCAAAGCATCCCCGCACCCCGCCCATCTCCTCTTTCTTGGGAAACTTAAGTTTGCGGTGCTCGTTGAGGTGCGGCACCCCATGGACCGCAGGTGTGCCCCAATAAAGAGTACCCCCACATGAAGCCGCCGAAGTCGGCGGCGTTATGGACAAGTGGTGTGACGCCCGAGAAGGTCGTCTTCGCCACTCCGTGACGGGGCCGGCTCCCGGGGTAGCGGGCCGAGCTCGAGCTCCGGCATCCACCAGATGCTATCGAGGGTCTCCTTCACCGAGGTCATCTCGCAAGCCAGCCTCGTCGCGCGAGGAGAGAGCTCTTCTCCACCTCCGCCACCTCTTCAGGCGCACTCTCCCTTTCTTTGGCCTCCCGCCCCGTGGCCAAGTCCACGCTGCGCTGTGCGCTCCACCACATCGCCGGGCCTTCGGAATTTTTCTCGGCGGGCATCGTAACCCCTCTGTCGTTTCTTCTTCAGCTCGGCGACAAGCGCGCCACCTCGCCCGGCGCTCCACCACCCGGGCCCACTTCGTAGGGACCGCGTCATCCTGGGCATCACGCGCGCGCGGCCCCCGCAGCCCGCGCCAAAACCAAGATCTCCACCGCCTTCACGAGCCGATGTCCTCTTCAAGCTCGAGCGGAGCGAAAGGATAAGCCGTGCTTGGCCTCGGGGGGATCCGTACACGCCCGAACACCGTGCCAAGAAAGCGCCGCTCCGCTTCATTTGACTCAAACCGGCACTCCGCGATGTCGGGCCGGTACGTCTGGTCGACTCGGGCATGTGGGCGACCTCCTCCGCGAACCCGAGGAGTTGGCGGCGCAGCAACGCACCGCGGGCCCCGCTTCCCGCCACGCCCCGCCGCCAAGCTCCCTAGATCTCCCGGCCCCCCACAAGGATGTGGCACCAGCACGATCGGCCGGGCGAGGCGGAGCGAGGGCGCCACATGGAGAGGGCGCCACGGAAGAACTCGAGCCGTGCGCTCCGGGTGGCACCTCAACCAGCGGGATCTCCCGGGTCAACAATAGCGCATGGGCCACCGGGCGACATCTCGACAAAGGCGCCGGCACGCCTCACCCGACGCGCGCCCTCCATCGCGTGCGGGAATCCACCTCCTCCTCTCCTCCTGCGCGGAGGTCTCCGCCATGACCGGGTAGGGACCCGGCCCCGGTCGACACCCCGCCGGTCCTCCCTCATCGCTCCCACCGGAGCCGCCGATATCATGAACAAGAGCGCCGCCCTCACCGCTGAAGCGGGTCGCCCCGAGACCGGAGCAGCGGACGAACCTCCGCGGCTCCGCGACGGGGCCGCCACGCCCAACCCGCAGCTTTCACCCCGCCGCCGCCGCCCCCCGCTGGCCGACCGCTGGGCCATCAGGTCCGTGGCTGGCCCTCTTCTTCCGCCGCTGGGCCGTGGGGGCCGCCGCATCCACCTCCCCTCCGTGGAAGGCCGGGCCGGAGTAGAGGACCCCGAACCGATCGAACACTTCGGCTCAGCGCCGCACACCGAGGGCCAAACGGATTTTCTTGTACTCGGGCCCCCGCACTACCTACCAATCGCCTCTTCAGTACGGGTCTCAACTCGACGAGCACCCGCTTCACGGCCGCTCCCGAGACACCGCCTCTGAATTTGGTGTTCCCGAGAGTGTCGGGTCCACCTTCGAGACTTCAGATCCAAACCCGCAGCCTTGTCAACATCTTCAACTTCCGGCCACACCCCGTGAGGCGACGGGGGCACCACCCCGCCGCCACGAACTCCTCCACCAGGTCACGCCCGTCGTAGCGGACATGTTCGCCGCACGCTTGCCGCCGGGTATGGCGCTGGTCCGCGCCCACCGCCCTTCCGGGGCTCCGCCGAGGTTGCGCCAGCCTTCCCGCACGCCCCGCGCTCCGAACTCATAATAAAACCACCTCGCCGCCCCGGCCGGCGGACCATTTGTCTTCTCGTGCCACACAAATAACGGCTCCCCGCGATAGGCGAAGGTGTAGACGGGATATCAGGTAAAGCGGGGCTGCCTCCTCGCACGGTCCCCGTGACGCGGGGTTGCGGTGAACACGATGGTCAGAGGAAGGCGCCGACGTCGGCACCAGGCCTTGCGACCGCAGGCCCAAACAAAGATGGACAGCTTTTGGTGAAGCATGCGGATTCAGGCCGGTGGAACCGGAGCCCGAGCCGCCCCATCAACTCCACCACGAACTCCCGCGACGGGAAAGCGAGACCGCAACGAAGAACTCCGCCGAACACCACCACCTCGTTGTCGTGTGGCTTCGATACGGCCGCCGCTGGAGGTCGGGCCTTCGCCGCCGAGGTAGCCCGTACCGGAGTACTCCTTCCGATCCGCTTCGTGACTTTGCTCGGGAAACATAAGGGTAGGGAGGTCTCCTTAGCCTTGCCCTTCGCAGCCTTCGCCAGCCTTCGACGTCATCACCGACAGAGGTACTAGCAAAACCCTCGCGAATCGCTCTTGGTGAAACTCGCACCCGCGAACGGACGGGAACCGTGAGCAGCGCAAGAGAGCGGAAGAGGCAATGGACAAGGTTAAAGCAGTGCAGCGATCGTAAATGAGAGCACAAAAATTCACCGTGGCTACGGCATCGACTATTTATAGGAGCCGAAGTCCCACCAGAACGGACACCGAGGGCACAAAGATCGGCCGCCACGTGCCACGATGGTTCGCTCGATGCCCCGCATTCAACACAAGAACGCAACCGCCACGCCCGCTGAAAACGCCACACGTGCCAAGGACCATCATCAATCGCCCAGCAGAAGAACTAGGGCGTCGCCGGGCGAGGTCAGCCCCGCAAACGCCGCAGCACCGCCTCGCGACCTTTCCCTCAAAGGGTTCGTTGTCCGCCCGGCAAGACGGACCAAACCCCGAGGCTACCGGGGGAGGGACCCGCCAAGGGACCCCCCCAAGTAGCTCCCCGGGCCCAAAGATGACACTTCGCAGCGCTGGGGCGGGGGTTAACGAACACCCTCGCAGCGCGGGGACAGCGGAGGCCAAAGATGACACCCCCAGCGCGGGCGGCGAGGTTAACGCAACACCTCGCAGCGCCGGGGAGCGGGGGGCCAAAGATGACACCGCAGCGGCGGGGCGGCGAAGTCCAAGAGGAACGCCCCCGTAGGCGCGAGGGCAGCAGATCCAAGGAGAACGCCCAAGCAGCGCGGGAGGCGGCGCGATTGGCGAAAACACCCCGCAGGCGGGGCAGCGCAGCAAGAGGGACACCTCGCGCGGCAGTAGCGGCGGTAGAGCCCTAGCGGACTTTCAGGCCGTGGCGGCGCAAGAAGGGTGGAACCCTAATGAAGCCTTAGGCGTGTCAGGACTTGTGTTTTTACCTTCCACCCCGATGGGGTTTGTACCAATTTGCCTCGCAAGGGGCCCTAGACGTAAGTGGCAAACATGCCTTGTCCCGATATGTAACTACAAAGAATACCGACCGGATGCCTATAAATACACGACCGACAGACGTATGAATAGGACGGTTGGTGGGCACTTTCATGACCTATCTATCGAAAAGACATTTTCTTGGGATCAAGCAGCCTTTGTCCACGCCACGCCCTCGGGGACCCGACTCATGGCCCGCCACTCAGATTCCCACCCCCCGTGGAAAAACCCTCACTCCTCCTCCCATCACTAAGTGGCAAAGGGCAGGAGGGTAGGTGTGTACCCCACATATATGGAGACGAAGCAATGACCTTAAGAAATACAATTCAAGGTTCAAGAACAAATGTTGAAATAACAAGTTTAAGAAGATCAAAAGACAAGCAAAGACCCGCTTGAAGAAGAAAGAAACCAAGCCGTGATGAATCTCTAAAAGTACCAAGAAGAAACAAGCAAATGATACAACAAGAAAGTAGTGAAAAAGAGAACTACAAACTGTGAGACTTCGTGCTCAAGAGGAAAAGGAACTAAGACACTATGGGAAAGTTCCAAAGAAAAATGGGAAGGACCCTTCAAGTTATAACAAAATCAAATAGACAAGGATCTTATCACTTGGAGAACCTCAAGGGAGAAGAGTTAAGCCATACTTGGAACATTAAGGATCTTCGCAAGTATTATCCCTAGATTTTACTTTGTTCAAGTTTTATGTAAATAAGAAAGTTAGATTCAATTTCTTAGAAGCATTCTTATCATTTCAATCAAGAGTCAGACTCTTTTTCCACTGGGAAGCCCTTCAAGCAGGTGAGTGGTTTTTAACGAGACAGACTCTATTGTAAATTCTCATATCAAATATAAATGAGAAAGTAGTTTTCCCAATATGTGCATTCTTTACCATTCTTCCATTTACTACGGCCGAAAAGCAAAATGCTTTAACATCGGCAAAAAGTCTTCACAAAATAATTAGCAAGTAGGTATAATTTGAGTACGTAACTAAAAATTATTACCTACGAAATTTTCTAAGGAGAATGTTTGACTTCAAATCGAAGTCTTCGCCCTACTTGCAAAAAAGAAGGGGACGACGTTTTTTCAAAATTTCTAAGGAGAATGTTTGGCTTTCAGATCGAAGTCTTCGCCCTACTTCAAAAAGAAGGGGACGACGCTTTCAAAAAAGAGAATGTTTTGCTTCAAAACAAAGTCTTTGCTCCCATTTCACAAAAATAGGACGACATTTTCAAAAAAATTTAAAAACAGAAATTATTACTCCAAGTAAAAATCTCATTTTTGCTTCATAGGTACAAAGAAGCAAGTTTACATAAGAAATATTAATACATTTTACAAATCATTTATTCAAGTTTACATACAACACGAATGCACAAAGCTTAAAACGCTCAAAATTCTTTCGTAGCAACACTAGTTGCCGCCTCGCCAAGATATCTTCAACAACTTCATTTATTATCTTATCCGCCGTGATCTTCAAATATATCCCCAAAAATAAAGCTTGGGGACGACTTGAGCACGATGACCTAAAAAAGAATATGTGTCTCAAGAACTAGAAAAAAAAAAACACTCAAGGAAAGAACAAACAATAAAAACTTGGGCAACACAAATATTACCTCGTCCGATAGCACTAAAATCGACAACCCTAGGCATCCTATAAGAATCCTTTCGCTTTTTGATTTCCCAAGGCATTTATCCACAAACCCGCCAATATCAAGACTACCGTAAGCCTCTAAAAATTCGAGGTCTCAAAAAAGAAATTATCCTTCGCGATCATAAGGGGCAAAACAGAACAATATCCTCAGCAAGTAGATATTCCAAAGTCAAAATTTAACACAAATATCACAAACACAATAATAACTTCAGAGGGTGCGTAAAACCATAAATGTAGACAAGACCAAATAAACTATTAACTTAACAAATTTACAAACACTTCTTGTCAACATGTTTTCTTGCCAAACAAATTTTGTTACTCCTCACAAAAAACACTCAAAATACAAAACTAATTCAGCTAGTCCCTTCGCCACTAACATTATTCTTCTCCATCTCCTCAACTTCTCGAGCCTTTTCTCTCCTCTTCTTCTTTTTAATTTCTTCAAATTCTCTTCCTCCCAGAAGATGTCAAGTTCAACTGTTAAAAGCAAAGATAGAAGAAACAATAAGGAAAGATAAAGACAAGTGAATACGACAAAACTTAGAAGAATAAAAAAGGACAAAAGCATAAATACCCTTCTCGCCTTCTCCTTGATTTTTCAAGACAATGCTCCCGGCCCACGCTTGCACCAATATTGTTCAAAAAACTTCTTGCATAACAAGTGCGCATTTAGGAGAAATCTTGCTAACAAAGATCTCCGGGGAACTTGAAGGACTCCGCAAAGAAAGCTATCATACAAGGGATCTTTAGCCTCCTTCATAAGATGAAGAAGAGCGCTGGTAGAATACCCGCGACGGCCCCGAACCATAACTCCGAGGTCCTCATATTGCCTACAAAGCCAACTAAAAATGGGTCATACTCCAAGATCCCAAAGAAGGATCCTCGTGCATAGCACCCCACTTCTCATAAGCTTGTTTACACAGCTCCCGTGTCCTATCAAACCTCCGCTTCAAAAGTTCATCGGTTTCAGCTTCTCTTCTTCTCCAGGGATGCTTTTTCTCTTTTAAGAGTATCAATGGTAGACTTTCGCGACAAAGAAGTCCGTTCTCCTTCTCCTTAATAGTGTCTCAAGCTCCATGATACAATCTATCAAGATTATGCCAATCATCAACGGCTTTTACCCTCTCCAACTCTTTTTTTCAGCAAGTTGAGCCTTCAAGGATTCAATCTTGCCCAAGAGTGACTTCTCGAACAAAGGAAGGCAACCGTGTTATCTTCAAGAGATTTTCTAAGCCCACGGTTGACAAGAGCACCCTATACATACAAAACAAAAAGCTTAGAAAGAGTTTATATATAATCAACTCTACATAAATAAAGATACACTCACAAGTAAATAGATTTACCTTATACATCAAATTTATACCGCATCGCCCGGTTCGAAAGGGTTCATCTTCGCTAGCTCGCTTCAAGATCGTGAACCTAAAAAGCATCATCAATACACTTAGACAATTGTTTCTCCGCTTCTTCTCGGAAGGACGCGAAGCTTATCTATCCCGACTCCAACAAACTTATAAGAATCCAGTGTTGACTCCGCTTTCAAAGCAAAACTTCAAAGTATTCTCAAGAGACTTTGACACGCCTTTCGAAGAAAGCTCTCGGTATCGATAGCCACTTGCGTAGTCTGATGATCTCCGAGAACATCCTTCATGGATCCAACATCAACGATCTTCTCTTTGGATGAAGTTGAAGCATCAGAAAATATTGAGCTGAAAAAACAAGACGAAACTTAGCAAAAATAATCTCAAAACAAAAGTTAGCAAAAAACAAAGGTAAGAAAAACTTACAAATCTTTTCACCCTCCTTCAAAGGGCAAGGAAATTTCGTTGAGCTTCAACATTAACCGTAGACTCCGATAAACGCCACCGGTTGGGTCCATTTCACCTCTTCATCAACAACATCATCAAAATCATCAAAAGTAAAGTTAGCAAAGTCCCGTCCCTTTCTTTTGAAGTTTTTCTTTTTACAACTTCAACAAAGAATATGGGCTCTTTCCTTCAAAGATTGTTCTACAAAAAAGGGGAAATCAATACCGTTAACACCAAAATTTGGTAAAGCCCGGATGACGATGGGCCGCAAAACGATGATTCGGTAAGAGGTCATTCGCCAAAGAAGAATGTAGCCGCAAAGGTTATAAGCATTCGAAGCCGCCGTTATTCGGCTAAGGAACCCGAGTCCGAGAAGGAGCCGAGCGAGAGACGGTTCGCAAGCGTGGAGCATCAAGGGAGATATCCAGGGACGAGGGCCCACATCACGCAATTTCCACGACTCGAGAAGACTTGGAGGACAATGTATCTTAGCTAGATATTTTCGCTATTATTATTCGTAATTAGTTGGGACTCAATAAGCCTGTGGTATAAATATGAGACCCCTAAGAACCGTAAAACAATCTACCAAATCAAATACAACCAACCCGCTCCATGCCTTGGCTCCCGCCACCCTTCGAGTCCGGGCCGTGTCGCCGATCTATCATGAGAGGATTCATCAATTCGCCGACCTCCGTAGTACCGCAACCTTGCACCATGTCTAGTATCGTCAGCGGATTTAGATTATTGCAAGAAGTCTTGTTCACGCTTAGTATCGCCAGCGGATTTAAGCTATCGTGGGCAAGATGGTTCTTTTGTCGCATCATGAGCCATCCCGGGCTAAGATCCGCCGAGAGCTAGTTATCGGCTTCATTAGGCTTGGCACCCTAATGAATTCATTAAGTTACCAAGTGGTGCATGATTCTTACTTGATTATCTATTTATTTATTTATGTTTGCACACACTCTTTGCCCAACCTAGATTGATATAGCTCGGCTTTATCTTTTGTTAGATCTAGATGTCATCAATACTTTCAATGTTTATCATTGCTTGTCATTAAATCTATCTCAGGTTGTCATAGCCGAGCCTAGATCAATCTAGGTTGTCACGCAGTTGCGGTTCTTGCGCCGCTTTGTCATGAGTCGGCGCGTGCTAAGGTTTTACGCGGTGAGTTTCTTCTTCATGGACCCCGGATTCGCAACCCCGCCCGAACACGCTATGTGTTTACTTGTATCTTTCATGTGTAAGTCTACCTATCGTTAGAGTCTAGTCCGGCAAGCCGTATCATGCGGTGGATTAGCTTGTTGTAGTGTATCATGCGGTGGATTGTCGTTAGGACTAAGAGGGTTTAGAACGGTTAAGTCCGCAAGCCGTGATCATGCGGTGGATTAGCTTGTTGCAAAGTGTATCAATCTCTCGGCTTTGCTTTAGATTAGGTTTGCATGTGCACTTTATCGGTCTATGCATACGCGCTTCAACGAGTAATGAGTATTTATAGATCTATTTAGATGTATGCGTGTTTTTAGCTTATCATGGTTAGATTGTATCATGCGGTGGATTGATCTAGTCATGGTAGGTGGTTTATATCTGTAGCAAGTGGTATCATGCGTGGATTAGCTTGCAAGGGTTTAAACTTGACGGGTTTAGGAAGGCTAGACGCGGCGCGCACTAGTTGGATAAAACCTATGCATGTGTTGTTTAGATTAGGTCTATATTTATGAGTTACCCGCTTTTTGTTCCATGTTGTCAATTAATTCGATCCATGCAATAGAGTTTTATGATGACATATCATGATGATCAACTTTACTTGTTCAAACATGTCTTCTATGATCATTCGCAATCGTTATTACGTTACATCTTTATTCATGCTTACCGAATGCATTCATTATCTCGTCGATGTATAGCTCTCATAGCTATATGTCTTTACATCCGCCTTAGAGCCATACATGCGAACCGCCTTGGTCTCACGTGCATGTTCCAGATCTCACGTTTACCTCCTTGTCAATTAACAGTCAAATTGATCGGCACGCTTCGATTCAAGACGCCGAGCGAGAGTAAAGCCAGCTATTCCGCTTGTCGCTGTGTGCGGCGCAAGGAGTAGGATTTTGTGCCTACAAATACGTAACAAAGACAAATCTCAAAAAGAATAACATAATATGAAAAAGAAAATTTAATAAAAAAATGTAAATGAAACAGACTCCAATAGCCATACATACCAATTGTTTTTTCAACAGTTTCAGAGACCTTAATAGGCTCAAACAGACTCCGAATCGACTTCGCAAAGAAAGATTCCGCAGACCTTCATTTTTCTCGTGAACCTCTCGCTTTTAGGAACCGATGAAGGATTTTCTAGATTCACTAACAAGTGATTCATATGAACATTTTTGGCTAACTTAGCTAAGTCAAGACAATCACGCCATCACATAAAGCGTATGGAAGCAGCCAACTTTTACTGAAAGTCGAGTTGATCCCTAAGTCTAGGTGAAGAAGGAGATGCAAGACGGTGGGGGAAGCTTCCATCATAGAAGCATCAGCGCAAAGATCTTCGTCAAGATTGCCCGCGGCTACCAAGTTTCGCTAAGACCCAAAATTTTGTAAGTACCCCGCAAGAGGAGTAAGCAAAGCCGAGTTAACCCAAAGAGGGAGCAAAAATTTTACAAACCGCTTAACCTCCAAATCCTCGCCAGGTTCCGTGGTTAGAACCATTAACTTCGCCGCCGACAAATCCAAGTTATCAAGCAAACCTTCCACCACCTTCTTCGCCTTCTTCTTCCGAGGCTTATCAATAACCGCTTTCACGGTGTCTTCGCAGTAAGTAGACGACTTCTCCTTATCACTTCGTTTCCTCTTTAAATCTTTGTCAGCCTCCTTCTTATCTTTTTTATCCTTCTTTCGAGCATGCTGTGAGGGGGCGAATCTTATAAGTTATGTTGGCCAAATCAAAAATACGATTCAGCCTAACATAATTGCGGCTAATAATTTCATCCATCGCCTTCCTCTCTCAGTATGAAGGTATTTTCCAAGCAAATCAACGACTCTCTTCTCGACATCAAGAACAAATTCCTCTTCGTTTTGAAACGCCGAAGGCATCACAATATCTCTATCCGGGGAAAATGTAATCTTTTTCTCTAATTTTCTTCGTATGAAAGCGAAGAAAATCCCAACCAAGCCTAAGTGGCCGACTCAAAGAACCCAAATATTCTTCAACAAGATCTCGAGTCGACCGTTGAGAAACAACCCTTTTAAAAGCCTTTAGACACTCGTAACAAGATTGGGACATAGAAGGCTCAAGCTTGCATTCAAAGCGTTCCCTATGCATACGCCGGGGCCAAAGGGTAACTCTTAACAACTCCCTTCTTTCCACGGTTCTCTTCGATCATAGGAACTTTATGGTAAAACCAGTAGTTATACCAACCATCCGCCCATTTGTTCTTTTGAGGCAAAGCGAAATCGCTTCGCCCTCGAAAGCCTTAAAACTACAAAGATCCAAAGTATAACTTGATCAGACGCTGCTCAATTTTCTTTGATCGAACCGAGTATGAAGCTCATACAAGGAACAGAAGGCATCTATGTCCGGCTTTACATTTTGACTTCGCACGCCCGTAGAAAACGTGATAACTTAACTATTGCATTGGGAGTCAAATGATGCATCTCAATGTTGAATTTCTTGAAAATTTCTTCGAGAAAATTTTGAGGAGGCATGCGAAGGCCTGCAGAAAACAAATCCTTGAACACAATGCACTCATTACGCTTCGGCTTAGGAATTTTCTCATTCGGCTCTGCTGGCCTATACTCGTCCTTCCCCGAGAATTCCATCTTTAACCATCTTCTTAAAATCTTCCCTACCATTTTGCTACAACCAAACGCCAACGAAATCCTATCATTGGGTAGCAACTCCGATTCTGAAGCGTAAACATCCGAAAAGCCCTTCCTCCGAATTTTCTTGTTGAGAAGTCACCTCTTCATGAACTTCTTGTTCTTGAGAACCAACCGGGACATCATCAACAAGAGCCATTCTAAACTTAAGGAAAAATAACACTTAGAGTCATAACAAATGTAAAGAAACAAAATGCACTTCGGAAGGATAATACACCGAATAAGGAGATCCGAAAAGCTTCGACTTTCAAGCAGAAAATTGACTTCGCGGAAAGAGTTCTCACTTCGCAAGAAAAGTTGACTTCACGCCCTGCGTGAAAAAATTCAAAAAGGTGGCCCCTCTTCGAAAAAGATGAAGAAAACATGGGGGGTCCTTCGCTATTTATAGACCCCTTCTGGCCAAACGGTCAAACTAGCCGCTTTAAAAAAAAAATTATTAAAAAATTATTATACTTAGCTTAAGATGTCCGCAAACTCAAAATCAAAATTCAAAGTCCAACTTCAAAGTCCGGGACGACGTTTTCAGATCGAAACAAAGTTTTGAGAAAAACTTATGATTCGTGGGGTTTCATGCCTTTGAAGTCGGCCTTCGCCCACTAGGGTCTTTGTTGGGATCTAACTTTTGGTTTCTTTTTTAACTTTCGCCCCAAACTTTGAAGATTTCGGGATACTTGCGTAACAAAGACAAAGTTCTACATCGAAGATGACTTCAAGAAGGCTTTGGCTTCAAGAAAAGAATAACAAGAGCAAAATAAGAAAGAATGAGTCAAGAATCCGAGCGAAGATGGCCACGAGGGGACTTCGGGCCGTGAAGTTACCAAAGAGCTACAAGAGGATAAGAAGCATTGCGAAGCTAAACATTGCCTTTGAAGCCTCGCGAAGATGAAGGATGTATCTTCGCCAAGAAGAAACAATTTGTAGAAGATCAATTTAGAATTCTTAGTGTTTTTGATAACCACGGCCGGGGGACTATAAATACCCCCCGATCCTTTGTAAACGCCATGTTGAATGACTATTTTGTAAACCATATCATCATCAATAACATGTTGTGTTGAATATTCACCCAACAATATGATTGACAAACTTAGCCGATCACGTGTATATTTAATCATGCTTTTATCAAGTTCAACCGATTGAATTTATGCATGTTTAAATCGTAGCTAATGTTCAATTATATTCGAGCCGATTATATGTGCTTGTTCAATCATGCCTTACTTTGTCAAGTTTGGCGGATTAATGGTGTTAATCGTGTTTTTAGATATTTGCATATAAAAAGTGTGCAAAGAGCAAACTTGCTTGCTCAATATGCATCCCGCTTTGAGGTAAAAGATAAATATTTTCATTTACAACAATTGCCGATGCATGAAAGTTTGCTTGTTTCAGATTCTAGTAAAAATTCGGTTCAACCAAAGTTAATTGGACAAACCGATGGTACTAATGATTTGGGACAGCAATGTAAAGTTCTTTTAAATCGGTCTATTTCTATTTTGGACAATGGTAGTACCGATTTAGAGGACTGGAGAACTCCTCTTTTGTCTTTCTTGCAGGATCCAAGTGCTAAAGTTGACAAAAATATTCGGGCGCTTGCTTTCAAGTATACGTTGCATAATGGTGAGCTTTATAGGAGGACCGCCAAGACTTGTTGTTAAAATGTCTAGGGGCTAATCAAGCAAGATTAGCAATGGGAGAGGTACATGAAGGCATTTGTGGTACGCATCAATCGGCTCAAGATGAAGTGACTATTGAGAAGGGTCGGTTTCTATTGGCCTACTATGATGGCCGACATTGTTTTCGCTACTATAGAGGATGTGAAGAGTGTCAATGGTTTGGGAATATTCAGCTAGTGCCTACGCTATGCTTCATCCTATTATCAAACCGTGGCCTTTCCGTGGTTGGGGTTGACTTCATCGGTCCGATTCATCCTCCATCTTCAAGGGGCATAAGTTCATCTTGGTTGCTACCGACTACTTCACTAAATGGTCGGAAGCAGTTCCATTGAAGAACATGACACACAAGGAGGTAATTGAGTTCATCATCGAGCACATCATTCATAGATTTGGCATTCCTCGACATTAACTACGGATCAAGGAACGCCATTTATGGCGAAAAGAGGTAAAGGATTTTGCCGAATCGTATAAGATCAAGATGCTTAATTCATCTCTCAGATATGCTCAAGCCAATGGTCAAGAGGAATCAACCAACAAGATTTTGATCAAGCTTATTAAGAAGAAAATAGAAGAACATCCAAGAAGGTGGCATGAGGTCTTGTAAAGCTTTGTGGGCTCATCGCATATCGAGGCACGATGCAACTAAAGTCACTCCTTATGAGTTGGTGTATGGTCAAGAGTCGGTGTTACTCATTGAGGTAACCGACAAGAGAATACAAGCTCTAAAGGAAATTGAGAAAGACAAAGCCCGTGTTGCAAGAGCCTACAACAAGAAAGTCAAGAGCAATCGCTCCAAATCGGTGATTTAGTTTGGCAAACTATATTACCGATAGGGTCGAAAAGCAATCAATCGGCAAGTGATCACCCAATTGGAAAGATCCTTTCAAAGTGGTCAAAGCAGTATTTGGGAACTCCTATGTGCTTGAGTCAATGAGTGGAGAACGCCAGAAAATGGCAATTAACGAGAGGTATTTGAAAAAATATTTCCCTAGTGTTTGGCGGGAGGCCTAGTGCTCTCCAAACAATGGCCTACACATGCATCACCCTTAGAACAAAAATGGCCGATACATAGTATCGCCCTTAGTCACCGGACAACCGATACGATGGGCATTCGTGTTGTTTGGTTTTTTTGTTTTGTTTTCGTGTTCGCGGCACCTCTCACTGAAAAACGAGGGGCATGTGTTGACACCCAAAAATGTCTAGATAAAAGTTCTTCAAAAGTAATAACGGACTTCACCATTGTATTCCTCTCGCCGCGCTGATCGAAAAAAAACATATATGGTTTGCCTCATTTGGAGTCCGGATGAATTAATTATGAATTTTGGGAGATTAATCAACTAGACCCCGACATGTCTTAGGTGTCCGGCGATTTTCGTCTCCACCCTCCAAAGAAGGACCCCAGACATGTCTTGGGTGTCCGTAAATTTCCGTCTCTACCCTCCAAATGAGTTGGGAGACTCTAATTCTGAACCGATTTGATTCTTAATCGGTTTTTGGGCAAGTTTTATGATTGGAAACGTATCTAAGACGGTTTCCTAAGGGGATAAGACCACCCCTCTATATAATGAGAGGTTCATGGCCGATTTGATCCCATCTACATCCAATCGACAACCAATCTATCTCCCTGTCCCGCTTGTAGGTCATCTTCTTCCTTCAACCCTCTATCCTTTGTTCGGGCGGCGAAGTCCGCGTTCTTCGTCGGCGTTCTAGGCGGCCACGCTGGTCCTAGAGCACCCTCGCATGCGTCCTCCCGACGGGTCTTCTCGGAGGTGCGTTCGGAGGTTCTTTCAGCCGTCACCGAGCTTCACGCGCCCCTACCGATCCCTAGATCGGTTTGGGCTGCCACGCTGCGGTGCTCGCTGCTCCAAGGTCGATCGCTGCGGCCTTCGTGGGCGCCCAAGGCCCTCTCGGTGTGTTGGTGCGAAGCCCTAATTTCGTGTCAACACAATGCATTTCAAGAAAAAGAGAGAAAAGTCACCGGGCGAAGTTCGAGGCGGACGATGCGGAACTCGACGCTGGTCTTACTGCAGAGACGAGATGATGGCGACGCCGGTTCTTCTCCGCGGCGGCGCAGCAGCCTAGGGGTTCGTCGCTGCTGCTGCTTGCCTGCGATAGGAGTGCGCGAGAGATGGAAAAGTGCATCGCGGCGTTGGCTGCTCGGTTTAAGAAGGCGCGGTGAAGGGGAAACGCGCGCCATTACTGCTGCGTTATCGAACAGGAAACGACGGGCAGCTACACACCGGCGTCGGGTTCGAGTCGTAACTGAACAAGGAGACGAGAAGACAGCAATGCTGCAAAGCTGCTCTCGATAGCATGGTGGGCCAGAGCAAATGCGGCCCTAGAGATAGAAGTGACGAGCAGGCTGCAGGCCGAACAAATGAAAATGCCACTCGGGCAAGGGAAAACAAAATGGCCATACGGCCTGGTTGGGCTGAAAGGAGAGAAAAGAGTGAGAGGGAAAAGAAATAAATTTTCTTTTTTATTTAAATCCTTTTTCCAAACCTTTTCAAATCAATTTGAATTTCTTTTTACACTGTTGATCAAATCCAAACAATACAAAAGTATCAATGCAGCAGCATGAGTGCACATACATGTAGCTAGACCATATAGTTGATTTTATCTTCACAAAATTTATTATATTACTAAATTCCAATGCTCACAAAAAAATGCTTAATTAAATCAATTTGGCCTAATTTTGAAAAATGCAAATTTTCGGGTGTTACACCACTCTATCTAAATAATTGCGCTTTGAGATATAGTAAGATGACTTGAAATTTTACTCTCTCCCTGCAATAAGACTTGATTTTTTTTCAAAAATTTAAACAAGCATGCTCCCTGGTTTAAATTAGATTGATCCCCTATCAAAAGCCTCTATACAATATCCACAAATAGCTACTTTCTTTTTGTATTGAGTTTTGTCGTTCTCGAGATCATTGTTGAGAGAGCTTCATACTCTCAAGATCGAAATCCACGTACACCTACCAAATAAAGCCAACTCTTATACCAAGAAATTGCGATAATATGCATCCATCCACCCACCTAAAAGAATCACTCCTTGCATTCTCATTATGATATCTCCATTCACCTTCTTCATATGCCAAAATAAGATATGGGCTATGCTAAAATGAAAAGAAGAAAAGTTCCATGCTAGAAAGCATGAGAGAAAAAATGGACGTGTGTCCAGTAGAATAAAAGATGGCGTGCCAAAGAAGCCCGCAAAAAAAAAAAAAAAATTGTTTCCTTTAGCAAATAGCCCATATTCTTTTCCAAAGGCATTACAACTTAAAGGAAAATCTAAATGCAATGGAGTACCCAAAATATGCTTTTACACCTCATACTCCACACACACTTGCACATTTCGACTGGGTTATGACGCTTCCCTCCTAAGATCCGGAGCTTGACCCGACAATATATACAAGGTAAGTATGCACTTGTCACCACTTAAGATCTTCAGAACCCTACATAAATATTAGGATGAGTGCGAGTGACAAAAGAATAGCTCTTGGTAAGGAAACAATCCACATATATGAGAGACTCATGTGAGAATTAACCATGGAGCAATGCTATTCTTTTCAAAAACTTCAAAACCAAGTCTATGCCAGAGTAGAAGTAAAAAAGATAGGAATCTATGTTGTTCCATAGTTCAATTATTCATGATGATTTGGTAGACACCTTGAATGCTCTCAAAGAGGGTGAAGTTTGGAATAATCTTTATGCAGACCTTGAATTTCATACTGAGGTTAACCCACTTGGTCTTGCACTTTACTCGAGGACGAGTAAAGACTAAGTGTGGGGGAGTTGTTGGCGGTCCTTATCATACACTTTATACCGCCAACTTAGTTGTATAACATGGTGAATAATGTACTTTTGCCACATGAACCTTTGCTATTAATCTAGTTCCACTTGTATTCGAAGAAAATATGTTTTGCGTGCATAAACGTGGAAACAGTAAAAGTACGCCAAAAAGGAAGAGAAAAACACACATCGTAACTACGCTTTGGACAAGGGGAATGCCACCAGGCCAAAACCAACACGAATCGGACCAAAGCACCCTTTGGGGACGCAACCCACAATGGGCCACAAGCCCTCCACGCAAAGGCACGGCGCGAGGCGGACCAAACCGGGGCCCGGAAGTGTGCGGTGGCTGCCGTGGCCTGGTGCCCGATCCCGCCGCGCTTTTGCCTTGACCCGTGTCCGGAGGAGAGAAGGCGGTTGCATTCGGTGCTTTTCGGGATGGCGCCAAGAAATCCCGCCAAAACATTTCACATTGATGGTTGCATGGGTGGAAGACGGTGGCATGCGTGGGAAGAAGGCGTTCCCGCCAAGAATGCTTGGTTGCATGTGATGAGAATTAATTTGGCGCCAAGACTAGGCGGTTGCATGCCCAAGAGTTCGAATTTCAGGATAGAAACATGGAGAGCCCTCCATTCTCTCCCTCTTTTCCTATATAAAGAGGCACTCACCTCTCTTGTAAGACACCAATTCACCATTCACATCATTCAATAAAGGATCAATTCATTCACATTCCTTCACCATGTGATCCATCACTCGCCTCACATTCCTTCTGGGAATTACACTCCACGCCTCACATATAGGGTGGTTTAGAGAGTGCCAAGACACTGTAAGGGAGTGAGAGAGTGAAAGGTAGAGAGAGGGAGAGGAGTAGCGACCTTGCAGTCTTGTGCGGCGTAAGGATTTGCGACGCCCATCCGCTGTCGGAGTGCGGACGGACCCGGCTCCCGCCTCCATACCTTGAACCTCTGCGGGTAATCTTTCGGCTTGGTGAAAGATATTCGTGTCTTACCTTCAGTTACCATTCTTAAGTTCCACGCTATCATTTATTATGTCGAGAATTACGGGATCGTTGTTTACCTTCCGGTGAATGCTCTAGTAGAGGGCCCTCGATGAAGACGGGATACCCCGATCGACGCTAGAGTAGTGACAAGTAACGTGAGACGTGGTGTCTAAGTTATGAATCACCCTCGCTTGCTACGCAATCCACGGTAGTGAGGTAGGGGATAGGTGGTGACAGCCCCTATTCGCCCCTTGTATTCCTCCACGCGGTGTAGGTGGAGTAGAGCCGTATGCCGGCATCGCTGGCGGACCAAGTGCACTCCGGTGCCCGAAGTAATACTCGCTAATAGAAAGAGTAGCCCGACTTAGTCTAAGTTTGAAGGAACACATCACTTCCACGATCACCTCCTATGCTTGACCCTTGATAGTTAGGAAGAACAAACTTAGCGTCCGTTCCTGTGGAAATTGATGCACGGAATACTTCTAGGTGAAGTGCTACAACGGTACTTTCCGCGGCGCTTTGCGGACTTTGTTGCTTACGCTAAGAAATACCAACAATGCCGACTTCGATGTTTCTTGTGGCCTATTGCTTTGTCCTTCCACTTCTTTTGAGTGATTACTTTTCTAGATCTTGTTTCATGATGAGTTGGCAAAATATTTGTGGACACATACCGAAGGAATACAACAAGATTGAAGTAGGGGTTGTGTCCAAAGTTCGTATGATTTCACCTATGCTAATGAAAAGATGGTTCTTTATTTATCTTTTTAGAATAGATTTTATTCATCTTGTCCTATACAACAATTTTTTTTATGTTCGCACTCTAGTATAAGGATCAAGGCAAAGGTAACTTGTAGCAAAAGACAAGGTGAATGATATTTCATACTTACAATTCTTCCATCAATGATGAATGAGCCATGTCTTTTGCACAAGTGTTGACACTTGTTATCCTATACTTTTATATGTCAACAAGAGATGAAATAAGGACATAAATTGAATATATACTTAGAATAGAGGTTTATACTAATAAATTCCACGAGTTTTGGTGAATTATGTATTTCCAGGGACTTAATGGATAAATGCAGAGAAAGATGGAGAAAGTTCCAAATTTACAAGACATAGGATGACAAGACTTGACCGTGAAGCAACTCAATCCGAAAAAGTGAACTAAAACATTCTAGAAGGTACCAGAGAACACCCAAGGAACCAGAGACCAAGAGGAGGAAGGCCACCTGGGCGGCCGCCCGATCCATATTTGGCCGGCCGCCAGGGTGGGGCCAAGAAGTCGCCTCAGACTTCAAGGTCGGTTTACCACCGACTTTGTGGTTGTATCTATACCGTTGTTGAAGGTCGGTTTGATCCAATGGTCATCATTCATCGCCAAGGCCTATATAAGAAGACCATCCGCCTCTAGGGTTAAACCCTAACTCATACTAGTTCATTGTAATTCATTATCAACCAAAGTCGCGTATAGAAGAGAGTTTCTCCACCGTAGATTAGAGTTAGCTACTACTTCTAGTTCTAGTTAATCTAGTTCTAGTTCATCCAAGTTGATTAGCGGCGAGATACAATTAGAGCTGGGTGTGCCTACCCGCAGTTCTCGATCTTCAAGTATTACGGTATGAATTATATTGTATCTATGACTTTGCACTTTATTAATAATATGTGTTTGTTTGCTATGTTCTTACTTTTTATTCTAATAGTATGATTGATATAGATGTAGTTTATGATAGATATATGTATCTATTCAGAGCGCCTAATTCAATACTCGAGTGGGTTAGGTGGTAAAGATATTTATGTAAGCGTGGTGCTTATATATGATTTATCTGCGAATGCACCTTATATTCGGGCGTGTGGTAGATCGTGGGAGTGACAGTCCTGTTGAGTCCTTTGGAATCCACCCTCCGTTTATAAGACACGTGGACATTGATTATGGGGAATATCTTGTTTTCGCTCTTGATTTTCCTTGATAGTCGATGGGATACATGATCTAGAGTTTACTATGCTATAGATGATAACATATGCCTTAGAGTAGATGTAATGACTTAGTAGATTAAATGCTTGTTGACTGGTCACTAACAACACATTTTTTAACGTCAACATTCTACCAATAAGGGAGTCTCCCGGCACGCTCAAAAGACGATGTTAATAGCGCCACAAGCTAGCAACGTTCATAAACCGAAGGTAAGTCAAAAGCTAGCTTGGGGAGGACTCCCACAAAGGTAACTCGTGATCTCACATTCCATTCGTTTATTTTCTTATCTTATATGAATGATGAGGTATGAGAATAAAAAAAAAGAGAAAAAGAGGGAAGAAGAAAGAGAGAGAGGAGACTTATTCCATTTCATATATATGTGTTGTAGAAATGTTTAGTTCTACCCCTGTTGAAATGATGAATAGTTGCTCTGTCTTATGTTTCACCCGTGCCTAGTTTATAATTCGAATTTCTCTAAAGTTTGGGTTTAGTGGCTAAGTCTAAAAACTCATCCCGAAAAATCTGATTCATGTGGGTTGCATAGGCTCTATCTAGTCTAAGTTGTTGCCAAGTATGATATGGTACAAATAGATTTACTATGATTTTGTTCCAAAGAGAGACTTGACATCCGGGAATCTACTTTGAAAGAAAAGAGAAATGATATGGGCTATGCTAAAAAAAATATGAGATGAAAAATGGACATGTGTCCGAGGGCGAGTAGAGCCCACATCTCTAAAAAAAAAAAAAGAGAAAGAAAGAGAGGAAATAAAAGACAAAAATTGTAGGGCGAGAAGAGCCCACCTCTCTAAAAAAAAAAAAAAATAAATATATATAGCAATAAAGCCCATACTTTTCGAAAAACAAATATAATCTAAATAAATAAATCCCTGGATGAGAAAGTTGATCAAAAGGACGAATGAAAAGTATTTCTATTATAACCGTTCTATCTGGCAATCGCCCAAGACTTTGAGAAAAGCTAAAAAGCCCCGCTACGATGAAAGGTAATAAAGGGTGAGAAAAAGATGTGCCATTTTATTCAAACTCTAGTAGAAAATCTTATTATAACCCCGGCACTTGAAAAAAAAAACATAATTGGCATAGTAGCAACTCCTCGATCAACAACTAAGTACTTATATTTTTTGCTTGAGGACGTGCAAATGGTAAGCTTGGGGGAGTTTGTTGACGGTCACTAACGACACATTTTTTAACGTCAACATTCTACCAATAAGGGGGTGAAACTATACCTTACTACACACATATACATTTATAACTCACATATTTCCACTTGTAGTGTCCAAATTATTATTGTGCAGATTTATATAAGAAACAAGTGGAAAATGTACCAAAAGGCGTCTCCCCGAAAGCGCATTCTTGAAGAACATCAAGCCCAAGGGAGAAATGGACCAAACACGCAGAATCGGGCCGACCAAACACCGCCATACAACTTTTTCGGGCCCAAAGACGCCAGCCTGCCAAAGCCCAGCCCGAGCGGGGCCCGGAGGGTGCGCCGCAAGACTACTCCGGCGGCCGCACCCCCTCGGCGAGGCTGCTCGAGCCCGGCCGGGGAGGCGGTTTGTTACCTTCCATAATCGGCGTAAGCGCCGACGTTGGTTGGTCGGTTTAGCAAATTAGGCAGTGTACCAAGGTCGGTTTGGCTCCTTCCATATGGGGAGGGACATTTTCCAATGAGCCCCCTCTCCTCTACCTATAAAAGGAGGCCCTCTCCCTCATTGTACACACACCACACAAGAGAGCCTCTCTCCCTTTCTTCTTCTTCTTCTTCTTCTTCTTCTTCTTCTTCCTCTTCTTCTTAGTTTGTACTTAGGAGGAGTTTGGCAAGGATTATAAAAGAGAGTGTTGGTATTTGTTAACCTACGTGAATATTATGATGGATAATCCAGTTTAACGGATACCGGTGAGCACTTCACCGGGAATAGGGCTTTAAATATCGAATCCACAGGGGAGAAGGTGAGAGAGTAGGTTGAAGTGTATAGCTAAATCCAGAGTGGCTAAAACTAGATTAAAAAGAGAGGTAAGGAGTTCTATTAGGAAGGTCTTGTTCTCACTTCAAGTAAATCATTTGCACATTGTTCTTAAGAGGGGTTGTCATGAAGAAACTCTTAATAAAGGGAATCTACGCTAACAACGCTAGGGCTCCTACGATTTCTATAAACGGGGGCGGGCGTGACAAAGGACTCAATGGCGCTGTCACCACCACGATCAGCCTTTAACAAGTGTCTTCACCCAGGCCTATAGAAGGTATTCGTAATAAGCTAGTCAATCTAAGCACCACGCTTACATTAATCTAACAACTTCAACTCAAGAGCAACCAAGAATCAAAGTAATCTTATCAAAGAAATACGAACCTTAAGAACAATAGAGACAATACCACTTACTCGAATGGAAGTCGAACAATCCACAAGATCTCGAGTTGCGCTCCAATGGCACCAACTCCGGAGGAAGAAGAAGATGGAGGCGCCGACGGCTCAGGGCCTTCCTTCAACTCCGCCTCAATGGCGCGCTCTAATTCTCTCAACTTGAAGCTCTACTCTCAACTCTAATCTAGGGCTTCTAGTTCTACATCTTGTCTAATCTTCTACTTCTAGTTCTTGAACTAGAGCTAAGGCCGTCGACTAGAGCCGGATACGACCGATATGATGATGAGTTGATCTCGAGATGATTGAAGCCGGGGGCCCGGGGGCTTGCTTATATATGGGTCTTCTTATGTCTCTCCTCGTCAAGAAGCAATGTGGTACTAATCTTCATGGGCCTTGACAATGAATGATGACCATTGGATCAAACCGACATTATACGACCGGTTTTAGATTGCGTCTTAGAGGCGGTGGAGGAAGCTTCCAGAGACAGGGGCAACTTGTCGCCAAGCCGGAGGCCGATCGGCCGGGTTATTAACGCGATCGGCCCGGGGTGGGTCCCACCCGGGCCCCGCCGATGCGCCGCGGGCTTCCGGAGTCTTCTAGATGATGTTTTCTTTGGTGTCAAGTTTCGTTCACGGGAGTAATCCGAAGCCTTCTAGACTTGTTTTGAGGAGTTGGATTGCGCTATGCGTTATGACACATCAATTACGGCTGCTTTTTCTCGTTAAGTCCCTCGCAAATCACAACTTTACCAAAACTCATGGAAATCATTAGTAGAAACCCCTAATAAGGTTATCTAATTATATTTTAGTCCTTTTCTATGTTTAGTTGACAATTAAAAGTATACGTTAACATGTGTCAACAAACTCCCCACACTTAGGCTTTTTTACGCCCCTCGATAAAAGGATGGTCTAACTTTAATGTAACCGTAGAGACAAAGAATGGATCATAATTATACTCCATGGTCATACCCGCACTTTGGGATATCCGGGCATGAAATGGTTAGAAACAGATCACCTTAAATTCTTAAACCAAGTCACTTGGAGAGATTTTGCATAAGTTTTGAAAAGAAAACATAGCTCTACTTACTCCTTTGTGACACTCTCAAGTCTCTCAAAATATATTATATCCTCACAGTTCATTTATTATATCATATGTGGAGCTCAAGAACATGTAGCACACTTACCTTGTATTTATTGCTAAGTCAATGTGGATCCATGGAGATAGATGTCATAAGTCATAGATCAAGATGTGTATGTGAGTCAAGATTATTATTATCACTGCTCTCTCTAGTTGAAAATCGTCTATCTCCCTTTTTGGAACATTTATTTATTTTCCAAGCAAGGTAACCAAAGCTATTTAGTGGAGAGGTGGGTTCTACTCACCCCGGACACTTGTCCATTTTACTCTCTTATTTATTAGAGAAGTGGGCCCTACTCACCCTCGGACACTTGTCCATTATTCTTCTCTTCATTTTTGCCTTTTCTCTTTTTTTTTTTTCAGAGAGGGGGTTCTTTGACCCGTAGAACACTTGCTCATTGTCTCCTCTTTCTCACTTTTCTCTCCACTCTTAGAATTTTGAACATTTGGCTTTTTCATAGCTGTACCTTTTTTTAACAATTAAAATTATGGGAGATAGAGATTAAAACTTTTAGAGCATGGATACTTTAGTGAAAGCAAAGTGTATGTGATCTTGATCTTAGACTTTAGACAAATTTCAACATGGGTCGTGGTTTTGACAAAGCTCAACACAAGAAGGCAACAATTAATTAGATATATCTTTAATGATTGCTACGGCTCTATTAGGATGTATCATTGATCACAAAGGAGAAGCATAACTAATGATTTTAATATTTTGAAATAAATAACTCTCCAAAGACAAGATAAAAGAAAGAGGATCTCATTATTCTAACTTTATTATTTCTCATGTTTTAAGCAATTAAAGCATCCCAACAAGTGACAGGTATATGTAGGAATTTAATCATGCAAAACTTTGTTCATGGGTTAACAAGACATCTTTTTTCATATAGGGAAAACATACCATAACAGAAAAGACTTATTTTAATTCGAACGGAAAGTAATTTGCGAAAATTGAAAAGTTTTAGGAAGCAAACCGAAGCGGTGGACTAAGCCGAGCCCGAGTGGGACGAGGCGAGGGGCCGGTCGGCCTGGTATATGGGGCGGTCGGCCTCCCACCGACCGTGTCGGGGCAAGGTTCGTCGTCTTGAGTCGATGGTTCCGTCTTGGTTCGAATTTCTTGATTTTGGTCGCGAAGAATTCTGTTTGGTTGTCGAGGATCTCCCCACACTTATTTTACGTTATCTTGCATACAAAGCATGGTGGAGACAAAAACATATCCGTAAATATATGGAGAATAATTGACTCGACTTGTGGATGACTTCCATAAGAGCACTTTATTATATAATTCGAATCCTAATATTTAAAGTAAACTAATTTTAACTAAACCGAACTAACCGAATTAATCGAACTAACTTTAAGACTTAAACGCTAAGACTTATTAACTCTAATCAAAGCAAACATATATAATAACTAGCTAATAATTTAAAAGATAGAATAGTGATACCTATCGTGATAATCGGGGGTGCTCTCCCCAAGCCGGATATTGAAGTAGTCCTTTGATTCGCCCTTGAAATTGTTCGCCTTCGGGTTCTCCTTAAATGTTCTCCCCTGCAAATATTAATTCGCACATACCCGAAGGAACAAATTCTAGGAACATATTGTGAGCCTTCATGTGCTCACGTATTTTTGGATTTTTTTACGTAAAAGCGTGGACCTTCATGTGCCCACATATTTTTAGGAATTTTTCTATGCAAAAAGAATGATGATGCAAAAACATATGAATGCAATATTTTGGATTTTTATTTTTATGCCGCCACAACAAGGAGTACTTGCATGGGGCTTAAAGAAATGCGATGCGTAAAAGCGGCAAACATATTTTTATGATTTTTTATGCAGGTATAGGAAAGTAAATATGCTAAAGGAAATATGCTAATTTAAATATGCCGTGTAGAAAATAAATATGTAGATAAATCGAAGTTACCTCTCGGTGAGAATTTTGAGTACTTACTCCCATGGCGGCGCGTCATCGATGGCATCTCGCCGGAATGTCGTGGTTCGAAATGGTGCCTTCAATGATCTCGGCCAGTGGCGTAGATGAGGTGGCCGATGGAGATGGTGTTTGTTCGGTTGACGACGCGGGTAGTAGTAGGTCTTCCGAAGGTGTACTCTTGACGCCCTCTTCGGTAGGTGATGCTTCTTTCTTTTTTCCATGTCGCTTCTTTCGGAGGAGACCTTTCTTGGAGTGGCAGGTGCTTTGAGTGTTCGGTTGGTCGGGGCCGGCGAACTTCTTTAATCTTTCTTAATGTCTTCCTTGTTCGTCAACTCCGTTCCAACCGGTCTTGTGATTTTTAGCGGCGTCTCGCGTCTTGTTCTTCTTGGGTCTTGTGGTGAGGTAGGCAATAGTGGTGGTGTAAGGCCCTCTTGATGGAGTATGGGGATGAATGTTGACCCATTACTCTTGTCAAGTGGTCTACACCTCCGATCATGTCGTGCTCACTTTGATCTTCCTTGGTCACTCTTCAAGTGCATCATCTCGATCTTAATAGCCACTTGGTGATGGCGTTGCCCATGTTTTTTCGATTCGATTTGCTTGAAGGAAGATTGGATGGTGGCGGTGGGCGGCGTCTTGTTTAGTGTGCATATTTGTAGGTCGGGACTTCCACTTGTAGGAATTGGGGAAGTAAGACTTCTCCTCTTATTGCGCAAAGTGAGTCACGCTTTGTAAAGACAAGGTAGAGATCAAGTGCATGGGCTCTGTTGGTGGGAAAACACCATCGAACCAAAATTTCATTTACTTCTACTCTAACCTTGTGGGCATTTTGAACAAGATAAAGATAATGTATAAGTTCTTTTTTATGACAAGGGTGGTAAGATCAGAAGATGAATCTAGCACGTAAATCTTTTTTTAGCAAAATAAAGAGCGATCAAGAAAATGATGCTAGAAATTAAAAGGCTAACATGCCGAAGTTAACAAAATTGAATTATGTGAAACTATAACTCTAGCATGTTTTGACTTTTCATTTATGCTATAGTAAAGAGGAATTAACGACAACTTACCTCAAGGTGTTACCTTTATTATTGGAATATGATGGCGCTATTACACCTTGTGGTGGTCCTTCTCTCCTTCTTGAGTGGCATGTGGAGTGACAGGTGCATGTCAGGAGGAAGAGGATGGCTTGATCATCTTTAATGGAGTTGGCCTCCCTCCTTGATGCTTCTATCACCCATGAATTCCCCCATGAGTGAGTGCTTCTGATTGTGGATCTTGTCTTCGTCACTCTTCTTCTTCTTGGCTCATTGGGAATCCGTCTTCTCTCTCTTCTCGTATCTTGCTCCATCTCTAGTGAGTTCATCTCGACCTTCCCCCAAGTTTGTTTCAAAGTTTATTCTTTTCTGCAGGGGTTAGTCCAAAATATACCAGCATCTACTATAGTTTACTATGGTTCAAAAGTCAACCTAGACACCACGTCTAATTTGATTTAGGAAGGCGTTCTAACCTAAGCACCACGCTTAATTTAAAAAGCCTTTAGAAGAAAGATCACCACACCTTATGGTTTCGAGGAATCAAACTAAACACCATGTTTAACTCGAGCCATGAAAACAATTTAAACTAAGCACCCTCGCTTAATCTAAAAGGTGTATGAAAATACTTCAAAACCTAAGCATACTATAGCAAACAATGGTAGCATGAAAGCATTACTGTAGATTTATTCAAACAGAGATGATAGAGCATGATGAGTGTCGAGCATGCATAAAGGTAAAGATAACCAAGCTAGTGTAGCAACACGACAATAAATGTTTCTATGTATGTAATTTCAATGTTGCATAATGACTGGTTGGACATACCTTGTATTGTCATCCTTCGTTCTTCTTTACTCCAAACCCTGGCATGGTCAGTGACAAGAATACCGAAGGAAAAATATGCTCATAATGTAGGGGTATATAGTGATATATAAGTCTTTATAGTATTTCCCCTAGAGTGCTTGTTTTTAGGACAAAAAACTCGTCCTTGGGAAACTTTCAAATTATGAATCAAGATGATGAAGTGGTTTCCCTTATATTGCCAGATCTCAAAATTTCAAGCCGTAGGAAAATTCATCAACAACCACCCTTTCTAAGAAAGAGAGTATTGGAGATCTCATGTCATGTGCGGCAAGAATTGAGATGGTAATCAATTTAGGAGTTTTCAAATGAGCATGGACTAGGTGGAAAAGTTCCATTTATGAAGTAGTCTTTATGCTCATTGATGTTCTCCATAAAATGCGCTCCTTTTGGTCTTCCTTAGATCGTTCATAATATTTTAGGATCGTGAGGAGACGCAAGAAAAGGGCACAAGAGGATTCATTGGGCTCAAGGATGTGGTTAAAGATGGGTTTGAAAAGAATTATCTAATTTGAACATAGAAAGAGAGAGACAGGAGTGGCTTCTTGATGGCTTTGCTCTCTTCCTATGGCATGATTAGATATGCCATCCTTGAGGTTCCCCAATGTTCTCGTAGTAATAAAGGTGCTTTCTAAGAGATTATCTCAAAAGAGGTTTGGATTATATATGGTCTCTTGTGAAGCTGGAAGTTCATGAAACTCATCATCTAAAGAGATATCCAAGGGTTGAATTTCTTCTCCCCTTAAAGGTTTTTAGCGCATTGATGATTTGGGGTTGATAGCTAAGCCTTGGGATTGGAGTGATGGTGATATAGCTATCAGAACTTCTATTTTTTTGGCTGGAGGATGATTCTTCTTCCTTTGGGTGGTCATAAAGAATGCTAGTATATGGGTTTCACTCATTTGAGTTCGTCAAAGCAAACCTTGCTTAAAAAGGGAAAGAAAAGGTTCCTCCAAAAACTGCATGATGATCATGCGCACAACACTTTCATGATGTCGGCAAAGACTCCTACCATAGAAGATATGATCCTGCTTCTCACTCCTGAGAAGTATTGCTTCATGATCATTTTGATCAACCGTAGGCGTAGCTAATGGCCAGATGTAAGGATGAGATTTAAGGATTCTAGTGGCCAGAGCTTCCGCTTAAGGGTGCAGTATAAGATAGATAAATATGGAATCAATTGATCCCACGAAGATAGAAAAAGATGAGAAGATAGAATAAAAGAAAAAAGATAAAAGTATGGTACAAGATTCAGCTATAGTTTTTCAACGTGGTCTCAAACCTTTCTCCCAAGAACGGCGCCGGAAATGCTTGTTGGTATTTGTTAACCTACGGGAATATTATGATGGATAATCCGCAGTTTAACGGATACGGTGAGCACTTCACCCGGGAATAGGGCTTTAAATATCGAATCCACGGGGGAGAAGGTGAGAGAGTAGGTTGAAGTGTATAGCTAAATCCGAGAGTGGCTAAAACTAGATTAAAAGAGAGGTAAGGAGTTCTATTAGGAAGGTCTTGTTCTCACTTCAAGTAAATCATTTGCACATTGTTCTTAAGAGGGGTTGTCATGAAGAAACTCTTAATAAAGGGAATCTACGCTAACAACGCAGGGCTCCTACGATTTCTATAAACGGGCGGCGTGACAAAGGACTCAATGGTATTTGTCACCACCACGATCAGCCTTAACAAGTGTCTTCACCCCGGCCTATAGAAGGTATTCGTAATAAGCTAGTCAATCTAAGCACCACGCTTACATTAATCTAACAACTTCAACTCAAGAGCAACCAAGAATCAAAGTAATCTTATCAAAGAAATACGAACCTTAAGAACAATAAAGACAATACCACTTACTCGAATGGAAGTCGAACAATCCACAAGATCTCGAGTTGCGCTCCAATGGCACCAACTCGGAGGGAAGAAGAAGATGGAGGCGCCGACAGCTCGGGCCTTCCTTCAACTCCGCCTCAATCGCGCTCTAATTCTCTCAACTTGAAGCTCTACTCTCAACTCTAATCTAGGGCTTCTAGTTCTACATCTTGTCTAATCTTCTACTTCTAGTTCTTGAACTAGAGCTAAGGCCGTCGACTAGATTTGGATCGATCGATATGATGATGAGTTGATCCGAGATGATTGAAGCCGGGGGCACGGGGGCTTGCTTATATATGGGTCTTCTTATGTCTCTCCGTCGGCAAAGCAATGTGGTACTAATCTTCATGGGCCTTGACAATGAGCGATGACCATTGGATCAAACCGACATTATCGACGGTTTAGATTGCGTCTTAGAGGCGGTGGGAGGAAGCTTCCGAGAGCGGGGGCAACTTGGCGCCAAGCGGGCCGATCGGCACTGGTTATTGCCGATCGGCCCGGGGGTGGGTCCCACCACGGGCCCCGCGATGCGTCGTGGCTTCCGGAGTCTTCTAGATGATGTTTTCTTTGGTGTCAAGTTTCGTTCACGTCGGGAGTAATCCGAAGCCTTCTAGACTTGTTTTGAGTTGGATTGCGTTGCGTTATGACACATCAATTCTGGCTTGTTTTTTTGTTAAGTCCCCGCAAATCACAACTTTACCAAAACTCATGGAAATCATTAGTAGAAACCCCTAATAAGGTTATCTAATTATATTTTAGTCCTTTTCCATGTTTAGTTGACAATTAAAAGTATACGTTAACATGTGTCAACAGAGAGCAAGACATTTTGGAGCTATTCGGTATGATAAATTTAGAGTTCTTCATCTTGTTCTTGTTCTCTACTTATCAATATAGTCATGTTCTTGAATTAGAGCAAAGTTCTTATGATATAATCTTGGTTGATGAACTAGTCTATAGCTCCTATATCATGATCTTGTCTTATAGAACATCGTGCTTAATCTATCATACATACATGTTTAGACCAAAGAGCTAGATTGATATGATGAGTTCTATCTAGAGTTAGACTTGGTTGATGTTGGGTTTGCGGGATTGATAGTCGATTTCCTTCCGGGCGGCGCTCTAGTAGAAGGACCTCGGGGGACGGGTAAGCCTTGTTAACACGCTAGAGTGATAATCACTAGTGTAGACGTGGTGTCCGGGTTAGGGGTTGCCTATCTTTTGTGGCGCATCCCACGGTTGAGGGGTAGGCGGTCGGGTTGTGACAGCCACTCGTCCGTCCCTTGTAATCCCCCACGTTGGGTGTGGCGCGGTGCAATTGCGGACAACGTCCTTTGGCGTGGGCGGTGTGAAGTAATTCAGCAGAGACCTTGGCTATCTTGACTTAGAATCTCTAACAAATAAAACATGTGTGTATATCGCTATCTTGACATGACTATCTAGGATATGCCCGCTCCATATTAGATTTATTCTTTTATTCATTCTTTTACCTTTATCCTTGAGATTGGCTTGAGTGTGTGTGTCAAGTTATCCTACTACCTATCTTGTTTTACCCCTATTATGAGCATTGGTCTATTATACATTCGTGTTATCTTGTTCATGTCTCTATTAGATCCTTTTCCACCATGCCTTCCTTTGGGAAAATATAAATAACGATACCACGAATATCTCGGGTGAAATGCTACAATGATAGATCCGTGCGCTTGCGGATGAATATCTTATTTGGCAAGATCTATCACCGTTGATGTACCTAGTGTTATCACCGGCACGGTGGTTTCACTTAGGAATGTCAACGACGCATTTCTGGCGCCGTTATTTGAGATGGGTTCTAAACCTGTTTCTAGTGATTGCGCTTAAGAAATGCAACAATGCTATAGATGAATTCTATCTCTTAAAGTAGTCCAATGTTAAGTCTAACTTAGTAGTTATTCTCTGTCTACGTGTGTGATGCCTCTGCCTTTATTTATCATTATCATATTATTATCATTATTGGTTTACCCCCGCTAAAGTAAGCACTAGTAATGAGAACCTCTCATAAGTATGCCACTTATTAATTATGTTTGCACCCATCTTTAGATTATTCCTCCCCTGTGGTAGAATATAAATGACAAAACCTGGATTACTCCGATTGAAATGCTACAAAGGGTATTTATATCGTGCGCTGCTTGGATAGACCTTTTATATTTATTTCCTTAGATTGCAAACAACACATATCACAAGTATCACATATGCATTTCCTAGCATTACTGGCTGGGGATGACAACCTAGCACATAGTAGTGTTAAGAGATGAACCACATTGAGTTTCTCTGATGCCTTTTAGCCTTAGGTGAGATTAACTCCACCTAAAGTTATAGTGACGTTAGATTTACCAACAACAAGGTTGGAGTTCATCATATGTTTTGCTTCATCTCTGCTCTAAGTTCACCTCTTGACTTTCCCGAATTGGATTTGAGAGTTTTTTGCATGGTTTAGTCCAACACAATAACAAATATCTACACAAGCAATTCTTAGTTCAATAATCAAACTAGACTCCATGTCTAATTTAATTAAGGAAGGCTGTTTAACCTAAGCACCACGCTTAATTTAAAAGCCTTTGAAAGTACTCTTAAGTAGTATTTCCAAACCAAAACATACTATAGGAGACAAAGGGTAGCATGAAAGCACTATAGAGATTTATCCAAATAGAGATGAAGGAGCATGATCATGGTGAGAATTTTTTAGATGCACATGACATGGATGTATGCAAAGAACTAAACATGCAATGGATCAACTATGAGAAAACATAAACTAAGTGGAGAGAATGCATGAATTGATCAAGTAAACATGCAATGCAATGCAAGAAATTAAATGATAACTACTCAATCAATTTATAGTCCATGAGCAAGACTTTCTCACCTTTATTAATCATATACTTACCATGATGTGCAGCTTCTATGTACATCACTTGAGATGTGTGCATTGAATTCTTGTGACTGGCGACTTCTTTTCCAATCTACATAAGGTTAGAATAATATATATGTGAATACATACCTTTGAGATGGCGAGGGTTCCATTATTGATGAATCTTCAATGCTCGAGGCACCTGAGGTTCTTCAATGTTTCTTCTTTTCTTTTCTTGTGGAATCTTGTCGAGGAAGGTCGGTGTGACAGAGCCGACCAATTTATAAGAAATCAAGTATAATTCGCAATTACTAAAGCAATCGCAGTCTACACTTGAGTCCATATAAACCTGGTATTCGAAATCTCTAAGTGATTTCAAACTCATCAACAATACAACCAAGATCGTTGAGCTCGATGTAGTTCAAATCTGCGGTATCTTAAACCAAATTCAAATATATTATAATCGAGTGCGATGTACACATTTATTTATAAAGTAGTTCAGAGTGCGAAGCAAGTAGTTTTCAAAACCAATTAGTAGTACAGCGGAAATAAAAAATAAGATAGTGCCAACATAGTGTCAACCCGGTAATAGCACTAGGCGGGAAATATGGAGATTGCCATGCCCTAGGCATTATTCACCAACCACAAAGAACACACAACCGGGCTAGGAACATGCTAGTCGGAGTCACCGCAACTTGATGGGAAAATAGCTCGTGAGTACTCAATTGTACTCGCAAGACTTACCCGTCTCAAAACCGAGAAAATAAGGAAAAGACTCCAAGGATCATGCTTGGCTTTATCCGAGTCGGGCCGACTCACATTTAATTTTATAAAATAAGTTTGATTAGTGCACCTACACATACTACTCAAATTCTTCCAAGTTAAAAGGTTATTTATTATATACATAACCATAGCATATATGCAAGAATAGTAATATAAATAACAAACATAAGTAACTTGATCAATATTTTAACAAAGCGGCAACATGATAATATAACATATATTGTGATATTAAGACTATGATGTCGCGGAAGCATCCGGGTTCTCACTATCCGGGAGAGATGGCGATTCGAATCGATTACAAACCGGTGGCGATTACCTGTCATAAACCAGGTCTACTTTGCAAAGGCAAACCCAATCACTCCCAGGATGTTACGGGACATAAAGTCTCGGTCTTGCTGGCTACCCCCTCCTTCTCGGGCCACCAAGTGAGCGAGCAACGAAGACGGCGCTTCGTGCGTATCTTCTTGCGCCCAATCGATCCCCCAACTACCACACCAAAGGAGGAGCGATACAGCGTGCAAAGCCGGCCCCTAACATTCCCACGAGCTTCGTGGCTCACGACCTGGCAGAGCCTACTATATCAACAGGTACTTTCAACTTCCGACCACAGCCCGACAAAGGTTAAGTCCTTAATTGATCAGATGGAAAGACCACAATATCCATCCGATCTAAGCATGTTTTAATTAATCAAGTTCTCAGTAACAGCTTGACAATCACCCATGTGATTGTTCACAACATCTCCTCAAGTGACCGGAATCACTATCTCTCTTTGCAATCATGATATCGAGCATTAACCTAGACCACTACATAGGATAGGGCAACTTTAAAGCCAAGGATATTAATGCATCAACGGTTTCAACCATTTCCTAACTTAATGCATGAAACATATAAAGGGCGCAAGTCAAATTAATTGGAGAAAGTAGGAAAGTTACAATGCTCAGGGGCTTGCCTTGAAGAGGGTTAGAAGATGCCTTGGGCACTTCGCCAGCTTGACGACATGTCTTGCCTCTTCGGGACCTCCTCTTGCTGCACTTCTAGAGGTGTACTTCTCCTTCCTGCTTTGCTCCTTGATTTCCTCGTGCTCTCTCCTTCAATCCAATATGAACGTGCATGCAAGAATGAATATTAAGGAATGCACGATTTACAAGGAATGGATGAATGCATTATGATGTATGATATTAGTAAGTGGATATAAACCTGCGAGAAACATAATTATAACTACACAAGAAACCCTAATAATCTACATCAAGCAAACACCTGTTTCGCAATACACTAAAAATGGCAGCTAGACATGCTGTCCTTAAAAACAGTCACACGGGGAGTTCTATAACTCCAAACACAGCAAACGAATACTCGTTGGAAAGCTAACGAAATTTCCTACAAAACATTCCATACCACCCTGACCTGATTCTGTCATCTACAGCCTCGAAAACAGCAAAGATAGAGGCTCTGTTTCTAACCGAATAGGCAACATGCAACTCCTATAACTTGCAAACTATTTATGTAAACCTTACCAAACTTGACCAGCAGGCAAACCAAGTCATAATCTACCCAATAAACCTACTGAATGAGCCAAAAGATAAACTAATACACATGAAATGATAACCCTAAGTAAACACTACACATGCTCACTATAAATATATAGAGGCTAGGATTAATAAATTGACCAAAAGCACAAGGCTATAAAACTAAGCACATCAACAGGCCCTAATCATGCTAGGAACAAATAGTATACCAACCAAAACATATTACCCTAACATTACCATGCATTTCTAAGGCATTTACCATGCAACATAAATATGATAAATACATAAACACCTCGGGAAAATCTACAAAAATTACAGGGCCATTCTATTGGCATAATAAGGCTACCATAAAAATCTCATGGCAAAAAACATGCATATTCTGTCCTACACAAAAATGACAAGCTAGCAATAAATCTATGCATGAAAATACTTTGTACTATGAAAAGCATGAAACTGCCTAACCATGAGCATGAAAAGCTACATAACAGTAACAAATGCATGTACAAAAATTTATCATGGCAAAAACCTATTAATTATTTTTCTATGAATTTCCTAAGAAAGCATGGTAAATAGCAAATAAATCAAAAATGATATTTCCACCACAGAACCTAGGGTCGAACATATTTTTCCCATGATATACATCAGAAAACATGAACATTTTGTACAGGGACCACTATTTTATCATGCACCAAAAATTAGCTATGCATTTATCTATTTTCATGGCATTTACTAGCATAAATATAAATAAATATAAAAACTACCAGAAAATGCAAACTTATATTTTTCTATCATAGATCAGAGAATAACAAGCACAACAGAATTTGTCTCACTCAAATCCGAGCTAAAATGGCCAAGTTATGAATTAAACAAGACATGCATGCATTTCGGAAAGCAAAAAATATAAAGGATAATTCTCCCGGTAGGGCCCACACGTCGGCGTCTCGGAACGAGGGGGAGCGCGCTGGCGCGGTGGATCTTCGTCGTTGTTGCATCTCCGCGAAGGAGGGCACCCACGGACTGCCCTCGACGAGTCCCCGTCGATTGACAGGCCGTGGCGAGGGCTACGGTGGACGGCGGCGTGGTCGACGGGCGATAGGTGGCGGGCGGTGGCGCTGATCGCCGGTGTTCCCGCCATTCCGTTGGAGGTGGCCAAGTGAGGCGAGCATGGGTCGGTGAGGTCAAGGCGGACCGGATCCACCGGGCCAGGGGGGGGCGGCGGCGGCGGTGCTTGACGGCGTGCATCGGACGCGGCGGCGCATCCACAGGCGGAGCGCCCGCGTTCCGCGAACTCAGGGCCACTACGGCTCCAACCGGCTAGGGTTCCACCATCCGGACGTCGAGGCAGTCATGGTGCGCGCGATAGGGAGGGCAAGAGGTGGCCGGAGTCCGGTGGCCCGCGTCGAAGGCCGCGGCGCTCTCCGGCGAGACGGCGGTGGCGGAAACGGCCGATCAGTCGTTTCATGGCTCGATTTGGGGCGGCAATGGGTCAGGCAGGTAGCTGGCGAGGTGGTGGGGTTGTGTGCGTGTGGAATCGGGCAACGGCGTGGTGATTGGCGCGTCGTAGAGCGGCGGCGCGCCATGACGGCCGGATTCCGACGAGGTCGGAAATCAGCGCGATGGCGCGTTCACGGCTCCCTTGGCTCGACTTGGACGAGGCGAGAGGGGATGACGGCGATCCGTGAGGCGCAGTTTTGGAGGGTGCACATGATGGTGAGCGAGGAACGGTGGTGGCGCCGTTGGCGGCCATGGCGGACGGCCGGTGCCGCTCTTGTTGTTTGGGTGTGGCGGGAAAGGGGAAGGAGGCGCAGGAGTGGGCTTGGCGTGGGCGGGATGGCGACGCCCACAAGAAGACACGGGCATGGCAAAGGATCGGTAGACGGACGCGCGACCGCGCGCACGCGCGTCACGGACGTGGCAGCGGTGGCCGGCCGGATTTCGCTGACGGCCAAAACGAGCGTCACTAAAAACCGAGATCCAAACCCTAATCAAGTTGTTTCATGTTGTGCCTCGAGATACATGTCGATTCAGCCAAAACTCATATGAAATGAAATGTTCCTTACGAAATTCTGAGCAAAAACACGTATACAAACTTTCTCCTAATTCGGCCTAGTTTGGAAACTACGATCGACCAAAGCGAAACTACTCCAGGGTCAAACAAACCCTAATTTCTTGTCCAAACTAAACTAATTTCGACTTTTCGAACATGATCCACCCACTTTCATGAAACGAGCCTATAACACCTTTTGTTCTACACTCAATTACCTACACATTTCATGAAGGGTGCACACACATGCATAAACCCTAGCTAGGACTTTTAAGCAAAACAAGACAAAGGCTTCCAAAGTCAAACAAGGTCAAATCAAGTCAAACTATCATTATAAAACATAATTAGGGAACATGACCAACATCAACCTTGCTCTAAAACATCTCCTAAACATCACTAAGAATAAATAAATATTAAGGAACTAATTATGCAAGCATTTCATACATAAAATGACATGACAAAGCATCACATGCAATTAGAAGCAAAACATGATATAAATGATAGATGCATGCATGCTAATGATGCTTATGGTATGAAATGCATATGCTAATGACGTGATTAACACCAGGGTGTTACAGGTCGCAACGACATCTTTTGTCCTGTCTATTCCACAACTCAACAGAACAAAGGGTAATCCTACTAAAGCTAGTGATACACTAAATTAGCAGACATCAAGATCATTATTAAAATCTTTACGCCAAATGCTTCCCAAGAACGGCGCCAAAAAGTTTGTTGGTATTTATTAAGTGCTAAAAGAATATGAGGATTCAAAGCGCCTGAGAATATCTACCATTGTAGCTTTTCCCTAGGAGAGTATTCTAGAGTATCGTATCCACAGGGAAGCATTGGCTAAAGACTCTAATAACACACAATCATGCATCTACTAACTTAGCAAACCACTAGACTAGAGTGAGGTGGTAAAGGATATATGATATGAGATATGAATAATATAAAATACACACAAGAGAATTCCTATGATAAATGTGTAGTAGCAAGTTGAGAGGACAGCGGGAGAGATCAAGGTTCCTATGTACTTCTCTATTACTTACTCCCTCTATTCCAAATTATAAGTCGTTTGACTTTTTAAACTTTAAGTTTGACCACTCATCTTATTCAAAAAAATTTTATGCAAATATCATCAAATTTAAGCTATTTTTGAAGATTTTATATTAACAAAACAACCCACAAAAAAGAAATAAAAATTTGCACAAATTTTTGAATAAGACGAGTGATCAAACTTAGGGACAAAAAAGTCAAACGACTTATAAATTGGGATGGAGGGAGTAGGTTCTATGATAGCTATCACACTAAAGCACTTTGGAGCAAAGCAGTGTCGGTCCAACTCTTGAAAAAAGACTGGGAAGAAGGTAGTTGGAAGAAGGTCGCCAAAACCTCTACGAAAACACCAACCCACACGTGGTGGCTTACAGAGCCCCTAAAATTTTGTCACCCTTGGGGCTACCACAACTATCTGCAGGATTGGTGTTGACGGTCACTAACGACATATTTTTAACGTCAACATTCTACCAATAAGGGGTTGAAACTATACCTTACTACACACATATACATTTAATATTGATATAATTCCACTTGTAGTGCCGAAATAATGTTTTGCAGGATTTATATACAAAGCAAGTGGAAAATGCACCAAAAGGCGCCTTCTGGGAAAGCGTACTGTTGGCAGTCGTTATCGCATATATTTTGATCGCCAAAGTGCACCGAAATGTCAAACATTCCATATTATATTATAACATAATATTATCTATATAACGAGTTCCACGAGTTTTGGTGTCTCCATTTGTTTTTGCGAGGGATTTGTAATTTTTCACAGATAAAAAGTATCTCATATGGAGAAACAGAGTACACCATTGTGGAGAGCTCGTCGCGTTGATCGAAATGGATATATAACTTGCTATGTTTGGACTCGGAATAAAAAGATATTAGACAAAGAAAAATCCACATGAAATATCCGGTTCCACATGTCGGTACTCGAGTCAACGCCGGCAACCACCGACCACCGGGGCGGTGGGCGCACTTGTTACCGTAGTGCTGCGCAGCGCAGCGAGGGACAAGGCCGGCGGTGGGCCCCCGCCTACTCCCCCACGCGCCGGCCGTCGCCACGTGAGGGCCAATGGGCCGGCACCACGCGGTCCAGCGGCCTCCCCACGCGCGCGGACGGCGCGCCGCACGCGCTCTGCATTCAAACGGGCCAATGCCCCCTTGCCACATGTCACACCAGGACAGGCTGAGCGGAGGCGGTACGGCCTTCCTGTGACAGAGCCAACCAATTTATAAGAAATCAAGTATAATTCGTAATTATCAAGCAATCGCAGATCTACACTTGAGTCCATATAAACCCGGTATTCCAGAAATCTCGAGTGATTTCAAACTCATCAACAATACAACCAAGATCGTTGAGCTCAATAGTCCCAATCCGCAGGTATTTCAAACCAAATTCAATATATATTAATCAGAGTGCGATGTACACCTTTATTTCAAAATAATTCAAAGTGCGGAAGCAATAGCTTTCGAAGGCAAAATAGTTATACAGCGGAAAAATAAGATAGATAGTGCCAACATGATATCACCCCTGTAATAGCAAGAGACAGAGAATTATGGAGACTGCCATGCCCTAGGCATTATTCTTCAACCACAGCACATCACAACTGGATCAATTCATGCTAGACGGAGTCACCTGCAACATCGGGAATTAACCCATGAGTACTCAATTGTACTCCGCAAGACTTACCCGTCTTAAACCAGAAAATAAGGAAAACACTCCAAGGATTATGCTTGGCTTTATCTGGAGCTGGCTGACTCACATTTAATTTCATAAATAAGGTTGATTAGTGCGCCTACACATACTACTCAGGTTCTTCCAATTTAAAAGGTTGTTTATTATATATAAACACCATAAGTCCTGTATAGTCAAGATGAAAACATATGCTCAGCTATATATAAATAACAATATAAGTAACTGGATCATACTTTTAACATCAGCAGCATGATAAAGTAACCATTATTGTGATATTAAACTATGATGTCGTGGAAGCATCCCGGGTTCTCACTAACCGGGAGAGATGGCGATTCGAATCGACATCGACCACCGGGGCGAATACCCTGTCATACACTAGGCCTACCTGCGCTACGGCAGACCTAATCACTCCCAAGACGTTAGGGGACGTAAAGTCTCGGACCTATCGGCAACCCCCTCCTCTTGAGCCACCAAGTGAGCAGGCAACGAAGACGACGCTTCGTGCGCCTCTGCTTGCGCCCGATCAAACCCAACCGACCACGCCAAGGAGGGACGTTAAGCGTACAAGTACCGGCCCCTAGCATTCTCACGAGCTTCGTGGCTCACGACCCGGCGGAGCCTACTATATGAACAGGTACGTTCAACTTCCGACCGCCTTCCGACAAAGGGATTATTCCTTAGCTGATCAGATGGAAGACCACAATATCCATCCGATCTCACATGTTTTATTATTCAAGTTCTCAGCAGCAGCTTGTTAGTCACCCATGTGACTAACTACAAACATCCTCTCAGTGACCGGAAATCACTGTCTACTGCAATCATCATAACTGAGCATTTATTTAACCTAGACTCCTACATAGGGTAGGGTACAACTTCAACAAGGATATCTGTGCATCAACGGTTTCCACCACTTCCTATACTTAATGCAGCATTTATAAAAAGGACTCAACAAATTAATTGAGAAAGCATAGGAAAGTTCAAGATGCACCAGGGGCTTGCCTTCGAAAAGTAGTAGGAAGAAGTTAGAGTCTTCGGAAGCCTGGAGTCACGGCCGTCCTTCTCTGTGGGGTCTTTTGGCTGCACTCCGAGATGATGAAGGTTGACCTCCCGCTCCTTGATCTCCTCCCGAACTAACTCCTCCGATCCCGATATGATGCATGCACATGCACGAGTGAATATTACGAATGCACAAAAACATGCTTGCATATAAACAAAGTAGAATGATGGATGAATGCATTACGATGAACGATACTAATAAGTGAATATCTCTTAGTAAAAAGCCTGAATATAACTACACAAGAAACCCTAGAAATCTACATCAAGCAAACACCCTATTTCACTAATACACCGAAAATGGCAGCTAGACATCTTTGTTAATAAAAACAGTCACCACAGGAGTTCTATAACTCCAAATGCAGCAAACAAATACTCGTTGGAAAGCTAACAAAATTATATACAAAACACTCCATACCATCCTGATCTTATTCTGTCATCTACAACCTCAAAAAACAGAGAAAACAGAGGCTGTTTTCGAGACAAACTATAACTTACAACATCTACTATAAATCACTCGAGCATGAACTTCACCTAGAACCTTTCCAGCAAGCAAGACAAGTCATAATATACCAAATAAACCTACTGGATAAGCCAAAAGATAAATTAAAGCACATAAAATTATATGCTCTATCAAACACTACACATGCACACTATAAATCATATAAATGCTAGGAATAAAAATCTGCCAAACCGTCAAGCTTATCCAACCAATCATACCAACAGGTCCTATCCATACTAGGAACAACTAATAAAATTATCAACTCACAATACTCTACTATAAACATGTATTTCTAGGCTAATTTCCATGCAACATAATTATGATAAATATGCAAACACCTTAGAAAATTCTACAAAAATTACAGGAGCATTCTCTTGGTCTAACATGCCTATCATAAAAATTTCATACCAAAAACATGCATATGCTTTGACCTACACAAAAATGACAAGCTAGCAATGAAACTAGGCATGAAAATACTTTTTATACTATGAAATGAAAGAAACTACCTAACCATAAACATGAAAAGCTTCATAACAGTAAGAAATTTGGCAAGAACCCTAGTAATTATTTTTCTATGAATTTCCTAAGAAAGCATGGTAATTAGCACATAAATCAAAAATCACATTTCATCAACAAGAACATAGCATGTATATTCTTTTTCCTGCACTCTACATCCAAAAACATAAACATTTTGTACAGGCACCACTATTTTATCATGCACCAAAAATTAGATATGCATTTACCTAGAAACATGGCATTTATTGCAATAAATCTAGATAAATATAAAACTACCAGAAAATGCAAACTCATATTTTTATCCTGTAGATCTACTGACAAGGATCACAGCAAAATTTGTTGCATCAAAAAACCGAGCTAAAAACGAGGGAGCTATGAATTAAACAAGCATGCATATGATTTACGGAAAATGAAAAAAAAAAAAAGAAAATCCATTGATTTGGGACCCCCGCACGTCGGTCACACGGAGACGAGGGGCGGCGCGGCGAAGCGGTGGATCTTCGCCGGCGTTGAGTCTCCGGCGGATCCGAGGGCACCTACGGGTTCGTCTTGACAAGATCTATCGGTCCGCACCAAAACCCCGAGCAAAAACGGACGGTGGCGGCTCGACGGCGAAAAGGCGGCGCGGTCGGGCGCGATCGCCCGGTGTTCCGGGTTTTTCGGCGACGGTGAGGCAAACGGGCAGCGCGCACGAGCCGCGACTCTAGGGCGATGAGGAAACCCGGAGGATCGATGGATTTCGGCCGGGTGATGTCCGACGGCGGAGCCCGGTCGTCGGACGGCGATGCCGACCTCGGCGGCGCACGGTCCGCCAAACGGAGGCGAAGTTGCCGCGATTCGCCCTAGCACAAGGTGGAAGACATAACGAGCGTAGAACGCAAGTTAGTTCAAAGAAATACTCCACGAAGGCCACGGCGACGAAGCACGCGCCCGCGGCGGCGGCCATGGCGGTGGAAACGGCGACGGCGGTGCGCTCGGGTTCACTGGACCCTCACTTTCCGCGAAACCTTGGTCAAGGCTAAAACACGGCTGACGGGTGCTAGAACACGAGCCGGGACGCTAGAGATGGATGGAGGAAGCGGGGCCACGGACGACGGTGGGTGGAGGAACTCCGGCGAGGCAGCCGGTGAAGGTGGCCGAGTTGGCACCGTTTTACGGCTCGGTGCGGGCTCTAGCAGGTCAGGAGGGTGGTGTCGTCGGTTTACCGGCGATAGTCTAGTAGGGGTATGCCCGGCTAGTAGATTGAGCGGTTTGGGATGCGCGCGAGACGGCTAACGAGACGTTAAGCGAACGGCGAAGGACAAAAACACACGGGTTTTACCCGAGGTTCGACCGCCTTGATGGCGTAAAACCTACGTCTGCTTAGATTGTATTGATTGATTGAGAATTATCTGTCTCTCGGGGGATCCCCTGCTCTCCTTATATAGTCCGGGGAGCAGGGTTATAGGTCGGATCTGTCTCGACAAGAGCTATCCTGATCGGTTACAATAGGAAAGTGTATAGTGATTATGATTGAACTATACTAGGAAACTATCTCGACGACCAAGTTTAGGCCGTAATCTCTGATAATCTCGGTCTTCTATCGCCAAGGGCTTTAATCCGCCATCCTGGGCCGGCCCGAGAGGCCTAACCCAAAGTGACCCGTGAGGGGATAGGGGTTTATCCCCCCACAGCTAGTCCCCGAAAGCACATTTGGCGTATTTGCGCAGTGAAAGAGTCTTGATGCTTCGATCATCGGGAGGTGTTGTCGACCAGTCTTCATACGGTGTTGACCAGACTAGTTGAACGCCGACTAGCCTGGGACAGCTCTCGACCAGCCACTTGTTTTCCTGTAGCTCCTTTCCTTTGCTTCGACCGTCTAGTCTTGACGAGTCCACTTCTTGGCTGGATGCTAGGTGCTCCAATGAAAAAATCTGGGTGAATCGTTTTAGCATGATGAGATGAATCCACTCCTCGTGAGTCGTTTGAAAGGTAAAGTCACGGGTGAAGTTGCCCCGGGCATGATACTTTGCTTCTTTTGGGCGTAGCAAGAAACAGTTAGTGAAAAACAAAGTGAAAAACACTTGAGAATTTAGCCGAGCCACGCCCGGATGTGGGTGGCATAATTAGCTTAATACTTTGTTTTTATCTCACAATCGTTTTAGCATGCATACGATTATGGTAGACGATGAAGTGCAGGCCAAGACGCGAAGGGGTCACTTATGGTAGACGCCGATCCTAGCCTTACCGCGCCGGTCTAGCAAGAAGCAAGGAGACGCGATGCTCGAGGCAAGCTATTGGGTTGTTCGACTACGGTAAGGAGTCATCCGCCGGTCGCCGGATCTATGCGGGGAGTACACGGTCACACATACCGCGAAAGCGACCAAGTACGAGAGATGGCTCTAGGGAGTCCGGTGACTTAAGAGTGTAGTCGAGCATGGAAATAAATTATTATGTCGGTAGAAAGAAAATATAACCATGTCAACATACTCCAATAAACTTTATTAATATGCGGAAGTAAAAGTAAGAAACGATACAAGCTGGCTTACGAGTCCCCGAGATTATGGAAAAATCATCGCAGTGCTCAATGTTCCGGGAGCTGGGGGACGTCGACATCTTCCATGGTCATCAACCCGGTATGCTCCTCGGCCGGGTAACCTCTTTAACTTTGAAAGGGCCTTCCCAATGAGATCCCGGTTTGTGCACGCTCTTACGCTTCCTTCGAAGGACCAGGTCGCCAACCGCAAAGGCTCTTCCACGTACATTGCGATTGTAATATCTTGAACGCCCTCAAGGTATTTAGCATTCCGCGTGCGGCATTGCGGCGGGTTTCCTCTAGCGCGACAAGCTCATCTTCTCGAGTAGCATCCGAAGTTTCTTCATTATAATTTCGACACGACGAGGAAAAAGCGATGTCGGCCGGGAGGACCGCTTCGAACCAAACACCATGAAGTATGGGGATACACTGTACTACGGCCGGGTTGGGTACGTAGTCCCCGCACGGCGCCAGGTAGCTCTTTAAGCCATCGGCCGGATATTTCCCATCCGCCGGAAGAGTCGCTTCCGCAATGCTTCTAATATCATGTCGTTTGCTCGCTTCGGCCTGCCCGTTGGGCGAGGATGGGCGGCATGCACACATATTTCACCCGCATGCCTTTGTCTTCGCAATAATCCCAAAAATTTGCCGAAGTAAATAAGCCGCCAAGATCGGTGATGATGGAGTTCGGGATGCCAAAGCGATGGACCACCTCATCCAACATCTCGATGGCTTTGTACCGGGTTGGCGTCGACCGGAGGGAGACATTCAATCCATTTGGAGAATTTGTCGACCATAACGAATATCCACTTGAAGCCACCGGGGCTGCCTTGAAAGGCCCGAGAAGCGTCGAGTCCCCAAAGACGAAAGGCCACGCTGCTTGCGGTATAGTCTAGAGCTCATGTGCTGGCACGTGTATGCGCTTCGCGAAGAATTGACACTTCTCACAATGCCGCACAGGTGTTCATCGTGATCACAGCGCCGTCGGCGGTAAAATCCTGCCGGAATGCCTTTTCGACTAGGGTGCGAAGCCGCATGATTGCCACGGATCCCACCATGGATTTCGTCAAGCAATTTTATACCATCTCGCCGAGATGCGCCTGCGGGACCCGGTCTCCGATACTCTTCCGCATGAGGAAAACCCGTCGACTAGGACATAATTCTTACTTTGCCCGATGAGTCGCTCTTGTTCCATCCATCGTCTTCCGCACGAGAGCCTCCTGCAGAGATATTTGATTATCGGGACTCGCCGGTCTTCATCAACGGTATTGGCTAGGGTGGCGACGATGTGCTCTCGGTGTCTCGGCGGAGGGCGGGCGCAGATCACCGATGGTTGGTTTCCACAGATCTTCGACGAAGACGCCGGCCGGTATCTTTGCCCGAGAAGAGCCGAGCTTGGAAAGTTCATCGGCGGCTTGGTTGTAGTCCCGAACCACGTGATCAAAGCTGAGCCCGTAGAACTTGCCTTCCAATTTTCTTATAGACGCCACATATGCATCCATCTTCTCACTCTTGCAATCCCAATCTTTGTTGACTTGCTTGATTACCAATGCCGAGTCACCAAATACTTGCAGTCGGCGAATCCCAAGCTGAATAGCAATACGAAGGCCGTGAAGGGCAGCCTCATACTCCGCGGCGTTGTTGGATGCCGGGAAGTGGATCCGGAGGACATACCGGAGTGTATCCCCGGAGGGCGATATGATGTAGACGCCAGCCCCGGGACCATCGATGTTATTGGCGAGTCGTCAAAGTACATTGTCCAGCGTTCGCGGCTGGTGTCTTCGAGGGGAGTCTCCAGATCCGTCCACTCGCAAACGAAATCTGCCAATGCTTGCGACTTGATGGTACTCCTATTCTTGTATTCAATGGTGAACAGGCTGAGCTCGATCGCCCACTTGCATGTACGACCATTGGCATCTTTATTTCGCAGGACGTCGCCCAATGGGTAGTCCGACACCACGGTGATCGGGTGAAGGTCAAAGTAGTGACGCAGCTTGCGAGACGTGATGAGGATCCCATAGAGCAATTTTTGTATATGCAGGTACCTTTGCTTGGAGTCGTTCGGGACCTCGCCGACAAAATAGACCGGCCGTTGGGCCGGGGTATACGTGCCCTTCTTCCACGCACTTTCGACAACCAAAGCGGTACTAACCCGGCCCGATTGGTCGCTGCGATGTAAGCGATATGGTCTCCGCGTCGTTCGGGGCCACCAATTTGGAGGTGTGGTGAGAAACTTCTTGAAGCCGTTGAAGGCCTCTTGAGCCTCGTTGGTCCACCTGAAAGCTTCTCCTGCGCGAAGGAGTTTGAAGAACGGCAGTCCCTTCTCGCCGAGCCGTGCGACGAAACGGCTCAGGGCTGCCATGCACCCAGTCAACTTCTGGACATCTTTGACGTTTTGGGGCGGCTTCATCCGCATGATGGCGCTGATTTTCTCTGGGGTTTGGCTCGATGCCATGCCTACTAACAATGTTGCCGAGTAAGTTACCAAAGGGGACGCCAAAACACACTTTCGGATTGAGTTTCCATTGGTACTTGTTAAGCTTGGCGAAGACCCTTGCAAGATCGTCGACCGGGGAGAGAGCGCTGCTGGTTTTCACCACGACATCGTCGACATAAGCCTGAGCGAGGTCGGGGATAAGGTCCCCTAAGCGCCTGTATAGCCCGGCCGGTAGGTGGGCGGCGTTCTTTAGCCCGAACGACATGGTAGTATAGCAAGAGGGCGCCAAATGGAGTGATGAAGGAAGTCTTCTCTGGTCTTCGACCGCGAGGGCGATTTGATGATAGCCCGAATAGCAATCCGGGAAGCTAAGGAGCTCACAACCGTGAAAGTGAAGTCGACAACCCTGATCGATGCGTGGGAGACCGAAGGGGTCTTTAGGGCAAGCCCTATTGAGATCGGTATAATCAACGCACATCCTCCATTTATTATTCTTCTTTCTTACAAGGATCGGATTAGCTACCCGGTCGGGGATGATACACTTCGCGAATAAAGCCAGCCTAGCAATCTAGTTTACGCTTTAATGGCGCGGATTTTTCTTTATTAAAGCGGCGTATTTTCGGTGCGTGCGGCGGCTTGGCCGTTGGCTTGACACGAGGCGGTGCTCGATCCGGCTCGAGGTACCGGGCATATCGGCGGGTTTCCACGCCAAAAATGCTCACGTTATCCTCGGGGAACCGGACGAGCGCGTCTTCCTATTTCGGGTCAAGATTCACGCATATCTTCGTCGTCTTGGGCGGGTCTCCTTCCACCATTTGGATGTCTTTGGTATCCGATGGCTTGGTGGTCTTCTTCGTCCGCTCTTCCTCGGGTATCTCGAGGTCGAGGGGTTCATCTTCTTTGCGTTCTTGATCACCTCCTCTTGCCGGACCGACCGGAGGATGAACTCCTCGCTTGTCGAGGCCCTCCTTCTTCGCGAGACATAGGCCATATGTACATTGGCCCCGCATGTGAGGACCCCTTTCTCCGTGGGGATCTTGAGGATAAGGTAGCCATAGTGCGGGACCGCCATGAGCTTGGTCAATCCCGGGCCGTCCGATTATGGCATGGTACGATGACTCGAAGTCGGCGACGACGAAATTCATGTCTTGGATGCGATGGTGCTTAGCGCGTCGAACCGCACACGGCGTCACCGCCCGAGAGGGGTTGGACGACTCACCGGGAGGATCCCCCAGAATGGGTGCTCGTATGGCTTGAGGTCATCCTTCGTGATGTCGGGGCTTTCATCGAGCTCGGGGAACATCATGTTCGTGGCGCCCTCCGTCGATGAGGACCTTTCGAAGCGTAGGCGCCGATCACCGGGTCGAGGACCGGGGAATCGCCCGGGTGCGGGTTGTTACACCACTAGTCGTCACGACTGAAGGTTATGACCCGCTCGGAGAAGGTAGGCCATATCGGGTCCGTGACCCCCTCGCTGAAGTCTTTGATGGTCAGGACATTACGGGCGGAGATCTTGCGATCCCGCCCCAACTCTGACCATAGTGTTCGCCTATGATCGTGTGAACGACGGCGTCTTCGGCACGGTAGCGGTGCCTAGGATCGGCGTCCTCGTCCGACTCTTCTTCCTGGTTGTTGCGGGCAACTTTGGGTGCTTCCTCCGGCTGCTCGTCGGCGATCTTGAGCTTTTTGCGTTCGCTCTCATACTCGGCATTGAAGTGCCGACACTCTGCCAGACTATGGTTCAAGTCCGGGTGTCGGGGGCACTTGCCGTGTAGAAGCTTTTGGATCGGATCTCACCAGTTGAGCGCCTTCTTCTTGCCACCGGTCTTGACATTGTTGACACCACCTCCCCCGCCGGTTCCGATCATGACGGCGCTCGCGATAGTTGCCGCGACCCTCCTCCCGGCGACCGACGTCGCGGGAGTCGTCAGGGCGGCGATTATCGTGATGCTCGTTGCGCCGCTTATCGTCACAGGAAGCATCGCGGCGGGGGGAATACTCTCGGCGGGCAGAGTAGCCGTAGTCTTTGTGAAAGATGTACTCGGCCTCATCTTGCACGGTGAACCTGCGCCACATCCGGTAAGCTTGGACATGGTTGTGATCTTGGACCTATGGAGCTTCTTCCGCAGCTCTCTTGGGCTGTAGCGTTACCATTGGAGACAAGGCCCTTTGTAAATGCGCCCGACGCACTCCTCGTCGGTGATATCCGGGGATCGTCGCGGGCGCACCTCGGCGGATGTACTCAGAGCGGCTCGTTGCGGCCGAGGCGCAACCGTTCAGTGTCGTACTTTGTACCGCATTGCTTGCACGTGGACTTGTAGGTGCCGATGAAGATATCCTTGACTTCTTGCCACGTGCGTAGCCTCCCTTCCGGGAGGGCCGGGAGCCAGCGATTGGTCGCACGATCAAGGCGATCGGGGAAGTAGTTCGCCATAACATCTTCGCCGCCTCGGCCGATCGATTGCGATCTCATAGATCATGACCCGTGCCTCGGGATCTTGGTCGCCGGAGTACTTCGAGAGGGCATTAGTGCCTTTGAAACCCCCGGGCGGACCGGCGGAGATCCGGGTGGTAGGGTCGGATTGTAGTGATCGTGAGGTTCCCCATTGGGTTCCCCGTACGGCATGTTGTACTCTTTCACATTTGTTGGATCTCGGCGTCTTCGCGAGCCCGCTTGGCCGGGCGGTGATGCGTAGCGAGCATCTCGAGCAATCTCGATTGTTGGCGGTCATTATCGAGTATATTATACCGCCAACCTTTATCCAATTCATGAGAAAGGGGCAAACTTATGTTACATATACCTTTACTTCTAACCTAGTTCCACTTGTATTCGTAGAAATTATGTTTTGCAGGTATAAGAGTGGAAACTTGACTACAAAGTCATCAAATAAATTAGAAAGCGTATTGAATAAAAGACGCCAAGGAGTGGATCAATCAAGAGGACCAAACCCCGAGCACAATTTGGCCCATGCACCATCATAGGCCCAACATTTGAAGGACAAAACGCAACAGGGGAGAAGGCCGGGGCGGGAGGCCAGAGGGGCCGGCCGGCGCTAGGGGCGGCCGGCGCAAATTTTCGCCAAAATTTGCCGCCTTTTTTCTCTGGCGGTTTGGACCGGTCTTTCTGCGGCGGTTGCATGCGGTGCAAAGTTTCGTTCCCACCAAGAAGACCTCGAAGCAAGGAGAGCCCTCCATTCACTTCTCCTCTCCACTATATAAAGAGAGGCACCCCCTCACTTGTAACACACACATCCACACACACAAGCATTCACTCACTCATTGTTTCACTCACACACTCCACTCCACCACTCACACTTAGTACACATTGGAGTAGAGGAAAGGAGCTAAGTTAGAATTAGAAGGGAGTGAGAGAGGAGGAAGTGTGGAGAAGAGGAGTAGCGACCCCCGCCTCGGGTAGATGGAGTTCGAACTGTCGGCTCCCATCTCCGCATTTGTACCTCTACGGATCATCCTCTTGGGTTTGGAGTAAGAGGTCCGTGTTCTAATTACGATAATTATCTTTGAGTTTGAGTTATTACTTTAATTATAACGTTCACGGTTCGTTGTTTACCATATCGGTAGATGCTCTAGTAGAGGACTCGATGAAGACGGATGTTCTGGCCGACGCTAGAGTACGTGATAAGTAGTGTAGACGTGGTGTCTAAACTATGAGTCACCCTCATTTGCCAATCAGTCCACGGTAGTGAGGTAGGCGGCGGTGGTGACAGCCCCTGTTTGACCTTAGTATTCCTCCACGGGTCGCGGCAAGTAGTGCGGAGGCGGACCCTTCCGGCGGACCGAGGGGAGAGCCGGTGGCTACGTGAACATATAAGAAAAGAAGTAATTTGGCTTTAGGATAATAATGCTGTAGTAGAAACTCACTACCCAGTTCACCCTTTCCATCTTCATCGGTAGCTAGTCAAACCCGACTTAACACCCGTTCCACGTGGAAATCGATACCCCGAACACTTAGGGTGAAAGTGCTACAACGGTATTTCCGTGCGCTGCGGACTATTACGCTTACGCTAAGAAACACCAACAAGCATTTCGGCGCCGTTGTCGGGGAACGGTTGTCGTTATAGTCTTGAACCTAGTCTACCCGTGTATCCTACATTATCCATTTCTACCCCGCCATTAAAACAAAAATCTAAAAAAATTATGGAGCACTCAACTATTGCAAAACTATGCGCTTTCCGAGTGGCGAGCTCTTAGAACGCCCATCTTCTTCGAAGCCCATCATAGCTTCGAGTTATGAGCTCCGCCCTGGCCTATTGGCCATGGTTCGGGATCAATCCTTCTTGGGTTATGATTACGAAAATCCATACCATCACCTAAGGGAGTTTGAGCAACTCGTGCTTGCCTCACCATTGAAGGCATGTCACAAGACACGTTGAGATGGAAGCTATTCCCTTTCTCACTTGAGGAGAGAGCGAAACAGTGGTTCGACCACAACGTAGGGAAGGTAGCAGGTGATTGGGAAGAATTGCGAGCAAGGTTTTGCCAAGCTTTCTTCCCTATATCCCGAATTGCTTCCCTCCGTCAAGAGATACTACGCTTCCGACAAGGGAGGAGTCGTTAGGTGCACCGGGACGATTCTCAATTTTAACGAGGTGCGGTCCGAACTATCCATTCCGACCATGTCTTTCAAAGCATTTACGGATGGGTTTGACTAAAGAGTACGCCTGCAGTTAGACACGGCCGCAGGAGGGTCGTTTACACACAAAACCACAGAGGAAGGGGAAGCCCTTTTAGACCGAATACTTGAAAACACCCCTCCTCTAGAACCCGTCCGTGTTGAGCCGGTGACCGACGAGGTTTCGTCGCTTCAAGCCGAACCTCTGAAAACACCAGACCCCGAACCAAAGGAGGAACCCCTTCTGGGAGACCTCCCGTATATCGAGGACGTATTTCTTGAAGATTTCGGAAATACCTCGAAATATGAGTCGATAAAGAGACCACCAGTTCCTGTCACCCCTAGAGAACCTTTAAGCACAGACTCTCTACGAGAGTCAATCAAGGGGTTAACGTCTATCATGAGCAGCGAATGGGTACATGAGAATGAGTCATCTTCTGAAGAAATTCGGATTCGTATTCCCTCGTTCCCCATTCAATGCATAATAAAAAGAAAACAGGAAACGGTATTGTATAACCCAACCGTGGGCATTAACATCATGTCACAAACCTATGCCCAAACTTATTTTGAGGAAGAGCAACGCTGGCCCACAATAAAGACTTTTAGAGCTGATATGCGTTCAACTCTCCAAGGGTTGGGGGTTCTACATAATGTTTCTCTTTACCATGAAGGTGTCGAATGAGCCTTGATTTCCACATTTTTGACATTGAGGATTTCGACATTCTAATTGGCCATCCCCTAGAAAAGTTATTATTTGATCCACCAAACACGGGGAGTTAGATGTCAAATTAGGTAGGGACACGTTCACGCTACCCATACAACAATCCAAAAACACAATAGCTGAACCCCTGTCCCCGATAACAACCATAGAGGTGGTGTCAAAAATACCTTTTGAAACTCCTGAAGAATCTTTAGAAAAAGACTCCAAATTCTTCATTGAAGAAATTAGCGAGATAGATGAATTTATCGATCTCCCCAAAGAAGAAGAAACGACACCACCTCCCATTGAGCTAAAAGCCCTTCCTGAAGGATTACGCTATGTTTTCCTAAACAATGACAAAAATGCTCCCGTAATTATCAGTGATAAATTAACCGACGAGGAGTCATCCAAATTGATCAAAATACTAGAAAAACATAGGACGGTCTTCGGGTATTCATTGCATGATTTAAAAGGGATTAGCCCTCTAATTTGCTCTCATAGCATCCCTGTTGACCCGAGAAAAGTCACCCTCACGCGAACCACAACGCCGGCTCAATAATGAGATGAGAGAAGTCGTGAAGAAGGAAGTCCTCAAACTTCTTCACACCGGGATAATCTATCCCCTACCACACAGCGACTGGGTTAGCCCCTGTCAGGTGGTACCAAAGAAAGGAGGCATGACGGTGATTGAAAACGCTAAAAATGAATTAATTCCCGGCGTGCCGTCACGGGGGTGGAGAATGTGCATTGACTACCGAAAACTCAATGCGGCAACAAAGAAAGATCACTTTCCGGCTCCCTTCATTGATGAAATGTTGGAGTGGTTAGTGAAACATTCTTTCTTCTGTTTCCTCGATGGGTATTCAGGTTATCACCAAATTCCCATCCACCCTGATGATCAAAGCAAGACAACTTTCACATGCCCGTATGGAACGTACGCTTATAGGAGAATGTCGTTCGGGTTGTGTAATGCACCCGCATCATTCCAACGGTGCATGATGTCGATATTCTCAGACATGATTGAAGAAATCATGGAGGTATTCATGGACGATTTCTCCGTCTATGGAAAAACCTTTGACAATCGTCTTGAGAATTTAGACCGAGGAGTCTTGCAACGATGCCAAGAGAAGGACACGGTACTAAATTGGGAAAAGTGCCATTTCATGGTCCGAGAGGGCATCGATCCTTGGACACCTAGTGTCCGAGTGGGGGATTGAGGTAGATAAAGCAAAAATTGAAGTAATTGAAAAACTACCTCCCCCGTGAACGTAAAAAGGAATCCGTAGTTTTCTAGGCCACGCAGATTTTATAGACGGTTCATAAAAGATTTTTCACAAACTTCTAGACCGTTAACAAGCACGCTAGCTAAGGATGTACCTTTTAAGTTCGATGAGTGCATGAAAGCTTTTCTTACCATTAAGAAAGCACTCATCTCAGCACCAATCATTCAACCACCAGATTGGTCGCATTTGCCTTTTGAGATCATGTGTGATGCTAGTGATTACGCTGTTGGTGCGGTCCTTGGCCAAACCAAAGATAAAAAGCATCACGCGATCACCTATGCTAGCAAAACGCTAAATGGAGCTCAATTAAATTATGCCACAACCGAAAAAGAGCTCCTAGTCGTCGTGTTTGCTATTGATAAGTTTAGGTCTTACTTAGTGGGATCCAAAGTGATTGTCTACACCGATCATGCGGCATTGAAATACTTGCTCACTAAGAAAGACGCTAAACCCAGACTAATAAGATGGATTCTCTTACTCCAAGAATTTGATTTAGAAATTAAAGACAAGAAAGGAGTAGAGAACACTATTGCGGATCATTTGTCGCGTTTGCAATTCACTAACACGCAGGAGTTACCTATCAATGATTTCCTACGTGATGACATGCTCCTCAAGGTGGAGGACGTAACCCCATGGTATGCAGATATTGTGAATTACATGGTTTCGGGTTACGTACCACCCTGGCGAATCAAGGCACAAGTTACAAGTTGAGAGTCGCGCCACGTGGGATGATCCGTACCTATACCGAGTATGTGCTGACGGCATGCTAAGGAGATGTGTACCCACCAGAGAGGGACAGCAAATCATCGAAAAATGCCATGCAGCCCCGTACGGAGGCCATTATGGAGTACATCGCACTCAAGCCAAAATTTGGCAAAGTGCGGATTCTTCTCGCCAACGATGTACCAAGACACAAAAGAATTCATCAGAAGATGCCAAAAGTGTCAGCTGCAAGGAGGAATTACGTCAAGAAATGCAATGCCCCTCAACTACAATCTCCAAGTGGAAGTCTTCGATGTTTGGGGTATCGACTTCATGGGACCTTTTCCAAAGTCCCATGATAGTGAATACATCCTCATCGCGATCGACCACGTGTCCAAGTGGGTTGAAACTCATGGCATGCCCCGCCGATGCCAAACATGCGAAAAAATGTTCCATGAGATCATTTTTCCAAGGTTTGGAACACCAAGGATGGTCATAAGTGATGGAGGATCACACTTCATAGACAGATCCTTTCGAGCTTTCTTGCGAGCTGGGATCTAAGCACAATATAGCCACACCTTACCATCCTCGGACAAGCGGCCAAGCGAGAAACGTCAAACAAACAAATCAAAAACATTCAGAAAAAACTGCCCAATGTAATGGGAAGGGCTGGAAAGACAAGCTACCCGATGCACTCGGGCATACGGGGACAGCTTATAAAACCCCCATCGACATGACACCATTCCAAGCGGGTCTACGGAAAAAAGTTGCCACTTGCCGTGAGAACTCGAACATCGAGCCTCTTTGGGCAATCAAGACATGGAGCATGGACCTTAAGCTAGCCGGGAAAAGCAGACAAAACAATTAACCGAGCTAGAGGAATGGAGGGAGAAGGCGTATCACGGTGCCAAGCTATACAAAGAAAGAACAAAAAGATGGCACGACCACCGAATCCAACAGAAAACTTTCCATGAAGGAGACAAGGTACTACTCTTTAACTCTCGTGTGAAGCTATTCGGTGGAGGAAAGTGTGGAGCAAATGGAAAGGGCCATACACCGTCGTCGACGTCGCACCCCATGGCGCAATCACCATCACAGACGACTCAGGTAATTTATCAAAGGTAAATGGCCAACGTTTGAAAATTTTCCTCGAGCCTTCTCCAAATAAATATATAGAGAAAATAATGTTGGTAGATTTTGAACAATTTAAAAACAACTCAACAATTGCTACCAACATATTGGAAAGAAAACACAATAAAAATAATATTAAATACAAAAAACACATAACCATTTCCTTTCTTTTCCTTTTCTCTATTTTATTTTTATTCCTAAATAAGAAAACATCACCCCAAACCGGGTTTTCCACAGATGCACCTCGTGGGGCTAATGTTCTGAAAAGATAGAGATGAGGGAAACCCATAGGCCATCGACTAGCTTGGGAGGACCCCCACGGAAGTAAGTACCTACCTCCCCTATCATTTTATTTTATCTCTTAGTTTTTCATTTCCTTTAAAAAAAAAAATGAAAAGAACAAAAATATGATTCCACTCCAATATGTAGTATAAGGATGCTTAATTTCTCTGAAGTTGAAATGATAAATAGTTGCTCTGTCTATAGTTCAATTTGCACCTAGTTCATAACATTGTATTCCCCAATGTTTAAGTTTATTGGCTTAACTTGTCTTGTCCTAAAACTTAATGATTTGTGGGTATGCAAACACATGATTCTTCTCTAAGCTATTGCCGGATATGATATGGTAAAAATAGAATCTACTATGATTTTGTTCTAAGAAAGATTCATCATTAGGAGAATAATTTCCAAAATTCCTTAATGATCAAAATTCTCATGATAGCCTATGTGAGACACCTGTCATACGCTTTTGATCAAGATTCACATTCACATTGCCAAAAATAGGTTATGGGCTAAGCTAGAAAAATGGATGTGTGTCAGAAAAAATAAAACAATGGGTACTTCGACCCGCCTCTAAAAAAAAAAAGAAGAGAGAGAAGAATAATGGACAAGTGTCCGAGGGCGAGTAGAGTCCACTTCTCTAAAAAGAAATAAGAGCTAGCCCATACCTTATCAAAAGAAATAAAATTTCACTTGCACATCTTGATCAAGGCTTATGACTTGTTTCTCCTTATGGTTTGCACACCGAGATGATTTAAGGAATCATTACGAAAATCTCCGCATGAATGATCAATCAAAGAATGAATGACTAGTGTTTCTATGAAAACCATTCTATCTTGCAATAACCTAAGAGTTTGGAGAATGTTATAAGCCCCATACGATTTAAGTAAACAAGGATAGATAAAAATGCCAATTTATTTAAACAACGGAAGAATATTTTATTATGAGCATGGTACATTTTGAAATATATCGGCATTGTAGCAACTCCCGATCAACAACCAAACACTTAGCTATTTGCTCGGGGACGAGCAAAGGTTAAGCAGGGGACTTGTTGGCGGTCATTATCAGTATATTATACCGCCAACCTTTATCCAATTCATGAGAAAGGGGCAAACTTATGTTACATATACCTAGTTCCACTTGTATTCGTAGAAATTATGTTTTGCGGGTATAAGAGTGGAAACGGTACAAAGTCGTCAAATAAATTAGAAAGCGTATTGAATAAAAGACGCCAAGGAGTGGATCAATCAAGAGGACCAAACCCCAGCAAGACAATTTGGCCCATGCACCATCATAGGCCCAACATTTGAAGGACAAAGCGCGCAGCGAGGAGAAGGCGGGGCCGGGAGGCCCAGCCAGGGGAGCCGGCCGGGCGCGGGGGGGGCGGCCGGCGCAAATTTTCGCCAAAATTTGCCGCCTTTTCTCTGGGCGGTTTGGACCGGTCTTTACGCTGGGCGGTTGCATGCGGTGCAAAGTTTCGTTCCGCCAAGAAGACCTCGAAGCAAGGAGAGCCCTCCATTCACTTCTCCTCTCCACTATATAAAGAGAGGCACCCCCTCACTTGTAACACACACATCCACACACACAAGCATTCACTCACTCATTGTTTCACTCACACACTCCACTCCACCACTCACACTTAGTACACATTGGAGTAGAGGAAAGGAGCTAAGTTAGAATTAGAAGGGAGTGAGAGAGGAGGAAGTGTGGAGAAGAGGAGTAGCGACCCCTCTGCCTCAGGTAGACGGAGTTCCGAACCTGTCGGCTCCCGTCTTCGCATTTGTACCTCTACGGATCATCCTACTGGTTTGGAGTAAGAGGTTCGTGTTCTAATTACAGTAATTATCTTTGAGTTTGAGTTATTACTTTAATTATACGTTCGCCGGTTCGTTGTTTACCATATCGGTAGATGCTCTAGTAGAGGACTCCCGATGAAGACGGATATTCTGGCCGACGCTTAGAGTACGTGATAAGTAGTGTAGGCGTGGTGTCTAAACTACGAGTCACCCTCATTTGCCAATCGGTCCACGGTAGTGAGGTAGGCGGCGGTGGTGATTGACCTGTTTGACCTTAGTATTCCTCCACGCCCGGCCGCGGGCGGTAGTCCGGAGGTCGGACCCTTCCCGCGGACCGGGAGAGCTGGTGGCTACGTGAACGTATAAGAAAAGAAGTAATTTGGCTTTAGGATAATCTGGCCGTAGTAGAAACTCACTACCCAGTTCACCCTTTCCATCTTCATCCCGGTAGCTAGTCAAACCCGACTTAACACCCGTTCCCTCGTGGAAATCGATACCACTGAACACTTAGGGTGAAGTGCTACAATGGTATTTCCGTGCGCTTGCGGACTATTACGCTTACGCTAAGAAACACCAACATCGATCTTTGCTACGGAGGTCGGGGACGCCGGGGTTTCAATCCGGGCGGGACGCCGGGGTGGTTGCCCACCCGCACCACCGGCCGAGCACCGCGCACTACCCCCGCCCGCTTTGCCCGACCATCTTGGCTGCGTCTTGCCCCACCGGCTGTGCCGCGACCGAGGGTGGCTCCGTCGTGCTTGGGATGGGTTTGCCCCCTTGGCATCGAGGACTCCTCTTCCTCGCCTTGGGTGTTACGACTCCTTTGGCGATGACGCCCCCGAGACGACCCGCGAAGGCGAGATGAACTTCGAGATGGGATTGGCGGCGTGGGTGGCGTAGATGTAACCCCGGACGTCTTCTATTGTATGCGTTCTGCGCGAATGAGAGAGCCGTATGTCGTGGCGATGTTACATTTCGGCGTCTTGTGGTGCAGGATTTCGCCACCTCGTCGAATTGAGGCGTAGATTCGGGAGAGTCCCGGCCAACGGGAAGCCCGGGTAGAACCGCCCGGTGAGCACGAGCGGCGGCGTTACGCTCCGCTTGCACGGCGGCGCTCGATCGGTGTTGCGTCCTTCTCTAGCGGCGCGGAGTTCATCGGTTTCCCCGTCAAGGGCGCGAATCCTCGGCGGCGAAGATTCCCCGCCGCGAGTCTCGAGGAGCGGTACCCGGTCGAACGGCCGGGTAGTCATAGCCGATCTCGAGCTCCACCGGATCTGGAGCACGAGTAGTAGTGGCGTCGGACGAAGTCGCAGAGGCGATACGGCCATCACGGGGTTCGGTGCCTTCTTCCTCCTCCTCGGTGCCCTCGGGATCGGGAGAGAGCCTAGCCATGCGGATGTGGTCGCTTTGTCGACGAGGCACCCTCGCGGAATGTTGGGGCATCGATGAAGTCGTAGGGTCGGGGCGGTCTTCAGGCCGAGTCCCGAGAGCCCGAGGCGCTGGCGACCTGCGGACGGCGAGAAGTGGACGACCCGCCCCTCGGGAGTAGCGAAAAATAAGATAGATAGTGCCAACATGATATCACCTGTAATAGCAAAGAGACAGAGAATTATGGAGATTTGTCATGCCCTAGGCATTATTCTTCAACCACACACACATTAGAACTGGATCAATTCATGCTAGACGAGTCACACTCCGCAACATCGAGAATTAACCCGTGAGTACTCAATTGTACTCCGCAAGACTTACCCGTCTTAAACCAGAAAATAAGGAAAAGACTCCAAGGATTATGCTTGGCTTTATCCGAGTTGGCCGACTCACATTTAATTTCATAAATAAGGTTGATTAGTGCGCCTACACATACTACTCGAGGTTCTTCCAATTTAAAAGGTTGTTTATTATATATAAACACCATAAGTCCTGGTATAGTCAAGATTAAAACATATGCTCACGATATATAAATAACAAAGTATAAGTGGCGGATCATACTTTTAACATCGCAAGCATGATAAAGTAACCATTATTGTGATATTAAACTACGATGTCGTGGAAGCATCCCGGGTTCTCACTAACTAGGAGAGATGGCGATTCGAATCGATCACTGACCAGCTGGCGAATACCCTGTCATACACTAGGCCTACCTGCGCTACGGCAGACCTAATCACTCCCAAGACGTTAGGGGACGTAAAGTCTCGGACCTGTCGGCAACCCCCTCCTCTCGAGCCACCAAGTGAGCAGGCAACCAAGACGACGCCGGCCGTGCGCCTGCGCTGCGCCCGATCAAACCCAACCGACCACGCCAAGGAGGGACGTTAAGCGCACAAGTACCGGCCCCTAGCATTCTCACGAGCCGTGGCTCACGACCGCGGCGAGCCTACTATATGAGCAGTACGTTCAACTTCCGACCGCCTTCCGACAAAGGGATTAGTCCTTAGCCGATCGGATGGAAGACCACAATATCCATCCGATCTCACATGTTTTATTATTCAAGTTCTTAGTAAAGAGACTTGTTAGTCACCCATGTGACTAACTACAAACATCCTCTCGGTGACCGGAAATCACTGTCTCGCAATCATCATAAGCGAGCATTTATTTAACCTAGACTCCTACATAGGGTAGGGTACAACTTCAGCAAGGATATCTCATTGCATCAACGGTTTCCACCACTTCCTATACTTAATGCAGCATTTATAAAAGGACTCAACAAATTAATTGAGAAAGCATAGGAAAGTTCAGCATGCACCGGGGCTTGCCTTCAGAAAAGTAGTAGGAAGAAGTTAGAGTCTTCCGAAGCCGGAGTCACGGTCCTCCTTCTCCTATGGGGTCTTTTGGCTGCACTCCGAGATGATGAAGGTTGACCTCCTACTCCTTGATCTCCTCCCGAACTAACTCCTCCGATCCCGATATGATGCATGCACATGCACAGTGAATATTTTGAATGCACAAAAACATGCTTGCATATAAACAAAAGTAGAATGATGGATGAATGCATTACAATGAACGATACTAATAAGTGCATATCTCTTCCGTAAAAGCCTGAATATAACTACACAAGAAACCCTAGAAATCTACATCAAGCAAACACCCTATTTCACTAATACAATCGAAAATGGCAGCTAGACATGTTTGTTACTAAAAACAGATCACCAAGGGGAGTTCTATAACTCCAAATGCAGCAAACAAATACTCGTTGGAAAGCTAACAAAATTATCTACAAAACATTCCATACCATCCTGACCTGATTCTGCCATCTACAGCCTCAAAAACAGAGAAAATAGAGGCTCTATTTTCGGACAAACTATAACTTACAACATCCGCTATAAATCACTTTCGAGCATGAACTTCACCTAGAACCTTTCCAGCAAGCAAGACAAGTCATAATATACCAAATAAACCTACTGGATAAGCCAAAAGATAAATTAAAGCACATAAAATGATATGCTCTATCAAACACTACACATGCACACTATAAATCATATAAATGCTAGGAATAAAAATCTGCCAAACTGTCAAGCTTATCCAACTAATCATACCAACAGGTCCTATCCATACTAGGAACAACTAATAAAATTATCAACTCACAATACTTAACTATAAACATGCATTTCTAGGCTAATTTCCATGCAACATAATTATGATAAATATGCAAACACCTTAGAAAATTCTACAAAAATTACAGGAGCATTCTACTAGTCTAACATGCCTATCATAAAAATTTCATAGCAAAAACATGCATATGCTGACCTACACAAAAATGACAAGCTAGCAATGAAACTAGGCATGAAAATACTTTATACTATGAAATGAAAGAAAGCGCCTAACCATAAACTTGAAAAGCTTCATAACAGTAAGAAATGCATGTACAAAAGTAGCATGGCAAGAACCCCCGTAATTATTTTTCTATGAATTTCCTAAGAAAGCATGGTAATTAGCACATAAATCAAAAATCACATTTCATCAACAGAACATAGCATGTATATTATTTTTCCTGCACTCTACATCCAAAAACATAAATATTTTCTACAGGCACCACTATTTTATCGTGCACCAAAAATTAGATATGCATTTACCTAGAAACATGGCATTTATTGCAATAAATCTAGATAAATATAAAAACTACCAGAAAATGCAAACTCATATTTTTTTTATCCTGTAGATCTACTGACAAGGATCATAGCAAAATTTGTTGCATCGAAAACCGAGCTAAAACGAGGGAGCTATGAATTAAACAAGCATGCATATGATTTACGGAAAATGAAAAAACGAAAAAGAAAATCCATTGACGGTTGGGACCCGCACGTCCATCCGGAGAGAGGGCGGCGGCGAAGCGGCGGATCTTCGCCGGCGTTGAGTCTCCGGCGGATTCGAGGGCACCTACGGGTTCGTCTTGACGAGATCTATCGACCCGCACCAAAACCATGAGCAAAACGGACGGTGGCGGCTCGACGGCGAAAGGCGGCAAGGCCGGCGGCGCGCCCGGCGTTCGGTGGTTTTCTCGGGCGACGGCGAGGTGAATGGGTAGGCGCCGCGAGCCGCGACTCTAGGGGGCGACGAGGGAAACCCCTGCAGAGGATCGATGGATTTCGAGGTCGGGTGATGTCCGACGGCGGGCCGGTTGTCGACGGCGATGCCGGGCCTCGGCGCGACGGTCGACCAAACGGAGGCGAAGTTGCCGCGATTCGCCCTAGCACAAGGTGGAAGACATAACGTAGAGCAGAGAACGCAAGTTAGTTCAAAGAAAAACTCCACGAAGGCCACGTTGACGAGCACGCCCGCGGCGGCGGCCATGGCGGTGGAAATGACGACGGCGGTGCGTTCTGGCTCACCTGGACCCTCACTTTCCACGAAAACCTTGGTCGAGGCTAAAACACGGCTGAAGGGTGCTAGAACACGAGTGGGATTTGGGAGATGGATGGAGGAAGCGGGGCCACGGGGACGACGGTGGGCGGAGGAACTCCCGGCGAGGCGGCCGGTGAAGGTGGCCGAAGTTGGCACCGTTTCCGCTCGGTCCGGGCTCTAGCGGTCGGGAGGGTGGCTAGCGAGGTTGCGAGGTGGATGGCTCAAGGAATCAGCGGGGATGCGGTGGAGAGGAGGCCCGACGCCGGCAATGACGAGGAGAGCCGCGGCGGCTGGCTTGGGTCTTTTCTCGGCTTGTCGAGGAAGGGAGAGAAGGGAAGTGGAGTGCGATGCAAGGGACACCGTTTCCTCCTTCTACAAGGCACCGGCGTGGCGGGGGTACAGGTGGGGCGTGGCCACGCGTCGCGGGGCGGCACATCGCGCCAAGGGTGGCGGCCGGGGTTCCTTCTCCCTTTTTTTAAATTTAAACCCCTAAACAAACCTGGTTTTGCTCTCCACCTTGAGATCCGTGCAGAATTAGCGAAAACTCTAATTGAGCGAAATGATCCTTATCAAATTCTGAGCAAAACACCTATATAAACTTTTTTCCTAATTCGGGTTGGTTTGGAAACTATGATCGGTGAAAGAGGAACTACTCCGGGGTCAAAGGAAACCCTAAATCATCCCCAAATCGAACAAACTTGAATTATCAACATGATCCACTCAAAATCATGCAACCGGCCTATGACATCTTTTGTTCTACATGAAATTATCCACATAAGTCATGAAGGGTGCACACACATGCAAGGTCTCTAGCTAGGACTTTTGAACAAAAAGAGATAAATTACTCTCAAATTCAAACACGGTCAAACTAAGTCAAACTATCATTATAAAATCTAATTAGCAAACATGACCAACATTGAATATGCTCTAACACCTTCTCTAAACATCACTAAGAATAAATAAGCATTAAACAACTAATTATGAAAACATTTCATACATGAAATGACAAGGCAAAGCATAATCAAGCAAATTTAATGCATCTAAACACTCAAATGACATCTATCATTTCATGCGCATGAATGCATGTGACTAATTGATGATTATGCTCATGAAATGCAGATGCTAATGACATGCTTAAAACTAGGGTGTTACAAATCTACCCCCTTAAGAAAATCTCGTCCCGAGATTTGTCATTTACTAACCATTCGTTAGAGAATACGGGATAAACCTCTCGTAGATACTCTTCTGTTTCCCACGTAGCATCCTTCTCCCCATGATTACTCCATAGAATCTTGTATAGCTTCACTATCTTGTTACGAGTTGTTCTTTCTTTAATATCCAATATTTTAATTGGCCTCTCAAAGTAGGTCAACTCGGTATCCACTTCGGCATTTTCGATTTGGGATGCGCTCTTCGTGCACTCTCAAACATTTCTTCAATTGAGATACGTGGAAGACATTAAAGGACCGATCTCAACTCATAAGGTAGTTGTATGGCTGATAGGCCACTTTTCCTTTGCTAGCAATGATATGATAAGGACCTACGAATCTAGGTGCTAATTTTCGTTTAACTCCAAAGCGTTGCACCCTCTTCATTGGTGACACCTTGAGATATACAAAATCACCAACTCTGAATTTCAAAGGTTTACTACGCTTATCAAAGATAGCTTTTTCGACGAGCTTGGGCGTGGCTAGATGTTGTCGCCTTGTCTTAACCTTACGTTACGCTTCATCAATTAGGTCAATATCGTAATAGGTTCTATCTCCTGTTTCTACCCAATTCGAGAGGTGTTCTACACTTTCTACCATACAAAGCTTCAAATGGTGCCATCTTGATGCTTGCTTGATAACTGTTATTGTAGGTGAACTCTGCATATGGTAACCACTTATCCCATGGGCCTTTAGCAGATAAAACACATTCTCTCAACATGTCTTCTAGAATCTGATTCGTTTGTTCGGCTTGTCCAATTGTTCGCGGTTCATAGGCTGAACTATGAAGTAGCTTTGTGTTTAGGGCTTTTTGTAGACACTCCCAAAAGCTATCGGTCCATTTAGAGCCTCGGTCAGACACTATGCTCTTGGGTATTCCTTGCAGACGAACAATCTGAGAAATGTAGAGCTCTGCATACTGGTGAGGTTCATAGCTAATGTTCACGGGAATGAAATGTGCTACTTTGGTTAGTCTATCCACAATTACCCAAATTGAATCAAATCCTTGCGGTGCGTGGAAGTCCAACAATGAGATCCATAGTGATGTTATCCCATTTCCCATCGAGTGGGCAAAGGTTGTAGCAATCCGGCAGGTTTCATGTGAATGGCCTTGACTCTACAACAATTATCACACTTGGCTACATGAGCTGCAATCTCTTTCCTCATCTTGGTCCACCAAAAGCGTGAGCTTAAATCTTTGTACATCTTGTTACTGCTTGGATGATTTGATAAGGTAGACGAATGGGCTTCTGTCAAGATCTGGTCTCTAAGTTCTTTGTCCTTAGGTACAACAAGACGATTATCATACCATAATACATCATTCTCATCAATTCTAAAATGTGCACTTGGTTCTTTCTCGAAGTTTCTTCTTGATGAAGGAGAAACCTTTATCGATTTACGCCCTTTGATTACCCTCTCCTCCAGGAGAACTTTGCACTTGTATGTTATGCAAGACTGTGGGGTGCATTAAATTAAACTTTTCTTCCAGCAATGGTTGCGTAATAGTACAATGTGCCTCTCGACTCAAGGCGTCTGCAACGACATTCGCTTTGCCCGGATGGTCATGTACCTCCAAATTGTAATCCTTGATTAACTCCAACCATCTTCGTTGTCTCATGTTCAGCTGATCTTGGGTGAAGATATATTTCAGGCTCTTATCATCCGTGTAAATATGGCACACATTTCCAAGAAAATAGTGACGCCAAATCTTCAAAGCATGTACTACGGCTGCTAACTCCAAATCATGTGTGGGATAGTTCACTTCGTGTTTGCGTAATTGTCGTGATGCATAGGCAATCACTCTTCCTTCTTGCATGAGTACACATCCTAGACTGGCACCACATGCATCGCAAAACACGTCAAAAGGTTTCTCAATATCCGGTTGCACAAGCACTGGAGCGGTTGTTAACAACTCGCGGTGTATGAAAAGCGGTCTCACACTCCGGTGTCCACACAAATTTCTCATCTTTCTGCAATAACCTTGTCATAGGTTTGGCAATCTTAGAAAAGTCAGGTATGAATCGACGATAATACTTGGCTAATCCAAGAAAACTCCTAATCTCTATAACAGAGGTCGGCGCCTTCCAATCCATGACTTCTTGAACTTTACTTGGATCCACTGAAATTCCATCTTCTGATAATACGTGTCCAAGAAATTGTACCTTCTTCAACCAAAACTCACATTTGCTAAACTTAGCATACAACTTGTGTTCTCTGAGTCTGGCTAACACTATTCTGAGATGTGCTGCATGGTCTTCTTCATTCTCTGAGTATACCAAAATGTCATCGATAAACATAACCATGAATTTGTCTAACTCGGGCATGAATACCGAATTCATTAGGCACATAAAATGAGCTGGGGCATTTGTCAAGCCAAAGGACATGACAAGATACTCATACAGCCCATATTTGGTTGAGAAAGCAGTCTTCGGGATATCTTGTGGTCTGATCTTGATCTGATGATAGCCCGAACGAAGATCAATCTTGAGAAAACCTTGGCTTTTGACAACTGATCAAAGAGAATGTCAATGCGTGGCAAGGGATACTTGTTTTTGACTGTCACCGCATTGAGTGGTCGGTAATCCACACACATCCTCAAAGACTGGTCCCTTCTTCACAAAGAGAGCAGGACATCCCCATGGTGGTGAACTTGGTCTAATCAAACCTTTATCTAGCAACTCTTTAATTTGAACCTTTAGTTCAGCCAATTCATGGGGCGGCATCCTATAAGGCCTTCTGGAGATTGGTGCCGTTCCCGGTAGAAGCTCTATGGCAAATTCTACATCTCTATCTGGTGGTAACCCTGGTAAGTCTTCTGGAAATACATCAGGAAACTCACATACCACTAGTATATCCGAGATTCTGGTGACTTGTAGAGCAGCGGAGACACGATTCAAATTAGGTGTTTTGGGAATAATTACTTGGTGTTCCTTTCCATCATGGGGATCTTTCAAAAGGATGACCCTATTCAGGGTGTCTATAATTACTCCCCAAGTCTTCATCCAGTTCATTCCCAAGATAACATCCAAACTTAGCCCGGGTAATACTATTAAGGGGGTGACAATCTCTAAATCTCCAACTTTGATCTTCACATTTCTGACAATTTCCCTGGTAAGTTGATCAGCTCCTGCTGAGCTAATATGATAACCATAGCCCAAATCCGATATCTGCTCATTGTGTTCTTTGGCAAAAGCTTCGCTCATAAAAGAATGAGACGATCCAGAGTCAAACAATACAACAGCATTGTGATTGTTGACTAGGCAAGTACTCGCAACAATCTTCTGCCTGTAAGGTTGGTTACTCTTGGGTTGTGGGCAAAACCGGGAAAAATGTCCTGGCGTCCCACAATTATAGCACTTGTTGTGAGTAGAAAGTACTATCAATACTATCCGTCTTTGCTCGAAGGAGGGGGTAACCCGAGCCCTCCTCTGTAGCGAGGATTCTCAAACTGTGGCTCCTCTTGCAGTGGTGCATTTGGTTGGGGATAGTTTGGAGGATAAACTACTAGAACCTTGTTCTGACTCGAACTAGTTTCCATTGGTCTCTTCTTGTTCTTGGCAGCGGCATATGCGTTGTTGCTCTCCTCCTGCAACAAGCAGTCACTGATGAACTCATTGAAGCTCTTTCTGAACGGGGCTCCAATAGTCTTACGCATCTTGAGATTAAGCCCCTCTTCGAAGCTTGCTATTTTCTTTTCTTCAATATCCACCATATGTGGTGCATATCGAGACAAACGGTTGAAATCTTTGAGGTACTCAGTGATGGTCTTGTCATCTTGATTAAGTTTGATAAATTCACCCAACTTCATAGCAATCACACTAGGGTGAATATAGGCTTCACGGAAAGCTCGCCGTGAACATATCCCTGTAATAAGAGTATTAGCTGGGTAGGTGGGCACGATGATTTTTCCACCAAATTCTGCACGGGTCCTTCAAGCAAATGAGCGGCATACTCCGCCTTACGCACCTCAGTCAAATCCAACAACCTGAATTTTTCCTCCCTTTGAAACCATCCATTCTTCACTTCGGTTGGTTCACTAGAATGTGTGAACTTAGGTGGATCGGTTCCCTTAAATTCTTTGTATGACCTGGAGCTTATCTTCCGTACCAATATCACGACTTCCTCCACCTGTGCGGTGTTGTGCGAAATGTTGCGCAACTCACCCGCACACTCGTTAAAGAACTATTCGGGTTGACGAGGAGGTGGTGGCGGCGGTTGGTTGCTCCCTCCAAAGACTGGCGTGTTTTAACCATCTGCATAATCCAATCAATAATAATTCTCAGATGATGTTGACATAGTGTAAATGCATCGAATTTAAAGTTACGCAGAATTTATTACGATAATAAATTCATTCAACAAATACAGGTAACCATAAATCCAATGGCATCACACCCATCATCGCAATAATCATAGTTGATACGGATTATGTAGCAAATCAACTTCTCCATCCAATGTACGCATAATCCAAGGTTCGATATAGTTACCCTGAACATAATATCGAAATTGCGCACATTGTTTCACCAAACGGAACTCTTTCATTAAACTCATCAAAGGCTCAATTAATATTTGTAGGGTCTGGTTACTTCAAGGTCTTCCATGTCGATAGTCTCTTGATAAACGGGATTGCTAGGGATAGGGTAGGGAGGTGGTAACTGAGGATACGATCTTACTCCTTACGATAGACATACTAGCTAATGCTAGCGGAATCTAAGGAAACGGTTTGCAACGACGAAACTCCTAGGGACAATAGGACATCACTAATGTCTTGGTTGTCGTTGTCATCTCCAATTTGAGCTTCGTCTCTGGCTTCTCATCTGGCACCTAGGAATGGTGACGATCATGGTAGGTTGATAGAAATCCAATCTCAGAAAATTTGCTCTCTTCTACTGGTAAGTAGTGAAACAAGGGTCTGTTCTAGGAAGATAGGAAGTATCTGTCTCTAACAAGGCGTCAAGTGTTCCAACATTCCACTTCTCAGGACGGGGCGGTAGCATTGTTGGTAACTTCTTCAAGGGATAGGTCGGGTTTGGTGATATTCCCACTTCTTCAAACCGAACTATAAGGTAGGGCAAAGGTGGAAGGATTAATTCTAGTGGTGATCCAATTTGCCTAGGGTGCGGTCATCTATGGTTTGGGGTCTCTATACGATCTGCATAACCATGTGGAGATACCGGTGCACGCGAAGCAACTTGTCTCTAGTGGTATTATTGCTAACCTGGGCATGAGAGAGCCAACTGTAACAGATTTGGAAGATTGTGTGAGATTGAGAACGAGATGGTCAGTCTTAACAAAAAGGGGCAAGTACTCACTAAGGGGGAGAGACGGAATAAGGGTAAGAAAAGCAATACTTTTGTTAAATTTTATTAATGCGGATGCATGAATGACATGATGCATGAGCATATCTTACGTCCTCACAGAATAGGAAAGATAAGATACTACTCGTATAAATGGTGGCACACCTAACGTTCTCTCAAAAGAAAATAAATCGCAACTAGTCGATCTACACGATTTGCATTGTTAGTGTACCTGCAATTTCATTTCAGCCCACAATATATTTATGTAATGCACGAATTTAAATTGCATATACCTGCTCCGTCAGGTCCACCCGACGACATCGCATACCATGCGAAAAAGCACATTTTACACCCAGCACACCTGTGTACCCATACACAAGTCTACGGGGGCACTACCCGACCAAGGAGCTCTCAAAACATTTTATTTTTGCCCCCTAGATCGGCGGTTGTCCGATCATGCTCTCACAACTCACATCTTACCTTGGGCGTAGAGGCATTGAACCATTTACCTGAGGTGTAGAGGTATTTCGATCCATTCATGACTACTCAAGTGAGTAGCCCCGTACTACTGGCCGCACGGCAACCAAGCACAAACAACAAAATATGATGCATAAACCCATCCCAAGTTAGTAAGGCCACCTGGCTGTCCTTAATTGGGCATAAGGGTATGACCATGGCACTATTAATTTTGCAAATCTTTTACTCACACCACTGAAAAGATTTTGTTTCGCAAAATTTTCGCAAAAGATTAGGGGTTCATTTTAATCTTAATACCAGATCGGATTGTTAAGTACTGAACTAAGCTCTGATACCAGCTATGACAGAGCCGACCAATTTATAAGAAATCAAGTATAATTCGCAATTACCGAAGCAATCGCAGTCTACACTTGAGTCCATATAAACCCGGTATTCGAAAATCTCGAGTGATTTCAAACTCATCAACAATACAACCAAGATCGTTGAGCTCAGTAGTCCCAATCCAGGTATTTCAAACCAAATTCAATATATATTAATCGAGTGTGATGTACACCTTTATTTCAAAATAATTCAAAGTGCGGAAGCAATAGCTTTTCGAAGGCAAAATAGTTATATAGCGAAAAATAAGATAGATAGTGCCAACATGATATCACCCCCCGTAATAGCAAGAGACAGAGAATTATGGAGACCTGTCATGCCCTAGGCATTATTCTTCAACCACAAAGACATTAGAACCGGATCAATTCATGCTAGACGGAGTCACCCGCAACATCGGGAATTAACCCGTGAGTACTCAATTGTACTCCGCAAGACTTACCCGTCTTAAACCAGAAAATAAGGAAAAGACTCCAAGGATTATGCTTGGCTTTATCTGGAGCTGGCTGACTCACATTTAATTTCATAAATAAGGTTGATTAGTGCGCCTACACATACTACTCAGGTTCTTCCAATTTAAAAGGTTGTTTATTATATATAAACACCATAAGTCCTGTATAGTCAAGATTAAAACATATGCTCAGCGATATATAAATAACAGTATAAGTAACTGGATCATACTTTTAACATCGTGAACATGATAAAGTAACCATTATTGTGATATTAAACTATGATGTCGTGGAAGCATCCCGGGTTCTCACTAACTAGGAGAGATGGCGATTCGAATCGATTACTGACCAGCTGGCGAATACCCTGTCATACACTAGGCCTACCTGCGCTACGGCAGACCTAATCACTCCCAAGACGTTAGGGGACGTAAAGTCTCGGACCATCGGCAACCCCCCTCCTCTCGAGCCACCAAGTGAGCAGGCAACCAAGACGACGCCGTGCGCCTGCGCTTGCGCCCAATCAAACCCAACCGACCACGCCAAGGAGGGGCGTTAAAGCGTACAAGTACCGGCCCCTAGCATTCTCCACGAGCTTCGTGGCTCACGACCCGGCGGAGCCTACTATATGAACAGGTACGTTCAACTTCCGACCGCCTTCCGACAAAGGGATTAGTCCTTAGCTGATCAGATGGAAGACCACAATATCCATCCGATCTCACATGTTTTATTATTCAAGTTCTTAGCAGCAGCTTGTTAGTCACCCATGTGACTAACTACAAACATCCTCTCAGTGACCGGAAATCACTGTCTACTGCAATCATCATAACTGAGCATTTATTTAACCTAGACTCCTACATAGGGTAGGGTACAACTTCAGCAAGGATATCTGTGCATCAACGGTTTCCACCACTTCCTATACTTAATGCAGCATTTATAAAAGGACTCAACAAATTAATTGAGAAAGCATAGGAAAGTTCAGCATGCACCGGGGCTTGCCTTCAGAAAAGTAGTAGGAAGAAGTTAGAGTCTTTCGAAGCTGGAGTCACGGTCCTCCTTCTCTGTGGGGTCTTTTTGGCTGCACTCCGAGATGATGAAGGTTGACCTCCGCTCCTTGATCTCCTCCCGAACTAACTCCTCCGATCCCCGATATGATGCATGCACATGCACGAGTGAATATTTTGAATGCACAAAAACATGCTTGCATATAAACAAAGTAGAATGATGGATGAATGCATTACAATGAACGATACTAATAAGTGCATATCTCTTCCGTAAAAGCCTGAATATAACTACACAAGAAACCCTAGAAATCTACATCAAGCAAACACCCTATTTCACTAATACACTGAAAATGGCAGCTAGACATCTTTGTTACTAAAACAGTCACACAGGGGAGTTCTATAACTCCAAATGCAGCAAACAAATACTCGTTGGAAAGCTAACAAAATTATCTACAAAACATTCCATACCATCCTGACCTGATTCTGCCATCTACAGCCTCAAAAAACAGAAAAACAGAGGCTCTGTTTTCAGACAAACTATAACTTACAACATCTGCTATAAATCACTCGAGCATGAACTTCACCTAGAACCTTTCCAGCAAGCAAGACAAGTCATAATATACCAAATAAACCTACTGGATAAGCCAAAAGATAAATTAAAGCACATAAAATGATATGCTCTATCAAACACTACACATGCACACTATAAATCATATAAATGCTAGGAATAAAAATCTGCCAAACTGTCAAGCTTATCCAACCAATCATACCAACAGGTCCTATCCATACTAGGAACAACTAATAAAATTATCAACTCACAATACTCTACTATAAACATGCATTTCTAGGCTAATTTCCATGCAACATAATTATGATAAATATGCAAACACCTTAGAAAATTCTACAAAAATTACAGGAGCATTCTACTAGTCTAACATGCCTATCATAAAAATTTCATAGCAAAAAAACATGCATATGCTGACCTACACAAAAATGACAAGCTAGCAATGAAACTAGGCATGAAAATACTTTATACTATGAAATGAAAGAAAGAAACTAACCATAAACATGAAAAGCTTCATAACAGTAAGAAATGCATGTACAAAAAGTAGCATGGCAAGAACCCTAGTAATTATTTTTCTATGAATTTCCTAAGAAAGCATGGTAATTAGCACATAAATCAAAAATCACATTTCATCAACAGAACATAGCATGTATATTATTTTTCCTGCACTCTACATCCAAAAACATAAACATTTTCTATAGGCACCACTATTTTATCGTGCACCAAAAATTAGATATGCATTTACCTAGAAACATGGCATTTATTGCAATAAATCTAGATAAATATAAAAACTACCAGAAAATGCAAACTCATATTTTTATCCTGTAGATCTACTGACAAGGATCATAGCAAAATTTGTTGCATCGAAAAACCGAGCTAAAAACGAGGGAGCTATGAATTAAACAAGCATGCATATGATTTACGGAAAATGAAAAACAGAAAAAGAAAATCCATTGGCAGCTGGGACCCGCACGTCGGTCACACACGGAGACAGGGCGGCGGCGGCGGCGGATCTTCGCCGGCGTTGAGTCTCCGGCGGATCTCGAGGGCACCCCACGGGTTCGTCTTGACGAGATCTATCGATCCGCACCAAAACCATGAGCAAAACGGACGGTGGCGGCTCGGCGGCGGCGGCGGTCGGCGCGGTCGCCCGGCGTTCCGGTGGTTTTCTGGCGGCGAGGTGAATGGGTAGGCGCCACGAGCCCGCGACTCTAGGGCGACGACGAAACCCCGGAGGATCGATGGATTTCGGGGTCGGGTGATGTCCGACGGCGGAGCCCGGTCGTCGACGGCGATGCCGGCCTCGGCGAGCGCACGGTCCGGCCAAACGGAGGCGAGTTGCCGCGATTCGTCCTAGCACAAGGTGGAAGACATAACGTAGAGCAGAGAACGCAAGTTAGTTCAAAGAAAAACTCCACGAAGGCCACGTTGACGAGCACGCCGCGGGCGCGCCATGGCGGTGGAAACGACGACGGCGGTGCGTTCGGCTCACCGGACCCTCACTTTCCACGAAACCTTGGTCGAGGCTAAAACACGGCTGAAGGGTGCTAGAACACGAGCTGGGACGCTGGGAGATGGATGGAGGAAGCGGGGCCACGGGACGACGGTGGGCGGAGGAACTCCGGCGAGGCAGCCGGTGAAGGTGGCCGAGTTGGCACCGTTTTCTGGCTCGGTCTGGGCTCTAGCAGGTCAGGAGGGTGGCTAGCGAGGTTGCGAGGTGGATGGCTCAAGGAATCAAGCGGGGATGCAGTGGAGAGGAGGCCCGACGCCGGCAATGACGAGGAGAGCCGCGGTGGCGCTGCTGGCTGCTTGCTGCTCGGCTTGCCGAGGAAGGGAGAGAAGGGAAGTGGAGTGCGATGCAAGGGACACCGTTTCCTCCTTCTACAAGGCACCGGCGTGGCAGGGGACAGGTGGGCGCGGCCACGCGTCGCGGGGCGGCACATCGCGCCAAGGGTGGCGGCCGGGGTTCCTTCTCCTTTTTTTAAATTTAAACCCCTAAACAAACTGGGTTTGCTCTCCACCTTGAGATCCGTGCAGAATTAGCGAAAACTCTAATTGAACGAAATGATCCTTATCAAATTCTGAGCAAAACACCTATATAAACTTTTTCCTAATTCGGGTTGGTTTGGAAACTACGATCAGTCAAAGAGGAACTACTCCGGGGTCAAAGGAAACCCTAAATCATCCCCAAATCGAACAAACTTCGGAATTATCAACATGATCCACTCAAAATCATGCAACCGGCCTATGACATCTTTTGTTCTACATGAAATTATCCACATAAGTCATGAAGGGTGCACACACATGCAAGGTCTCTAGCTAGGACTTTTGAACAAAAAGAGATAAATTACTCTCAAATTCAAACAAGGTCAAACTAAGTCAAACTATCATTATAAAATCTAATTAGCAAACATGACCAACATCGAATATGCTCTAACACCTTCTCTAAACATCACTAAGAATAAATAAGCATTAAACAACTAATTATGCAAACATTTCATACATGAAATGATGAGGCAAAAGCATAATCAAGCAAATTTAATGCATCTAAACACTCAAATGACATCTATCATTTCATGCGCATGAATGCATGTGACTAATTGATGATTATGCTCATGAAATGTAGATGCTAATGACATGCTTAAAACCAGGGTGTTACACTTCCGCCTTGAGCGCCTTGAACCTTGGCGAAGCGGCCTTTCGGGCGCGGCTCGCCCGGCCGTAGGGGCCACGTGGCGCCACGATGGTTGGTGCGGGGAGGCGGTATTCGGTTCAGGCGGCCAGGCGCGGTCCAGCCCCTGGTTCGGCCGGTTCACCCTCCCCTAGAGCCCGGATTACCTTCCAAAAATGCCGACAAAGACGCTGCGGTTCAACCGGTTTAGGTCCGGTTTGACACCTTCCTGGCCGGTTTTGCTCCGGTTTTCGATGCCACTTGAAAGGAAACAATGTTGCCGACCTAGGAGGGTCGGTTGCATGCCACTAGAGGTGGCAGGAATAGTTTCCTTGTATAGGGATTGCCTCTACCTCCCCTCTCCTATAAATAGAGGCCATCTCTCCATTGTAAACACACACCACACAAGAAAGCCTCTCTCCATTCTTCTTCTTCTTCTTCTTCTTCTTCTTCTTCTTCTTCTTCTTCTTTGTAGGTTAGTAGTAGTAGAATAAAGGAGAAAGGCAAAGAGCTATCTTGGAGAGCTTGGGCATCTTGTGTCTTTCGATATGAATAATATCAAGAGTACCATTTTGTTCTTGCTCTCATTCTATCAATATGGTCATGTTCTTGAATTAGAGCAAAGTTCTTATGATATAATCTTGATTGATGAACTAGCCTATAGTTTCTATATCATGATCTTGTCATTTAGAATATTGTGCTTAGTATTTCATGCATACATGTTTAGACCAAGAGCTAGATTGATATGTTGTGTTCTACCTAGAGTTAGACTTGGTCGATGTTGGGTTGCGGGTTCGTCGTCCGTCCTTGTGGCGGTTGCTCTGGTAAGAGGACCCCGTTTACGGGTAAGCCTTGTACACGCTAGAGTATGTAGTCAATGGCATAGACATGGTGTCTAGGCTAGGGGCTGCCTTTGTTTGCCTCGGCTACGTACGGTTGAGGTGGTAGGCGGCAGGTGGTGACAGCCTTGTCCGTCCTTAGTAATCCCCCACGTCCGTGGTTGGAGTAGAGCTGTAGGCGGCAACGCTGGCGGACCCGGTGTTATCCGGTGCCGAAGTAAGTCAGCAGAGACCTTGACTATCTTGACTTAGAATCTCTAACAAATAAAGCATGTGTGTATCTGCTATCTAGACATGACTATCTAGGATAAGCCTGCTCCATATTAGACTTATTCTTTTATTCATTCTTTTACCTTTATCCTTGAGATTGGCTTGAGTGTGTGTGTCAAGTTATCATATTTACTTATCCTATTTTATCCCTATTATGAACATTGGTCTATTATGCAATCTTGTTATCTTGACCATGTTCCGAATTAGAGACTTTTACACCATGCCTTCCTTTGGGAAAAATATAAATAACGATACCCTAAATACTTCCGGGTGAAATGCTACAATGATAGATCCGTGCGCTTGCGGATGAATATCTTATTTGACAAGATCTATCACCGTTGATGTACCTAGTGTTATCACCGACATGGTGGTTTCACTTAGGATTGTCAACGACGCATTTCTGGCGCCGTTATTAGAGATGGGTTCTAAACCTGTTTCTAGTGATTGGGCTTAAGAAATGTAACAAGCATTTTAGGCGCCGTTGTCGGGGAAGGCGTTGGTTAAAGGAATGATCTAACAAGACATGTTCATTATAATATGCATGTGTAGTGACCATTGTTCATTTTAGGTTTATCTAAAAAAAAATCTCTTATAAATAAAAAGCAAGGACATGTTATCAAGTTAGTATGCACCTTCGGGTATTCTTGTCGCTAACCATTTCAGGTGGAGACTAAGAAGAACAAAGGGGCATGCGACGCTCGAAAACATGGGGGCTACATCGATCAATAAGAAAACTTTGATGCTCTTGGGTAGAGGAACGCACTCAAAAGGAGACCACGACCTTGCACACTCGAGTCCAAGTGTGAGAGGGAGGACAGTGATAATATCAAGTTCCACGTACAAGGGGATCATAAAAAAGAAAAGTGAAAAAAAAAAAAAAAAGAGAGATAAATAAGAGATTAGCCTCCCCTTGCTATAAAAAAAAAAAGGAGTTGGAAAAAAAAATATAGATATATATAGAAAAAAAAAAAGAAGTGTTATAAAAAAAAAAAAAAAAATGGTTTAAAAAAAAAAAAAAAAAAAATATATATAAAGGAGAGAGGAGGAGCAGGTTAGGCCCATATGGTCAAAAATAAACAATGAAGGCACCTGACTCCACCCAAAGATTGCTTCCATATAAGCAAGAAGGGATCTTTCTCTCCCAAGGCCTTTGTCGCAAGCACCAAGGCTTATGAATCATGCACATTCTTTGTGTGTGACTAAGCCTTGACGCCCACCTGAGTGAGTTTGGTATGCCTCCCTTTGCTCCGGCCAGGAAGTCATAACCAAACCAAGATCATCATGCCACCGACGCAGCAATTCTGAACTCTATCCTCAAGCTGCCGGTCAAGTAAACTCAGGTACGCAAAGGTCCTATAAAAAAAAGAAGAAAGAAAGAAAAAAAAAGAGAAAGTGGTAAAGGAAAGGAGGAACATCCTCCTTTACACCTTTGTGACCACTAAGGCCCATGGTCCATATACACTACCTGTGTGTATCACCTAAGCCTTGTGGCCCGCCTGAGATGGATCATCAAGCTACCACCGCGAGAGTTTCAACATTCTTGCCTTCATGCGCGGTTGGTACACACACACTCAGGTATGCAAAGGTAATCGATCACCAATCCTTTTTACTCATACTTATCTCCATATAAAAATTCATTTTTCTTTGTTTATGAAATATGATCTGGGTTTGGATGCGTTTGCATGTCTCTCATGCGATACATCCATAGGTCTTTTAAATCAAGCATGGTGCTTGGGTTAAAATTGACCTCCTTTAATCAAATATCGACAAAGTGTTGAAATTTGATTAATGAACCCAGAGTTGACGTCATAAACATTCGAAGTTATTTCATGATGGAGATAAAACAAGGCTAGACTTTTTTTTGCATCTTTATGTTAGCCTTGTTTGAGTATGAAAAGTTTGGTGAAGCTCTTATGTTCTCCCTTGATAATAAAATCCTAAAATAAAAATCTTTGAAGAATAATAATAATAAAAAAACAACAAGCTGCTCTTTTGCTCCTTCCCGCATATGTTTTGAAATTTGGTAATCACGAAGGATGGTAAATCCATTCGTGAATCTACCATATACTAACCATGCAGGGAAAAGCCAAAAAGCACGGGGGTAAAACCCCGATCCAATGGGCTTTGAGCTAGCTTGAGGGAGGACCAAAAACATGGTAATGTGAACCTTTCACTCTCATCCTTTTTCGTTACCATGCAAAAAAAAGAAAAACAAAAATATTTATATTTATATATAAAAAAATAATAACAATAATAAAATCATGTTCACCTTTCAAAATCTTCACCTCCCTTGGATGAATCTTGTTTTCAATTCATGCTTCCATTTTCTATGCCCGGTATGTTGCGGTTTGGAAGTCGTGATCATTTAGCTGATGATCCTACTTCCATAGACTTTTTGAATTGAGCATGGTGCTTAGGTCAAAAAGTCTACCTTAATCAGATTAGACATGGAGTCGAGTTTGATTATTGAAACAAAACTACTAGTGTAGAATTTGGTCGACCATATGGACTAACCCCTACAGGAAATTATCAAATTCAAGAGGGTGTCCTGGAGATGACAATGGAGAACAGATCTTGTCAGGCGAACCAAAAAAAAAATGAACAATAAACCTTTCAAACCCCGAGTATGTTTGTCCTATTCTTCCAAGATCATCACAAGACAAGACTGGGGGGGAGTCCCCTATCGCACTCAAAGAAGATGCTAGATCAAATCATGGCGTGCACAGGCTAGCAACATTCCTAACCGAAGGTAAGTCAAGAAGCTAGCTTTGGGGAGGACTCCCACAAAGGTAACTCGTATGTCACATTCCATTCAGTTAATTTCTTATCTTATAAGAATGATGAGATATGAGAATAAAAAAAACAAGGGGAAGAAGAGAAAGAGAGAGAGGAGATTTATCCCACTCCATATATATGTGTTGTAGAAATATTTAGCTTTAATCCCTTGTTGAAATGATGAATAGTTGCTCTGTCTTATGTTTTGCCTATGCCTAGTTTATAACTTGAATTTCTCTGAAGTTTGGGTTTAGTGGCTAAGTCTTAAAACTCATCTTGAAAAACCTGATTCATGTGGGTTGCATAAGCTCTATCCAGTCTAAGTTGTTGCCAAATATGATATGGTACAAATAGATTTGCTATGATTTCGTTCAAGAGAGAAACTTGACATCCGTGAATCTAATTTGAAGAAAAGAGAAAAGATATGGGGCTATGCTAAAAAAAAAAGAAAAAAAAGAGATGAAAAATGGACACGTGTGTTGACACCTGTTATAGCATAATATTACTAGTCAACTAAACATGGATAAGGGCATAAAATGAATATCAACATAGACTAGGGGTCTAACTAACATAATTCCATGAGCTTTGGTGATTTGTGACTTTACAGGGACTTAATAGATAAATGCAAAGAAGGATGGAGAAAGTTCCAGAATATATCTCACATACGATGATAAGACTTAACTGTGAAGTAACTCAACCCGAATTATGGACTAAAACATTCAAGAAGACACCGAAGACACCGGGGAAGGACGACGGCATGGGCCCACCATGGCTTTGGCGGCGCCCGAGTGAGGATTAGGCCGGCCGCCAGGTGGGTCCCACCTGTCGGTCTTATCTTCCTAGGTCGGTTTCAAACCGACTTTGAGGTTGTATCTACACCGTTGCCAAGGTCGGTTTGATCCAATGGTCATCGTTCATCGCCAAGGCCTATATAAGAAGACCCCCTGACCCCAGGGTTAAACCCTAATTCATTCTATCTCATTCTATTCATTATCTCTCGGTTGTAGAGGTGTCCCAATGTAAGGATAACCTCTCTCCGGGATTAGTGAATTAGAAGTAGATTAGAAGAAGATTAGCCTTGTAATTAGAAGTAGATTAGACATGAAATTAGAACTAGATTAGATCTAACTTAGATCTAATCAGGAGTAAAAGGAGAGAGGAGCTATGCTCCTGTTTCCGAGATGTCTTGAGTATGGTATGTCTTTGTATCTTCTCTACAAGACTTATGATTCACATATTTATCTTCTCTATTTACTTCCATGTTTTACATATATGGTTAAGTATAGTTGTTATGCTATTGCATGGGATCTCTGCTCGTATTGAGGACTCTAGTTATTCATGGTAGCTAGAGTAGTAATTTATAGTATAGACTTGGTGTCTAGGCTATAGGTTACCTGAGATTGCACCCAACCCCACGGATAGTTTGTGGTAGCCCCAGGTGGTGACAGCCCTGATGGCCGATGTATTCCACCACGTTCGGGTTGGTGATTGTAGGACCTTGCCAAACCTTCCTAGCCCCCTTCTCATCCCTTTCTGTGGCTAGTGCTTTGGTGTCCCGAAGTGTTATGGTATAATTGCTATCATAGAACCTAAGTAATAGAGAAGTATCTAGGAACCTTGATCTCTCCCTTTGACCTCTTGATTAGTTTAGTTATTGATACCTTAGGTAGGTTATTATTTTATGCATTGACATTTGCTTATCCTTTAACAATTACCCCCTCACTATAGTCTAGTGGTTTACTGAGTTAGTGGATACATGATTGTGACTTATTAGAATTCTTTAGCCAAAGCTTCCCTGTGGATACGATACTCTAGAATACTCATCCTAGGGAAAAGCTACAATGGTAGGTGTTCTCGGCGCTGCGAGAATCCTTCATATTGTTTTAGCACTTAACAAATGCCAACAAGCTTTTTTTTGGCGCCCGTTCCGGGGAAGCAATTGGCCTAAAGATTCTAATGATGATCATGATGTCTGCTAATTTAGTGTATCACTAGCTTTAGTAGGATTACCCTTGTTCTGTTGAGTTGTGGAATAGACGGGACAAAAGATGTCGTTGCGACCTTCCGACAAGATTCCACGAGAAAAGAAGACAGATTGAAGAACCCGTGGTGCCCGATCAATCAAGATTCATCAACATTGGAACCCTGCCATCTCAAAGGTATGTATTTAAATATTATTCTAACCATATGTAGATTAAAGAAGAAGTCGCCGTCACAAGAATTCAATGCACACATCTCAAGTGACGTACATAGAAGCTGCACATCGTGGTAAGTATGATTAAAAGGTGAGAAAGTCTTGCTCATGGACTATAAATTGATTGAATAGTTATCATTTAATTTATTGCATTGCATTGCATGTTTACTTGATTAACTCATGCATTCACTCCGCTTAGCTTATGCTTTCTCATAGTAGATCCATTGCATGATTAGTTCCTTTGCATACATTCATCCATGTTATTTGCATCTAAAAAAAAAAAAATCCTCACCATGATCATGCTCTTTCATCTCTAATTGGATAAATCTCTATAGTGCTTTAATGCTACCTTTGTCTGCTATGGTATGCTTTGGTTTGGAAGTACTCGACATACTTCCATTGGCTTTTAAATTAAGCATGGTGCTTAGGTTAAATGGCCTTCCTTAATTAAATTAGACATGGAGTCTAGTTTGGTTATTGAACTAAGAATTGTTTGCGTAGACATTGGATATTTTGGTGGACTAACCCATGCAGAGAACTCTCAAATCCAATTGGGGTAAGTCAAGAGATGAACTCATATCAGAGATGAAGCAAGGCATATGATGAACTCCAACCTTGTGCAAAAGATACGGCTCATTCATCATTAATGGAAGAACTGTAAGTAACAAATACCATTCACTCTATCTTTTGCTACAAGTTACCTTTGCCTTGATCCATATGCTAGAGTGCAGCCACAAACAAAATGTGTATAATACATGAAAAATAAAATCTGTGCTAAGAGTAATCAAAGAACCATTTTTTTCATTAGCATAGATGAGATCTTATGAACTTTGGACAACAACCCCTGCTTCAACCATATGTTGTATATTTCCTAGGGTATGTGTCCATTAACATTTTGCAGGAAAGGTCTATGCTATGTCCATTCGATGAAGAAGAGTGTCATATAACACAATCTAGAGAAGTAATCACTCTAAAGAAGTGGATGGACAAAGCTACAGGCCATAAGAACATCAAAGATAGGTAAGTGAATATAAATCTCATAATTATATACAACTTTTGTCTTATGTTCTAAAGAAAAAAATATAAATAATAATATATATCCGAGCACATGAAGGCTCATGGTAAAAGAAACATGTTCCTAGGACAAGTTCCCTTCGGGTATTCTTGGTCACTAAACCTGCAGGAACAAGGGATGAACAACGTCTAAGGACATGGTGATTGCAACACACAACTAGGGATGGTTCAGCATTCACACTTAAAGTGTCGAGTGACAGGAAGGCTCGAGCATGGGGGAGGAAGGTCGACTCCTCTAAAGATCATCCGACATACTCCTCCTTTACTCAAGCTCCCGTCACTCTGACATACTTTGGTTTGCAATCCCTCTACTCACTATTATTTTGTCTTTCTAAGTTTGAATGGTTATAGATGTCATACATCAAAATCAAACTTAAGATCATAAAATTTCCAACTTGAGAGAAAGTAATAATGAGCATATGCTAATTAAATATCCAATCAAAACTTCTTCTGGCATAAAAGCAATCTTAAGCTCCATGACAGTTTTACCCTTGTTTACAATTACTTGTATTCCTTCAGGTATCTGTTGTCAACTAATATTACAGGAATAAAATCATGAGAGGAGCAAAAAAGTCCTAGCACAATTTAAAGAACAAGAAAGAAATGACGATGCAATAAAAGAGATAAGGAGCAAGATACACAAGAGGCCAAAGAAGGAAAGCTTCGAGCGAAAGAAAAGGACCACCACAAGGTGTTACGGTGCTATCACACTGTAATAATAAGGTAACATCTTGAGGTAAGTTATCATTACTTAAGCTTTACCTTAAGTATGGCTTGTTCATAAATAAGGAATCAAACATGTTAGAGTAACAACCTTGCCTGATCCAATTTCATTAGCTCAACATGTTTTGTTTCTTTAAGTGTTCTTACCACCACTCTCTTGATCTCATAGTCCTAATCAAGCCAGAATGTTGCTTACCTTGCTTTGAATGAAGAATATCATAATCATGCCTTTTTGATAAGAAAACCCTTCAAAGAGTCAACGAGCTTGATTTGATCTGTCGAATGTTTTAATCACAAACAATCATGCTCAATCTTCTGATCTTGTTACCCAAGTTAGGTTTAAACAAAGTATATAAGAATCAACTCTATCTTGTTTGTTGTGCCTATGGTTAGAGAAGAATGAATGAAGTTTTGGTTCTGTTGGTGTTTTTCCACCAACAGAGCCCATGCACTTGATCTCTACCATGACTTTGCAAGCAGGACACACTTTGAGCAAAAAGGTGGAGAAGCCTACCAGTCTCTCCAAAATTCAACAAGTGAATGTCCTACAAGCATGCACACTAAACAAGATGCTGCCTACATCAATACTTCACTCCAACTCATAAGACCAGCAAATAACATGAGTGATGCCATCCTTCACCATCTCAAGGAGCACAACCGTCAAGATCAGGTAATTCGCTCAAGGAAACAACAAGGTAAGAAGTCTCGTTCAGAGGACTTAAAACACTGAACCCTCACCGAAAAGGTAAGATCGGTAGTTATCCATATTTACTTTATTGCATTGCATAATTGTTTTCCTTTAGCATATTTACATTATAGCGCTAGCCTTGCATTAGAAAAAAAAAATATATATATTTGTTTGTTGCATAGACATGAAAAACTCTAAGCCCCATGTGAGTAATTTTGTGGCGTGTGACAACCCATAAGGATATTTACTTGTGGTGGCATAAAAATAAAATAAATATGCATGCATCATAATTCTTTGTTTTTGAAAATAAAAAAAAAAAAAAAATAATGATCTTTGAACTACTGTCTTAAAGGAATAATCATAATCTTTGGCTACAAAAAGCAATGTGGCTAACCCCTAACGCTTAATCAAGTTCCACTAGCTTTGTTGTCTATTTGAGTTCAGCAGGATCCCAAGGAAGAGAGACACGACACACATGGTGTTTAGCGTTAAAGAAGATCAATCAGCCACCATCACTATCTATCTCTACTTCCAACTATCAAGAACATCGAAGACTATGTCAACATCCAGCTTGGGGGAGTGCAACCCCCATGTATCCAGATAAGTATCCTTCTATCTTATTTAATTTTAGCTAGATTTGTTTGCTTTATTAGAAAGATTTAAAAAGGTACATAATTAAGGAAACCAAATAAATAGAGTCTATATAGTTTTTATTAAAGAGTCTTTATTAGAGTGTGAGAATAAAATAAACTCTGAAGATAATCTCTAGCCTTGGAGATGATGAATAGTTGCTCTGTCGTAATTCCTTTCAAGTACCTACCTTTCAAGCTTAATTTCTCTCGAGTTTTTAATGTAACTACTTTGACTTGAGATTTGCTCTGAACCTAAAACCTGTGGGTAGCAAATGCTTGCTCTAAAGTCTAGGTGATTGACGGATATGATATATGAGAGTCTGAGCTGCTATTTATCTTATTCATAGTAATACTAGATTTCTGGAGATTTATCTTTTGAAAATTAAAGTGCACATGATAAGTTCCAGTGTGACAAGAGTGTTGAACCTCCTACCACAAGCCATATATACATGCTCCCTAGATTAGGAAAACCTTTTGACATATATATAGGCTGCTTGCTTTGCATTGAGTTTGTTCAATCTTTGTCGACCCTTAGACACTTGTCATACTGATCATGCACACTTTATTCCACTCCACTCTACACCACTTGCATTTATGCTACTTCTACCCTGGAAGTACGCATCCACAAAGCAACCACCAAACATTCACCAAAAATGTTCTACTCCTATCCTGGGAGAGAACAACCAAAAATATTCACTATACCCATCCACACATTGCTAGCCAATATCTTACAAAAGCTCCATTACATTTGTCTATCTCTCAAAAGTTATTTCAAAAGAGATTTGGGTTGTATTTAAAAAAAAAAAAAAAGAGAGATGAAAAATGGACAAGTGTCCTACGGGCGAGTAGAGCCTACCTCCCTAAGAAAAAAAAAAAAAAAAAGGGAGATGAAAAATGGACAAAAGTCCTACGGGCGAGTAGAGCCTACCTCCCTAAACAAAAGAGATGAAAAATAAACAAGTGTTCGAGAGCGAGTAGAGCTCACATCTCTAAAATAAAAAAAGAGAGAGAAAAAATGGACATAAGTCCGAGGGTGAGTAGGACCCACCTCTCTAAAAGAAAGAAAGAAAAAGATACAACCCAATTTCTCATAAAGTTTCCAAATTTCAAAGAGAGATATGTTTCCTCAAGGAGCAAAGTAGAATTAGGCTTTCCTCTCATTGCATTCATTACATTCACCTCACACACCAACCATCATATTTCACCATACACATGCATCACTTGATCAGTGTGACTTGTGACTTTGGATCCATTGCTTGAATTTACAATATATGCTTAGTAAGTAAATTTAGTTTCTCCCACCTATGAGCTCCAGATATAAACCTTAGATATAGGGTGAGAGAGAAGAAGGCATAGTGTCCTACTGTCTTGTTCCAAAAATACCACATACTATGAGAGAAAGGCAACACAACATTATTGCCTAAGTGAGGATCCACAAATACCACAATGAGAGATTAGAGAGAGTCATACTGGGAACTTTGAGTTTTATTTTGAAAACCTGCAAAAACTCCAGAATGAAGGTTAAACAAAGAGTTTGAGATATGGTGCTTGACTTGATTGTTCTATCTTTCAATTGCTCAAGATCCTAAGAAAAAGCTATAAGCTCCATGGTTAAAGGTAATATGAGTAAGTTAAAGGTTGAAAAAAAAGTTTTTTCTAACATAGAGGAGAAATTTTGTTTGAAAGCATGTGTACTTTTGAGGTGTGAAAGCGTTGTAGCAACTCCTAATCCATTGCTAAGTTTGGCTTTGCTAGGGACTAGCAAAGGGTAAGCTTGGGGAACTTGTTGACACCCTGTTATAGCATAATATTACTAGTCAACTAAACATGGATAAGGGCATAAAATAAATATCAACATAGACTAGGGGTCTAACTAACATAATTCCATGAGCTTTGGAGATTTGTGACTTTACTGGGGACTTAACGGATAAATGCTGAGAGAGAAGGATGGAGAAAGTTCCGTAATATATCTCACATACGATGATAAGACTTAACCATGAAGTAACTCAACCCGAATTGTGGACTAAAATATTCTAGAAGACACAGAAGACACCGGGAAGGACGACGGCATGGGCCCACCTTGGCTGAGCGCCGGTGGGCGGCCGCCAGGTGGGTCCCACCTGTCGGTCTCATCTTCCTAGGTCGGTTTCAAACCGACTTTGAGGTTGTATCTACACCGTTGCCAAGGTCGGTTTGATCCAATGGTCATCGTTCATCGCCAAGGCCTATATAAGAAGACCCCCTGACCCCAGGGTTAAACCCTAATTCATTCTATCTCATTCTATTCATTATCTCTCAGTTGTAGAGGTGTCCCAATGTAAGGATAACCTCTCTCTGGGATTAGTGAATTAGAAGTAGATTAGAAGAAGATTAGCCATGTAATTAGAAGTAGATTAGACATGAAATTAGAACTAGATTAGATCTAACTTAGATCTAATCAGGAGTAAAAGGAGAGAGGAGCTATGCTCCTGTTCTGGAGATGTCTTCAGAGTATGGTATGTCTTTGTATCTTCTCTACAAGACTTATGATTCACATATTTATCTTCTCTATTTACTTCCATGTTTTACATATATGGTTAAGTATAGTTGTTATGCTATTGCATGGGATCTCTGCTCGTATTGAGGACTCTAGTTATTCATGGTAGCTAGAGTAGTAATTTATAGTATAGACTTGGTGTCTAGGCTATAGGTTACCTGAGATTGCACCCAACCCACGGGTAAGTTTTGGGTAGCCCAAGGTGGTGACAGCCCTGATGGTCGATGTATTCCACCACGTTCGGGTTGGTGATTGTAGGACCTTGCCAAACCTTCCTAGCCCCCTTCTCATCCCTTTCTGTGGCTAGTGCTTTGGTGTCCCGAAGTGTTATGGTATAATTGCTATCATAGAACCTAAGTAATAGAGAAGTATCTAGGAACCTTGATCTCTCCCTTTGACCTCTTGATTAGTTTAGTTATTGATACCTTAGGTAGGTTATTATTTTATGCATTGACATTTGCTTATCCTTTAACAATTACCCCCTCACTATAGTCTAGTGGTTTACTGAGTTAGTGGATACATGATTGTGACTTATTAGAATTCTTTAGCCAAAGCTTCCCTGTGGATACGATACTCTAGAATACTCATCCTAGGGAAAAGCTACAATGGTAGGTGTTCTCAGGCTTTTGCAGAATCCTTCATATTCTTTTAGCACTTAACAAATGCCAACAACGTGTCCGAGGGCGAGTAGGGCCCACATCTTCAAAAAAAAGAGAAAAAAAGAAAGAGAGGAAATAAAAGACAAAAGTCTAGGGCGAGTAGAGCCCACCTCTCCAAAAAAAAAAATATATATATATGAAGTAATAAAGCCCATACTTTCTCGAAAAACAAATAAATAATCCCGGATGAAAAAGTTGATCAAAAGAATGAATGAATAGTATTTCTTTTATTTCCGTTCTATCTGGCAACCGCCCAAGACTCTGAGACAGCTAACAAGCCTCGCTATGATGAAAGATAATAAAGGGTGAGTAAAGATGTGCCATTTTATTCAAACTATAGTAGAAAATCTTGTTGTAAATCTGGCACTTGTGAAAAGTAATCGGCATAGTAGCAACTCCTGATCAACAACCAAGTACTTATCTTTTGCTCGAGGACGCGCAAAGGGTAAGCTTGGGGGAGTTTGTTGACGGTCACTAACGACATATTTTTAACGTCAACATTCTACCAATAAGGGGTTGAAACTAAACCTTACTACACACATATACATTTAATATTGACATAATTCCACTTGTAGTGCCGAAATAATGTTTTGCAGGATTTATATACAAAGCAAGTGGAAAATGCACCAAAAGGCGCCTTCTGGGAAAGCGTACTGTTGGCAATCGTTATCGCATATATTTTGACCGCCAAAGTGCACCGAAATGTCAAACATTCCATATTATATTATAACATAATATTATCTATATAACGAGTTCCACGAGTTTTGGTGTCTCCAATTTGTTTTTGCGAGGGATTTGTAATTTTTCACATATAAAAAGTATCTCATATGGAGAAACGGAGCACACCATTGTGGAGAGCTCGTCGCGTTGATCGAAATGGATATATAACTTGCTATGTTTGGACTCGGGAATAAAAAGATATTAGACAAAGAAAAATCCACATGAAATATCGGTTCCACACGTCGGTACTCGAGTCAACGCCGGCAACCATCGACCGACCAGGGCGGTGGGCCCGCTTGATTAGCCGCGATCTTTGCGGGCGCGGCGAGGGACAAGGCCGGCGGTGGGCCCCCGCCTACTCCCCACTTGCCGGGCCGTCGCACGGCAGGCCAATGGGCGGCGCCCGCGGCGGCGGCGGCCTCCCCACGCGGCGTGGGACGCGGCGCCGCGGCGCTCGAATTCAAACGGGCCAATGCCCCCTTGCCACGTGTCGCACCGGGGGCGGGCTGAGCGGAGGCGGTACGGCCTTCCGCTGCGGCGCCTTGCGCCGCGCCAACGCCGGCGGAAAGCTGCGCCGGCGCGGCTTCGCCCGGCGCGCAGGGCCACGTGGCGCACGATGGTTGGTGCGGGGAGGCGGTATTCGGTTCAGCGGCGGGCGCGGTCCGGCCCCTGGTTCGGCGGTTCACCCGCCCTGGAGCCCGGATTACCTTCCAAAAATGCCGACAAAGACGCGGTTCAACGAGGTTTAGGTCCGGTTCGACACCTTCCCGGCGGTTTTGCCGGTTTTCGATGCCACTTGAAAGAAAACATTGTTGCCGACCTAGGAGGGTCGGGTTGCATGCCACTAGAGGCGGCAGGAATAGTTTCCTTGTATAGGGATTGCCTCTAACTCCCCTCTCCTATAAATAGAGGCCATCTCTCCATTGTAAAACACACACCACACAAGAAAGCCTCTCTCCATTCTTCTTCTTCTTCTTCTTCTTCTTTGTAGGTTAGTAGTAGTAGAATAACGGAGAAAGGCAAAGAGCTATCTTGGAGAGCTTGGGCATCTTGTGTCTTTCGGTATGAATAATATCAAGAGTACCATTTTGTTCTTGCTCTCATTCTATCAATATAGTCATGTTCTTGAATTTGAGCAAAGTTCTTATGATATAATCTTGATTGATGAACTAGCCTATAGTTTCTATATCATGATCTTGTCATTTAGAATATTGTGCTTAGTATTTCATGCATACATGTTTAGACCAAGAGCTAGATTGATATGTTGAGTTCTACCTAGAGTTAGACTTGGTCGATGTTGGGTTGCGGGTTCGTCGTCCGTCCTTGTGGCGGTTGCTCTGGTAAGAGGACCCCATTTACGGGTAAGCCTTGTACACGCTAGAGTATGTATAGTCAATGGCGTTGACATGGTGTCTAGGCTAGGGGCTGCCTTCGTTTGCCTCAGCTACGTACGGTTGAGGTGGTAGGCGGCAGGTGGTGACAGCCTTGTCCGTCCTTAGTAATCCCCCACGTCCGTGGTTGGTGGTTGACCAGTGTTATCCGGTGCCCAAAGTAAGTCAGCAGAGACCTTGACTATCTTGACTTAGAATCTCTAATAGTAAAGCATGTGTGTATCTGCTATCTAGACATGACTATCTAGGATAAGCCTGGTCCATATTAGACTTATTCTTTTATTCATTTTTTTACCTTTATCCTTGAGATTGGCTTGAGTGTGTGTGTCAAGTTATCATATTTACTTATCCTATTTTATCCCTATTATGAACATTGGTCTATTATGCAATCTTGTTATCTTGACCATGTCCGAATTAGAGACTTTTACACCATGCCTTCCTTTGGGAAAAATATAAATAACGATACCCTAAATACTTCCGGGTGAAATGCTATAATGATAGATCCGTGCGCTTGCGGATGAATATCTTATTTGGCAAGATCTATCACCGTTGATGTACCTAGTGTTATCACCGACATGGTGGTTTCACTTAGGAATGTCAACGACGCATTTCTGGCGCCGTTATTAGAGATGGGTTCTAAACCTGTTTCTAGTGATTGCGCTTAAGAAATGCAACAATTGGGCGCAATCTCAGGTAACCTATAGCCTAGACACCATGTCTATACTATCGATTACAACTCTAGCTACCGCGAATAACTAGAGCCCTCAATACGAGCGGAGATCCGATGCTATCGTATAACAACTATACTAACCAATTATAGGAAAGAAATGAAAGTAAATAGAGAACATAAATATATAAATCTTATGTTTTACAAAGAAAGGATACAAGACATACCAAACCCTGAAGACTTCTCCAGAACCGGAGCGCAGCTCCGCTCTCCCTAACTCTCTAGTTGCTAATCTACTACATTGGAGAGTCTAGCCCTAATTCTCTAGTGGAGAGGTTGTCCTCACATTGAGACACCTCGATGATCAACAGATCAAAGGATATTGAATACATTAGGGTTTCACCCTAGGGGGGGGGGTCTTGTTATATAGGGGTCTCCGGGCCTCCCTCCTAGTTCAATAGGCAATGTGGTACTAAGCCTTCCACCATGTCTTATGATAATGCACATAGGCTTAGATGGGCCGAATTTAGATTTGGGCCCTCTAGAGTCTTCCATTGGATGCACCGTAGATTTGGGCCTTCTAGAGTCTTCCATTGGATGCACCGTAGCCCTTGGATCAAACCGACCTCAATTGATGGACATGATTACTCCTCAATGATGGACATGATTACTCCTCTGGTGTCTTCTAGAATATTCTTGCGTGGGTTTCAAGTCAAGTTACTTCACGAATAAGTCTTTATGGCATAGGGCTTGCAAACTCTCGGGCATTTTTCTGTTTAATCCCTAAAAATATATAAATCACCAAAACTCATGGAATTATGTTAGTCAGGCCCCTAAACTATGTTGATATTCATTTTAAGCCCTTTTTCAGTTTTAAATGCCTATTAATTTTATGCTATAAGGTATACCAACACCGGGCCCAAGCTCGAGAGGTCGGACCAGTCGTGTCGGACTCAGGGAGCTCGTGGTCGAGCCCCTAAGAGGTGGGGGGCCGAGCCCCTACGAGGTCGAGGTGCTGGGGGGGCATTCCCCCACAGTTAGTCCCCGAGCTCCTTGTAGCCGCCGAGCAAGTCTTCACGTGATCTCATCATCAGGAGCTAGAGGTCGGTGAAGCGGTCAAAGAGATCGGTGAAGTCGTTGTCGAAGTTATTTATGCCGATGACGAGGTTGACGTTCGACAGCCGAGCTCCCGAAGAGGTCAGCGGCTGAGACCGACGATCTTCGAGCTGTTTGTAGATGTCGGTGGCAAACGAGTCAAGCTCTGTTCACCAGGGTCGAGCTCCAAATGATGTCAGCGGAGGTCGCGTGTGATGCGCCGATAGGTGCGAGGTGCTTTACACCAAAATTTTTTGAAGTCTTCCATTCGCAGAAGTGTGCCCACGTTTGCAAAAAATATTTTGCAAGCATGGACCTCGATCAGCCTTAATGAAGTCGTCGTTGCCGTTGTTGAAATTAGCACGTGCAGCCATTTTCCACAGGCCCACAGCACGTGGCCTTGGATGCCTTCAACCGTCGGTCCACGCTTGTCCTGCCGTGTAGTGTAGCCAGAGAGAAAAGAAAGGGAGAGAGAAAAGTGAAGAGCGAAGCAGAGGGGAAGAGAGCAGCGACGGTGATTTCCTTGTTGCAGAAGCGTCGGATTAATTATAGACGAGAGAGAGAAATGGCCACCTGCCGGCCCCACAATTTAAAATACCTAAAAAATGTTTTAACTGAGAAACCAAAAATCTAAATTAGATTCTGATTACACCATTAAATTTGTTTCAATTAATTCTTCAAAACAAGATATCACATGGATATATTTAGATAAAATTACAAGTGGGCCCACACGATGGAAGATGGGATAGAGTAGGACAAACTTTTTTCAGGGCCAAATTCCTAATTCTCCCATAGTCCTATTACTACTCCAAATAATGTTTGAAATTTCAAAATATAGCACACAAGTTACAGTCGCCCTTTTACATTAACCGTGGGACCATGGTGTCTGCATCGAACACCCTACAGTAGCCACCTCGGATTCCTTTATAGTGCTACTATGGGTAGTTTTCTCATGATCTCTCGTCTCTTCCTTCTCCCATACTACACCTCTTCTCATACTGTACATTCTCACCTCTTCTCCATCTTGACTTTCCAAACTCATCTCAACCAAACCTCGAGTACGTAGCTGTCCGAGCCACGGGGGACCGCCTCGCCTTTGCCTTCATCTCCATCTGGGCGGGTGGTGCTCTTTATCACATCCATGCAGCTAGATATGGTTTTTCATGTGGTTTTGAAGCAAAGCAAATACCAAAGTTTTTTTTTTTTTTTGGTGGTTGCGGATCCGGATCGAGTCCCGGCCGTTCGGATCTTGACTTCATGTGGTCTCCGAAGTCCCGACCGCTCGATCTCTAGTGTTTTAGCTAGTGTTGGGTTGGGAAGGAGGCCAAAGAAAATGTCGCAAAAGAAGCACGTCTTCTTGGGTAAACACCGCTAAGAACTCTAAAATGCATTTCCTTTTTTTGCAGTTTTTTAGTGGCTCTAAAAAAGGTTTTGTTTTTCTTTATATTTTTGTGATTAATGCTAGCCACAAAGACCTATGCGGGAGATTATAAAAGGATGAGGAGGAGGTCGAAGAAAATGTGGCAAGAAAAACACATTTTCTTTGTGTTGTTTTGCCAATGCCTCCTTGCGGTCAAGTGTCCTCTAAAATGGATGTCTCCCTCCAAGGCACTTCTCCCTGCTGCTGCAGTGGCATGAATAGAAGCAGAAGCGGTTAGATAGGTCTTGAGCCTTAATCATGCGCATGGCTAGAGCTAAAGACCTGCCCTGGAGATTATAATCCTGCCAAGGGCCGCAACCGTCTCGCCGGTCTTTGTTATCTCTACTCGAAGTCCGGGACGGAGGAGGTTGCCTTCTAAAAACAGATGCTCCCTACTCGAATCTGTATCGAACTTGTATTGCTAGTTTGTGCTAGTTTGTGCATTGTGGCTCAACAAACGAATTCAGCTTGATTTGTTCCGTAAAGAGGCAAATTTTGGCCTTGTGTTGAAACAAATTTGGCATCGAACACTCTACCTCATTCTTTCTCTCGATCGATCAAAGCGAAATGTGAAATGACTCCATACGTGACCCACGATGGGACGGTACACCTCGGGAATGTCATCATGATTACGATTCTGAGACACGTCTTTGGTGCGAGATGACAACTGCGAGGATGGACGAGAGAGAGAGAAAATGGCCACCGGTGGGCCCCACAATTTAAAATACCTAAAAAATGTTTTAACTGACAAACCAAAATTCTAAATTAAATTCCGATTACACCATTAAATTTGTTTCAATTAATTCTTCAAAACAAGATATCACATGGATATATTTAGATAAAATTATAAGTGGGCCCACACGATGGAAGTTGGGATAGAGTAGGACAAACTTTTTTCACGGCCAAATTCCTAATTCTCCCATAGTGAGAGACGAATCGTTTGAGCCTAGTTACTCTATAATAGGATAACAATTACCAAATACAAACAAAAAGTGCTACAGTAGCCGAACCCAAAATATTTCACCAACTAAACACACCCTTACATTAACCGTGGGACCATGGTGTCTGCATCGAACACTCTACAATTACCACCTCAGATTCTATGAGATCTTGTGGCAGGCCCCACTGTTTGAACTAACTAAAAAATGTTATAACTCACAAACCAAAAAACCAATTTAAATTCCAATTACACCATTGAATTCCTTTCAATAAATCTTTCAAAACTAGAAGTCACATGGTTATATTTCGATAGATTATAGGTGGGTCCCACTGATGGTAGTTGGTATAGAGTAAAGTAAAAAAATAATGAAAAAAAGGGGAAAAAGAGAATAGGAGGGTGTAACTGTATGTGTAGGGTATTGGGTGTACATAGTTTGTTTATTAATTTTCTAGGAATTTTCTGTAGCTTGGAAAATGTAGTTTTCGCTCCTTCGTGTATGTTCTCGGGTTGCACGTAGCATTTACCTAGCGGCTGACGCGCGGGTCTAGTGCTGCAGTTGGGACCGGCCGGCCTGTGCTATGAACCGAACTCATGGTCTCTTCTCCTGTCTCGTATTCTCTTTGGACCATGTCCATGCTAGCAAGGAGAAGTGAGAGGTTTCAATGACGGTGGGCCCTTTGGGGAAATATGGCGTGCGACCATTTGCCTGAGCCCACAAAGACGTGGCCTTGGATGCCTTCAACCGTCGGTCCACGCTCATCTGCCGTGTAGTGTAGCCAGAGAGAAAAGAAAGGGAGAGAGAAAAGTGAAGAGAGCGGAGAGGGGAAGAGAGCGGCGACGGTGATTTCCTTGTCCCAATCGATGCTATAGTTTGTAGAGTAAAGTAAAAGAGAGAGAGAGAGAGAGAGAGAGAGAGAGAGAACGGAAAAAAAAAAAAAAAAGAGAGAGAATAGGAGGGTGTGATAGTAATATTCTAACTTATACGTACTAGATTTCTCGTTCATACCCATGTCAACACGCGGGGATATGACGCGTGAAGGACAAAAGTTAAACGGGATTAAAACATACCAAGGATTTCCTTAAATAAATTATTATATATGTTTTATTGCATTACCAGAAGTTGTCACCTGTCCAACATATCTAAATATTTCTATTCAATATTGGTTTAGCTTAGAATTTAAACATAAGATTAAATAATCTTTTTGCAGATAATTTTAGTGATTACACAATTCAATCCTTTAACAATATAATACCCCCTTTCTACCCGCGGCAACGCGCAGGGAATACCTCTAGTTATTACTACTCTCCAACCGCACGCCACACACAGTTCTTTGTTCACCTCCCACCTCCCCGCCACGCTTTCGAGCTACTAGCTTCTAGCAGAAAAGCCCCCACCGTGCCGCCGCTTCGCGCCATGGAGAACATTTCTGAGCACTTGCTTGTGGAGCTTGCGATGCATGTCGCCATGCACGCAAAGCATCCTATGGAGGACCTCTTCAATCTGCGGGCCACTGTTTTGCGGATGAAAGCGGCGCGTCGCGACCCCCCGGTAGGACGGAGCATCCGGCTAGACCGGTGCCGTCTCGGCGTGTCTACAACTAGGGGGCATTTGTACTACTCGCGTGCGAGTCTCATCGGCAAGCTTGCCTAGGTCGGCAACCCGGAGGGCGTGCTTGAGCGGGCATGTCTACCGTGTTCGTGGAAGGCCGCGACACCGTCTCGCCGCGCCTCGACAAGCTAAAACAAAGCCGACTCGGGGCAAGCGGCGGCTCGATGCGTTCACGCTCTTCGCTCTCTGGCGGAACGCCGCCGCCGATGACAGCGGTGCCCGAGAGGTGTTGCGGGGAGATCGAAGCGCGACTTCGGCGGCGACGGCGCCTCGGCGGCTGGATCTAACGTGAATCGCCACAAGCACTTCATACAGGCATTGGAAGTGTTGCACGACGATTCGCTGCTGCCATAATAGTTTATTTATATTCTTTGGGAATTTTCGAAGCTTGAAAAATGTAGTTTTCGTTTCTCCATGTATGATTTACGGGTGCACGTAGCATTTACCTAGCGGCCGATGCGCGGGTCGATCTTTGCGTAGTTGGGACCGGCCTCTTCTCTTAGCATGTAGATTTGTGGGTCCCACGACCTCTCCCTTTTCTCTCTTCCCCGCATGGAGCAACACAATGGAGGTTCTCTCAATGCGAGTTTCATACGGTTTCATAGGTGTTGGAAACAATGCTAGAGAGTTTCACCATGATGAAACTTTTCCCTTCTCTCTCCTCCCAGTTTCATGAAAAAAGCTAATGTGGCACCCTAATGTGCATGAAACCCCATTGAGACTGGCCTATGCATGAAAACTAAGAGGTTTATTAGTTGTAAACATGCATTGTGTTATATTTTTCCGAATTTGTGTTGTTTGGATGTTTGATTGCAGTTGAGGGGCCCCTTTGGATAGAAGGAGAGCAAAATGATAGGAAAAGAAAAAAACTTAAGAAACGAGTTGGCATAATTTGAATCCTGTGAAAATCCTATCCTAGTACGAAATTCATTTACTTCACCAGTGAACCAAAGGACCCTGAAATGATTATAGTGAGCAGTTGCTAGGAAAACAAAATCTTGTACTCATGTCTTTCGTAAGTTTTCTGAACCTGCATCTGCGAAAAAGGAGTGCGTAGGAGTAGTCGGCGTCCGTCCGCCCTTCGTTCGCCTCTTCGGTCGACGGGGCATCCATCACCGATTCACCGTCTTTGGTGCGGATGACCATCGCGACGGCTCGCACCAAAGGATTGGACGAGCGGCGGTGGCGGACGTGGGCCCTATTCTACAGCCAGGTGTGAAGGATTCGCATGCATGAAACCAGAACTACTCCCAAACTGTTTGACCCAAACATACTGTACACCTTTTACGGGACTCGCGTGGCCGGCTGACCAGGTCGAACTTGAACGCTTCTGGTTCCGTGTCGCAGAAGCGTCGGTTTAATAGCCGCCCGCGTTCTCAGCTTCCCCGTGCTGCGGAAATGACTACTTCTCACAACTATGTGTGGCAACACGTATACCCTAATATCTAATTATAAACCCTAAACCTAACCCTGAACGCTAAACACTAAACATTACCTTGTAAAGATGAACTATATAGGTCTCAATTTCAAAAAATTGGAAATTGAAATTTAAATTTTTTTAAGTGACGTCGGATAGACAAACCACCAACATAACGATTGTAGTTCTCAAATATCTATGAGATCATCTTGTCATGGGAAAACATGTAGGGCTCCTTTGGATTGGAGGAGAAACATAGGAACTCTGAAGGATACAAATCCTATAGGAAAGAATCCTATGATGCCCTTTGGATTGCATGATAGGTAAAGGGGTTAGGCCCCCTTTGAAAACACGCACTGGGAAAGTTCGTCTGCCCATTTGGCTCGACACCTCCGCCGGAGGGCAATGGCCGCGCGGCCGGTTCATCGAACCCACGTCCCTGCACCGGGCTTCGCACCCGCATTATTGCTGCTCCAAAAAAGCTCCATATAGTGCTATGGGCAGTTTTCTCTCGCAGTCTCTCGTCTCTTCCTTCTCCCATACAACACCTACTAGTAGTACTCTTCTCACCTCTCCTGTCTCCTCCGTCCTAACTTTCCAAACTCATCTCAACCAAACAAGAGTAGAGAGCGGCCCGACACAGGGGTCTACCTCGCCTTCGCCTTCGTCTCCATCCGCCTTCGGCTTCGTCTCCATCTCCTGGGTAGGTGCACCTCTTTATCACGTCCATGCAGCTAGATATGTTTTTCATGTGGTTTTTGAAACAAAGCAAATACTGAAGTTTTTTTTTTTTTTGGTGGTTGTAGATCCGGATCGAGTCCCGGCCCGTTCGGATCTTGACTTCATGTGGTCTCTCAAGTCCCGGCCGCTCGATCTCTAGTGTTTTAGCTAGTGTTGGGTTGGGAAGCGGCCGAAGAAAATGTCATAAAAAAGAAGCACTTCTTCTTGGGTAAACACCGCTGAGATCTCTAAAATGCATTTCCTTTTTTTGAAGTTTTTTAGTGGCTAAAAGGGTTTTGTTTTGTCTTTATATTTTTATGATTCATGCTAGCCACAAAGACCTATGCGGGGAGATTATAAAAGGATGGGGAGGAGGTCGAAGAAAATGTGGCAAGAAAAGCACATTTTCTTGGTATTGTCTTTCCAATCCCTCCTTGCAGTCAAGTGTCCTCTGGAATGGATGTCTCCCTCCGAGGCACTTCTCTCTGCTGCTGCAGTGAAATGAATAGAAGCAGTAGCGGTTAGATAGGTCTCGAGCCTTAATCATGCGCATGGCTAGAGCTTAGGACCTACCCTAGAGATTATAATCCTGCCAAGGGTCGTGTTGGGTGATTGCTCAACACAACACTTTATTGATGATGAAATGGTTTACAAAGTGGCCATTCAACATGGCGATTTCAAAGGATGTCAGGGGGTATTTATAGTCCCCCCTTTCTTCGTAGTTGTACCAAAACACTAAGAATTCTGAAATGATCTTCTACAAAATATTTTCTCCAGCGAAGATGCATTCTTCATCTTCGCGATTCTTCAGAGGTAACCTTCACCTCCGCAATGCTTTTTGTTCCTTTGAAGATAGCATTCGAACTTCGTGGCAAAGCCGCTGTGACCATCTTCGCTTGGATCTTTGACTCCAGTCTTCCTATTTCATTCTTGTTGCTCGTTCGTGAAGCCGATGTCTTGCGAAGCCACCTTCGAGGTAGAACTCAGCTTCTGTTCTGCGAATGATCCGATCTATCCTGAAATCTTCAAAGTTTGGGACGAAAGTTTAAACAGAAATCAAAGTTAGATCCCAACAAAGAACCCCTCGTGGGCTTAAGGCCGACTTCAAAGGCGTGAAACCCATGAATCATACGTTTTTCTTAAAACTTTGTTTCGATCAAAAACATCATCCCGGACTTTGAAGTTGGACTTTTTGGTTTTAGATTTTGACTTCGTAGATGTCTTCGCTGGGTGTTTTTTTTAACGGCTAGTTTGACCGTTTGACCGAAGAAGTCTATAAATAGCGAAGGACCCCCCCCTGTTTTCTTCATCTTTTAGAAGAGGGGCCACCTTTTGAAATTTTTCCTTGCAACGCGAAGTCAAAATTGTGAAGCCCGGGCTTTTTGCGAAGGTCAAAACTTTTTCTAAGGTATCTTTGTTGTCGAAGTTGCTCTTGTGATTTGATTCTTATGTTAATATGCTTTTGTTAATGTTCTATTTTCTTTCCATTTTTTTATTTCTTTTTCAGGATGACAGACATTAACGAAGACATTGATGGATCTCAAGGAGAAGAAATAGAGCAATTTGGATCTCAAAACCAAGAAAACGAAAATTCTGAAGAAGGGCTCAGCGATGTTTCTGCTTTAGAGTCTGAATTACTTCCAGATGATCAGATTTCTCTAGTGTTTGGTCGCAGTAAAATGACTAAGTTAGATTTTGAGAAGATGGTGAAAGACGGGATTTTAAGAGAAGGTCGGTCTGAGGCCAGCGGAGCCGAACGAGAAAACTCCCAATCCTAAACCGGATGAATGTGTTGTTTTCAGAGATTTGTTTATAGCAGGTCTTCACATGCCTTCCCAGGATTTCCTCGAAGAGGTTTTTAAGAGGTACAATATTGAGATGCACCATCTTACACCTAATGCGATAGTCAAGCTGTCAGTTTTCTTATGGGCTATGCGGAGTCAAAATATGAAGCCAGACATAGATGCTTTCTGCTCTTTGTATGAGTTGCATACACAGTTTCGGTCCAGGAAGATTGAGCAGCGCACAGTGAAGCTTTATTTTGGATGCTGTAGTTTTAAAACTGCCCGAGGTCAAAAACAGATTTCTCCTGCATCAAAAAACAAGTGGGCTAATGGCTAGTATAATTACTGGTTTTATCATAAGGTCCCCATGGTAGAAGAGAATCGTGGTAAAAAGAGGGGGGTTGTGAAAAGCTACCCATTGGCTTCGCGTATGCACAAAGAACGTTTTGAATGTAAGCCAAGTTTTTCTAAATCCCAATCTTGTGCTGACTGCTTGAAAGCTTTCAAGAGGGTTGTCTCTCAACAGTCGACTCGAGATCTTGTTGAAGAGTACCTGGCTGCTGGAGTTTGGCCACTTTGCCAAGGGTGGGATTTTCTTCGCTATCATACAAAAAGAATTCGAGAGAAAGATTACATCTTTCCGGATAGAGATACCGTGTTACCTTCACAGTTTAGTTTAGAGGAGGAGTTTGTTGCTTCGGTTGAGAGCAAAGCTGTGGACTTACTCAGGAAGTATCTCCATCTGAGAAGGGAAGGCGATGGACGAAATTATTGGCGAGGACAATGTCAGACTAAATCATATTTTTGATTTGGCCAATGTTACTTATAAAGTTCATCCACCCCCTGCTTATGCTCATGGGAAAGATAAGAAAGATGCTGACAAGGGGAATGCTGATAAAACTATGAAGAGAAAAAGGAATGATTCTTCGAAGCCAACTTCTTCGGCGAAGACCCCGGCGAAGGTTGCTGTTCCTAAGCCTCAGAAGAAGAAGGCGAAGAAGGTTGTTGTGGATTTGCTTGATAATTTGGATTTATCTGATAGTGAAGTTGATGCTCCGTATCTTGAGGCTTCGAAGTTCGGTACCTCTCTTCGGGATTTTGAGGTGAGGAAAATTTGTAAGACTTTTGCTCCTACCGGTCTGACGCCGGATTTGCTTACTCCACTTGCTGGATATTTACAAAATTTCGGGTCTTCGTAGAACTTGGGTACTTCAGGCAATGTTGGCGAAGACGCTGGTGTTGAGGCCGCTATGATGGATGTCTCCCCTACTGGTACTGCATCTCCTTCTTCACCTAGACTTAGGGATCCAACTCCTGACTTTCTAGCGAAGTTAGATGCTTCAACTTCGCTTTTATGTGATGAGAATGATTGTCTTGAGTTAGCTAAGTTAGCCAAAAATATTCACATGAGTCGCTTGTTAGTGAATCGAGAAAATCCTTCATCGGTTCTGAAACAGAGGTTCTTGAGAAAAATGAAGATGCTGATGATCTTTCGCTGCGAAGAATTAAATGCGAGCCTGTTTTCAGAGCCTACTAAGGTCTCTCGAGATTGATCTTGAGAAACCATTTGGTATGCAAGGCAAAGTTCTTTGCTAGTATATGTTCTTTTTGTATTCTGTAATTATTTGTTTTTTTTTTTTTCCGGACTCTTTCTTTTTTTGTAGAACAATCCTTGAAAGAAAGAGCTCATGTTGCTATTGAGGTTGTGAAAGAAAAGCTCAAAAAGAGAGGGACAAGGCACTGCAAATTTTTGTTTTGATGATTTTGATGACGTGGTGGATGATGAAGCTAAAGCGGACCCAGTGGAGCCGTTTGTCGGAGTCTACGGTAAATGTTGAGGCTCAACGAGAAAATTCCTTGCCCTTTGAAAGAGGGTGAGAAGATTTGTATCTTTACCTTCGTTGTTTTTCTAATTTTTGAGATGAAAGTTTTTTTTATTTTTCTTCTTTATTTGTTTTAGCACAATTTTTTCCTGGTGCTTCAACCTCATCTAAGGAGAAGACCGTTGATGTTGGATCTATGAAGGGTGTTCTTTGGGGATCATTCTACTCCGCAAGTGGTCATTTGGTACTTAGGAAATTTCTTCGAAGATATTTCAAAGTCTCTCGGAGAACACTCACGAAGTTTTGTTTGGACAATGGAGTCAATTTGGACTCTTACAAGTTTGTTGGAGTAGGAATAGACAAACTTTGTGTTCTTAGAAGAAGCCAGAGAAGCAATTATCTAAATGTATTGATGATGCTTTCTCGGTTTCGATCTTTGAGGGTGAGCTTGCGAAGATGAACCCGCTTGAATTAGCCGATCTTTGGCTTAAATTTGATGTATAAGGTAAACTTCTTTGTTTTATGCGAAGTTGATTGTTTATACTTTACTTTTCGACTAATTTCTTGTTTGTCTATAGGGTGCCCTTGTTCAGCGAGGTCTTAGAAAGTCCCTTGAGGATAGTCTTTGCCGCTTTTGCGATTCGAGAGAAGTCACTTTTGGACGAGATCAAGTCTTTGAAATCTCGGCTTGCGGCCAAAGAGAAGGAAAGAGGTGATTTGTTGATGAATGCCATACTCTTGATCGCTTGTATCATGAGGCATATGATACGATTAAGGAGAAAGATCGTCAAATTGAGGCGGCGAAGACTACCATTGATGTTCTTAAGAAAGAAAAAGCATCTTTGGAGAGAAAGAAGACTGAAACTGATGAACTTATGATGCGAAGATTCAACGAGAACTTGGGAGCTTTGTAAACAAGCTTATGAGAAGTGGGGGCTATGCCTAAGGATCCTTCTTTGGGATCTTGGAGAATATGACCCGTTCTTTAGCTAGCTTTGCAGGCAGTATGAAGACCTTGGAGTTATGGTTCAGGCTGCCTCAGATACTAGTGTCATGTACTCTACTCGTGCACTTCTTCATCTGATGAAAGAAGGCGAAGATCCTTTGTATGACACCTTTTTTGCTTGAGTCTTTTAAATTTCCTAGAGATCTTTGTTAGCAAGATTTCTCCACGCACGCACTTGTTATGTAAGAAATTTTTGAGCAGCGATCTTGGTGCAATTGTGGGACGAGAACATTGTCTCGAGAAGGTGAAGGAGAAAGCTGAGAAGGGTATTATGCTTTTTCTTTCTTTTTATTGAGTTTTGCTTTCTTTATTTGTTTTTATCTTTTTTCACTTATTTTTCTAACTTTGTTTTTAATAGATTGAGCTTGACATCTTATAGGAGGAAGAGAATTTGAAGAAGTTGAAAGAAGAAGAAGAAAGGAGGGCTCGCGAAGTTGAAGAGAGGGACGAAACAATGTTAGTGAGCGAAGAGGCTAGCTATTCGATTAGTTTTTATTTTGAGTGTTTTTTGGGAGATAGCGAAAAACATCTTGACAAGAAGTATTTGTAAATTTGTTAAGTTAATAGTTTATGTGATCTTGTTTAAACTTATGTTTTATGAATCTGCTTGAAGCTACTATTACTTTGCGAAGTTAGATTGTGTTCATGATTTTCATGTCGCATTTTTGACTTTGGAATATCCGCGCGAGGTTCCTCAAGCAAAGCTGCGCAGGATATTGTGCCTCTTTTACCTCTTATGATTACGAAGGATAACTTTGTTTTTGAGACTTCGGAATTTTTGGAGGCTTCCGGTAGTGTTGATATTGGCGGTTTTATGGATAAATGCCTTGAAAAGTCCAAAACGAAGGATTCCTATAGGATGCCTGGGGTTGTTGATTTTTAATCTGGGGCGGGTATTATTGATTGTGTATTTGTTATTATTTTTTTCTTATGAATTATTTTTTGCTTGTGGTTTGTGCTTAGTTTTTATATTTTTGTTTTCAATCGTCATGCTCGAGTGCATCCCGGGCTTTATTTTTTGGGGATAGTTTCCAAGATACGACGGATAGAATAATCAACGAAGTTGTTGAAGATATCTTGAGCGAAGCAAACAACTAGTGTGGCTTCGAAGAATTTTGAGTGTTTAAACTTTGTACAATCATGTTGTATGTAAACTTGAATAAATGTTTTGTATAATGTATTCCTATCTTTTATTTTATTTGAGTTTGAATCTTAGAAAAACTTGTCTCTTTGTAATAGTGTAGATTTTGACTTGAAGTAATAATTTTTGAAGTTTTTTTTTTTGAAAGTGTCGTCTTATTTTTTTTGAGAGGAGCGAGGACTTTGTTTAGAAGCCAACAATTCTCCTTAGAGAAATTTTGAAAACGTCGTCCCCCCTTCTTTTTTTGTGAAGTAGGAGCGAAGACTTCGTTTTGAAGCCAAAAATTCTCCTTAGAGAAATTTGAAAACGTCGTCTCCTTCCTTTTTGCAAAGTAGGGAGCGAAGACTTCGTTTTGAAGTCAAAAAATCTCCTTAGAGAAATTTGAAAACGTCGTCCCCTTCTTTTTTTTGCGAAGTAGGAGCGAAGACATCGTTTTGAAGCCAAAATTCTCCTTAGAGAAGTTTGAAAATGTCGTCCCCTTCTTTTTTTTTTGCGAAGTAGGAGCGAAGACTTCGTTTTGAAGCCAAAATTCTCCTTAGAGAAGTCTTGTAGGTAATAATTTTAGTTTTGTACTTAAATTATACCTACTTGTTTTTATTTCGTGAAAACTTTTTAGCCGATGCTAAAGCATTTTGCTTTTCGGCTATGTGGGAATGAAAATATAGTAAAGAATGCACAAATTGGGGAAACTACTTTCTCATTTATACTTGATATGAGAATTTACAATAGAGTCGCCTCGTTAAAAAACCACTCACCTGCGAAGGGCTTCCCCGAGTGGAAAAAGAGTGCACTCTTGATTGAAATGATAAAATGCTTCTAAGGAATTGAAACTAACTTGCTTTTTACAAAAACTTGAAAGAAGGAAATTCTAGGGATAATACTTGCGAAGATCCTTAATGTTCCATGTGTGGCTTAATTCTTCTCCCTTGAGGTTCTCCAAGTGGTAAGAGCCTTGCCTATTTGATTTTGTTATGACAAAGTGTCCTTCCCATTTTTGTTGGAACTTTCCCACAGTGTCTTCGTTTCTTTTCCTCTTGAGCACGAAATCTCCTAGTTGCAGCTCTCTTTTGACCACTTTCTTGTTGTACCATTTGCTTGTTTCTTCTTGGTATTTTTCGAGATTCATCACAGCTTGGTTTCTTTCTTCTTCGAGCAAGTCTTTGCTTATCTTTTGATCTTCTTCGCTTGTTATTTCGACATTTGTTCTTGGACCTTCGAATTGTATTTCTTCTGGAGTCATTGCTTCGTCTCCATATAATAGCTTGAAAGGCGTAAACTTCGTTGATCTTGTTGTGGTTGTATTGTGACTCCAAACAATTCTTGGTAATTCTTCAACCCATTTTCCTTTTGGAAGTCCCACTAGATTTTTTGATATTCCCACACATATTATGCCATTTGCTCTTTTCGACCGACTCCATTTGATTGTGGGTATCGACCGACGCATAAAGCAAAGTTGTATTCCCATACTTTCACAATAGCATCTAAAGTCTTCGCTATCAAATTGAGTTCCATTATCCAAAGTTATGTGTCTTGGGACTCGAATCTGCAAATTATATTTTGCCAAAGAAACTTCTTCATTGTTGTTGATGACATGTTTGTGATTGGCTTCGCTTCTATCCACTTTGTGAAATACTCAACCGCAACAAAAATTTGCATATTGATGATTGCCTTGAGTGGGGGAAGTTTTCCAATTATGTCCATTCCCCATTGTTGACGGTCACTAACGACACATTTTTAACATCAACATTCTACCAATAAGGGGTTGAAACTATACCTTACTACACACATATACATTTATTATTGACATAATTCCACTTGTAGTGTCGAAATAATGTTTTGCAGGATTTATATACAAAGCAAGTGAAAAATGCACCAAAAGCCTTACGGGAAAGCGTGCCGTAACATCTTTCACCCCAATGGAAATGAGCCCAACACGATGCAAACCGGACCGAACAAGCGGCGTGTGTTGGTGGTCGTTATCGCATATATTTCAACCGCCAAAGTGCACTAAAATGTCAAACATTCCATGTTATATCATAACAAAATATTATTTATATAACGAGTTCCATGAGTTTTGGTGTCTCCGGCTATTTTGCGGGGGTTTCTCAATTTATCATCAAAAGAAAGTATCTCTAATGATAAAACGGAGTACACCATTGCGAAGGTCTCGTCGGCGCTGATCAAAATAGATATATCATTTGCTATATTTGGACTCGGAATGAGAAGATATCACGTAAAGAAGAATGCCATGCAAAGTGGGTCCCACGCGCCAGAATAGTACCATGCAGACCAGCCATGGGCCGACACGTGGCGATCCCCCACGGGCTGCCCTTGCCCACATCGCATGGGCCAGCGAAGACTTGCGCGTTTGAAATTCAAAAGCGCCGCAAGCAATTATATATTAAAATAAGATTAATATTTATATTACATAATTAGTATCATTGGAAAAATCTTTTAATCTAGTTTTTAACAAATTTATTTGGAGATTTAAATCTTATACGTATTTTTTACAAATCGAGTTAAACTTGTGGCACGAACACTCAAAAGCGTGTTTAATTTGGAGCAGAGGGAGTACTTCCTAGAGGCGTACGAGGTAAAACAAGCATGCCCTGTCCTTTCATGTCGAAGGCACGACATGCACTGCCACCGCCGAGCAGTGAGCAGTACTAGTACTCCTACGAGCAGTGAGCAGTACTAGTACTCCTAGGTGGTAGGTTGATGTCACGTAGCCCCAATTGCACGGATGGAGTGCGGATGGGGTGCGATACGCAGTTCCTAGGTGGTAGGTTGTCGTAGCGCCACATGCGATGTACAGCGGCGATGGCGCGGCGTGGCGCCACATGCGATGCCCGCGGCACGCCCGGCATCGGTCAACTCACGGGAGCTGGGAGCGTGGAGGGGCGCGTCGCGCCACATGCGGTGGCGCGACATGTGTAAAAAAAGCGCGCCGCCGGATGCGGCGCGACCAAAAGGATATCGGTGCAAATTATTTCAAACCACGGATAGATTTGAATTTTTTAAAAAAGGGCAAAATTTTACAAAAATCCAGCGGATGCGCTTGCCAACTGCGGCGTTTGAAATTCAAAGCGGCGAACCTCGTCGCGACACGTGGCTTAGATCCCCCGCCGCCTTGGCCTATGGGATCTGTGCGAGTGCCCGCTCGGCCGACCCGCTGGGCGGCGTGGCGTGGCGGCAGAAGAATGGACGCTTGAGGGAGGCGGTGCGCGGTTCACCCGCCCGCAGACAGCTGGACCGGCTGGTTTTCCAGTAACCGACCTCAATTACTTTCCAGAAATGCTGACAGCGCGCGGTTTCTCTGGTTTAGCTCCGGTTCGAGGCCCTAATGACCGGTTCCCTTCCGGTTTTCGACGCAGCTCCGTTAGGAAACTTCCCACCGACGTTCCCAGGTCGGTTTGCATGCAATGGAGGCAGCAGGAAAAGTTTCCTTGTATTACCTTTGCCTCTCACCCCTCTCTCCTATAAATAGAGCCCATTCTCTTCATTGTAAACACACCACACAAGAAAGCCTCTCTCCCTTTCTTCTTCTTCTTCTTCTTCTTCTTCTTCTTCTTCTTCTTCTTCTTCTTCTTCTTAGTTTGTACATAGGAGGAGTTTGGCAAGGATTATAAAAGAGAGCAAGACATTTTGGAGCTATTCGGTATGAGCAATTTTGAGTTCTTCATCTTGTTCTTGTTCTCTACTTATCAATATAGTCATGTTCTTGAATTAGAGCAAAGTTCTTGTGATATAATCTTGGTTGATGAACTAGTCTATAGTTCCTATATCATGATCTTGTCTTATAGAACATCATTCTTAATTTATCATACATACATGTTTAGACCAAGAGCTAAGATCAATATGATGAGTTCTACCTAGAGTTAGACTTGGTCGATGTTGGGTTGCGGGTTCGTCATCCGTCCTCATGGCGGTTGCTCTGGTAAAAGGACCCCGTTTACGGGTAAGCCTTGTACATGCTAGAGTATGTAGTCAATGGCGTAGACATGGTGTCTAGGCTAGGGGCTGCCTTCGTTTGCCTTGGCTACGCACGTGCGGTTGAGGTGGTAGGCGGCGGGTGGTGGCTTGACCTTGTCCGTCCTTAGTAATCCCCCACGTCCGTGGTTGGCGTAGAGCTGTAGGCCGGCAACGCCTGGCAGACCAGGTGTTATCCGGTGCCCGAAGTAAGTCAGCAGAGACCTTGGCTATCTTGACTTAGAATCTCTATGAAGAAAAACATGTGTGTATACGCTATCTTGACATGACTATCTAGGATATGCACGCTCCATATTAGACTTATTCTTTTATTCATTATTTTACCTTTATCCTTGAGATTGGCTTGAGTGTGTGTGTCAAGTTTTCCAGCTACCTATCCTATCTTACCCCTATTATGAGCATTGGTCTATTATACAATCATGTTATCTTGACCATGTGCGAATTAGAGACTTTTACACCATGCCTTCCCTTGGGAAAAATATAAATAACGATACCCCGAATACTTAGGGTGAAATGCTACAATGATAGATCCGCGGCGCTTGCGGATGAATATCTTATTTGGCAAGGTCTATCACCGTTGATGTACCTAGTGTTATCACCGACATGGTGGTTGCACTTAGGAATGTCAACGGCGCATTTTCGGCGCCGTTATTAGAGATGGGTTCTAAACTTTGTTTCTAGTGATTGCGCTTAAGAAATGCAACAAGCATTTCGGCGCCGTTCTTGGGGAAGGCGTTGGTTAAAGGGATGATCTAACAAGACATGTTCATGATAATATGCATGTGTAGTGATCTTTGTTCATCTTAGGTTTATCTAAAAACAAAAAAATATTCTTATAAATAAAAAGCAAGAACATGTTATCAAGTTAGTATGCACCTTCGGGTATTCTTGTCACTAACCATTTCAGGTGAAGACTAAGAAGAACAAAGGAGCACGCGATGCTTGAAAACATGGGGGCTACATCAATAAGAAAACTTTGATACTTTTGGGCGGAGGAACACACTCAAAAGGAGACCCTGACCTTGCACACTCGACTTTTTCACGAAAGTCCAAGTGTGAGAGGGAGGATGGTGATGATATCAAGTTCCACGTACAAGGGGATCATAAAAAAGAGAAGTGAAAAAAAAAGAGAAAAAAAATAAAGAGAGGTGAATAAGAGATTAGCCTCCCCTTGCTATAAAGGAAAAAAAAGAGAGAGTTGAAAAAAAAGATATATATAGAGAAAAAAGAGAGAAGTGTTATCGAAAAAAAAACTACAAAAAAAATGGTTGTTGAAAAAAAAAAGAAAAAAAATATATATATAATAAAAGGAGAGAGGAGCAGGTTAGGCCCACATGGTCAAAATAAACAATGAAGGCACCCGACTCCACCCAGCATTGATTCCATATAAGCAAGAAGGGATCCATCTCTCCCAAGGACTTTGTCGCAAGCACCAAGGCTTATGAATCATGCACATTCTTTGTGTGTGACTAAGCCTTGTCGCTCACTGAGTAAGTTTGGTATGCCTCCCTCTACTCCGGCCGGGAAGTCATAACCAAACCAAGATCATCATGCCACCGACGCGCAGCAATTCGAACTCTATCCTCAAGCTGGCGGCCAAGTCAAGTAAACTTCAGTACGCAAAGGTCCTATAAAAAAGAAGAGAGAAAAAGAAAAGAAAAGAAAAAAGAAAGTGGTAAAGGAAAGGAGGAACATCCTCCTTTACACCTTTTGTGACAACTAAGGCCCATGGTCCATATACACTACTAGTGTGTATCACCTAAGCCTCGTGGCCCACACGAGATGGATCATCAAGCTACCACCGTGAGAGTTTCAACATTCTTGCCTTCATACGCGGTTGGTACACACACACTCGGTATGCAAAGGTAATCGATCATCAATCCTTTTTACTCATACTTATCTCCATGTAAAAAAAATCCATGTTTTCTTTGTTTATGAAATACGCCTTGGGTTTGGATGTATTTTCATTCTAGAGTGTGATACATCCATTGGTCTTTTAAATCAAGCATGGTGCTTGGGTAAAAAGACCTTCTTTAATCAAATTTTGACATGGTGTTGAAATTTGATTACTGAACCAACAGGCGACATCATAAACATTTGAATTATTTCATGATAGAGATAAGGTTAGACCTACATTGCATCTTTATCTTAGCCTTGTTTGAGTATAAAAAGTTTGGTGAAGTTTTTTTCTGTCCTCCCTTGATAATAAAATTCTCAAATAAAAATTTTTTGAAAAAAAAAAAATTTACATAAATAAAACAACACAAGCTGCTCTTTTTGCTCCTTCCTGCATATGTGTCAAAATTTGGTAATCGCGAAGGATGGTAAGTCCACTCGCAAATCTACCATATACTAACCATGCAGGAAAAGGCCAAAAGCACGGGGTACAACCCCGATCCGATGGGCATTGAGCTAGCTTGGGGGAGGACCAAACCAAGGTAATGTGAATTTTCACTCACATCTCTTTTCGTTACCTTGCCAAAAAAAAGGTTATAATCTTTTTGTTCACCTTTCAAAGTCTTCATCTTCATTGGATGAATCTTATTGCTCTTTCATGCTTCCTCTTTATATATTGGCACGTTTAAGTTTGGAAGTTTTGGTCATACTAGTTGATCATACTTCCATAGGCGTTTTGAATTAAGCATGGTGCTTAGGTCAAAAAGTCTACCTTAATCAGATTAGACATGGAGTCGAGTTTGATTATTGAACCAGAACTGCCAGTGTAGAATATGGTAGACCATATGGACTAACCCCTGCAGGAATTTATCAACATCATGAGGGTAAGTCTAAGAGATGACAATGGAGATCAGAAGTTGTTTGGTGAACCAAAAAAAATAATAATAATGATAATGATAAAATAAAATAAAAAAAAAAACCTTTGAAACCCCAAGAATGGTTGTCCCGCTCTTCCAAGATCATCACAAGACAAGCTTGGGGGAGTCTCTGGCACGCTCAAAAGATGATGTTAATCAAAGATCCATTCATGGTGTTCACAAGCTAGCAACGTTCATAAACCAAAGGTAAGTCAAAAGCTAGCTTGGGGAGGACTCCCACAAAGGTAACTTCGTATCTCACATTCCATTCGGTTATTTTCTTATCTTATATGAATGATGAGATATGAGAATAAAAAAAAGAGGGAAAGAAGAAAGAGAGAGAGGAGATTTATTCCACTCCATATATATGTGTTGTAGAAATGTTTAGTTTTACCCCTGTTGAAATGATGAATAGTTGCTCTGTCTTATGTTTTGCTTGTGCCTAGTTTATAACTTGAATTTCTCTAAAGTTTGGGTCTAGTGGCTAAGTCTTAAAACTCATCTTAAAAAAAAACTTGATTCATGTGGGTTGCATAAGCTCTATCCAGTCTAAGTTGTTGCCAAATATGATATGGTACAAATAGATTTACTATGATTTCGTTCAAGAGAGAAACTTGACATCGGGAATCTAATTTGAAGAAAAGAGAAAAGATATGGGCTATGCTTAAAAAAAAAGAGATGAAAAATGGACCCGTGTCCGGGGCGAGTAGAGCCCACATCTCCAAAAAAAAAGAGAGAAAGAAAAAAGAGAGGAAAAAAAGACAAAAAGACATAAAAAGATATGGGCCATTGTAGCTTTCACCCGAAAGTATTCAGGGTATCGTATTTCCACAGGGAAGGCATGGTGTAAATGTCTCTAATAGGAACATGGACACAATAACATGACTATGCAATAGACCAAAGTTCATAACAGGCATAGAACAGGATAAGTAAGGATAACTTGACACACACATTCGAGCAATCTCAAGGATAAAGAAAACCCTAAACTGGAGCAAGGCATATCCTGAATAGCTATGTTAGAGAGCAAGTATACTACATGCTTGTTGTAGGCACAAAAATCCTACTCCCACATTACGCACACACCGACAAGCCGGAATAGGCGGCTTTACCGCCCGAGTGTCTTGAATCGAAGGCGTGCCGATCAATTTGACCTGTTAATTGACAAGGAGGTAAAGCGTGAGATACGGAACATGCTTGGTGAGACCAAGGCAGTTCCACATGTATGGCTCTAAGGCTGGATGTAAAGACATATAGCTATGAAAGCTATCTGTTGATGAATAATGAATGCATTCGGTAAACATATATGAAGATATGATGTAATAACAGCTGCCGAATGATCATAAAGACATGTTTGAACAAATAAAGTCGATCATTATGATGTGCTATTGTACAGCTCTATTGCATAGATCGAATCAATTGACAACATGATAAATAAAAGAATGTAAGTCATAAATATCGTTAGTGATACTCATGACACGTGAAAGCATAACCGTGTTCGCAATTAGCTTGCCGAATCGAGGTCCATGAAGAAGGAACTACCCTACATAAAAACCTATCAGATTAAAGCTGATGGAGCAGTTCTTGGCCTCGGCGTGTGCATGACATGGAACAACTAGCAAGCACCGCCATCCGTATGTATATAGGTCTCTTCGTGCATCCTTAATTTCCTTCGTGGTTACGATTGATCATCGTCAACTTCGATAACGACCTCGCTTGGCGAGGGTTACGATGTTGTCAAGTTGGGTTACGATGATAGATGTATAGTAGATCGGAAGAACCCGGCGGCTTGAGCTCTTGCCATATGATCATCGACAACTTAACAAACGACCTCGCGGGCGAGGGTTCCGTCGGTCAAGTTCTTTGGACCGCGCGCGCGAGGGTTCGATAATAGATGTATAGTAGATCGGAAGAACCGGCAGCTTGAGCTCTTGCCATATGATCATCGACAACTTGACAGCGACCTCGCTGGCGGAGGGTTACCGAACGTTGTCAAATTGCTAGAACCTTTTTCATGATGGATGTGCGATTGGAAGAGCCAGCGGCTTGAGCTCTTGCCATATCATATTGCTTAGATGAATATATGCTAATGCTTTTGAACTAAGAACTCACCGGGGAAGCACAACGGCCGGCGTGGGCGACATGATCCTAGTTGAAGGAAGGATGCACGGATGCACAATGACAAAAGGCGGGCGTCGATGCGTGGAGCGGCGGCGAGGCCGACGGTGTACGTGTCGCGGCTTCTCGGCGAGCAAGCAAGGCGTCGTGGTCTTGTGGGCCAGCGTGAGAACGAGGGAGGGCGGGGGGCCTTCACGTAGATGTTCTGGCCCAGACTTGGCTTTTCGACGAGTTGAGCTGCTTCTCGTCGACGGCGCTGGTTCATAAAGAATTTGGCGGCGCCGTAGATGCGTATGGTATGCCGTGAACGGGGGCCTGATGCTTGCTAGCTTCTCGGCGACTTGCTTGCTGCTCGAGGCGACTTTGCTTGCTTGTCTTCTCGGCGACTTGGATGCCGATGTGGAGCGAGCAGGGCTTTGTGTATAATATGCCTATCGTGGAACCGCATTGGTGTAACGCACGAACTAATGCAAGTGACGCCGGGGAGGTGTCAATTTGATCTCATTGGAAAGCATCGTCCATGGTCAATTTGATCTCATGGGAAAGGATCGTCCAAAGCAATACCCGTACCACTAATTGTGGGTTGTCCTACACTACTATCATCACACGCCTAGTGCCGACGTGGCTAGGCGGAATCGTGGCCGAGGGCCGGCGAGGCGAGGTCACTACTCAAATGACACATCCCATTGAATGGGATCGGACACATCGTTCTTTGGGCGACGAGGCTTAAAGCAACTCACACACGTCCGTGTTAATGAAGGCCGGCGTACATGACTTGGCACCGACGAGCGAGGCGAAAGTCATCCCCTTCATCAACAATAAATTCCATTTACTCCGACGCGTGGCGTTGGCGATGTCACGACCGAACCGGCGACACAAAGCCACCCATATATTTACTACGCTATATATTGCATATGGTCGTGACGACGATCGATCAAATACATGGCGACCATCTAGCGTAGCTTAATCGGAGGTTTTCCGCAAGCTCATCTTGTGGATGTAATTAACCGGCCGCCCAATAGGCCCGGGGAATCGGCGGACTACGCAATTTTCCTACAAGTCGACCTCTCCTTAAGCTTGACGGAGAAGACGGAAGAAGACAATTTTTTTCGTTGATCATGTATTTTGTATATTCAAGAAAGGATTAATGAAATATGTGGTTCTCGAATATGTGTGCATGTGTCTCCCTGCATTACATTATTATACTTGTCTTCGCTCGGTTTTCGACCAAACAAAATGGGTGGTTAGCCGATCTAATCGCATTTGCTTGGCGGAGGGTCAAACGTCTTGCCTCTGCTCTATATAAACCAGCACCACGGCCATCGTGACATCCTTACATTCTCACGCGTCGACGCCGTTTCTGCTCACGCTTCCACGCCTTCGCCGAGAACACGCACCCGGCATCCGCGACGGCTGCTTTGCTTCCCCATCTCGCCGAGAAGATCCACGCAGAGCATCCTCGACAAGCACCTTCTCGGGATCATGTCGTTCACCTCGGGCCGTCGTGCTTCCCTGGTAAGTCCTCGTTTCAAAAGCATTAGTATATTCATTAAGTATATTATGGCAAGAGTTCGAGTTGAAGCCTCTTCCGATCTACGGTACATGCATAATGAAAGAGGCTCTAGCAATTTGACAACGTCGATCCTCGCCGCGAGGTCGTTTGTCAAGTTGTCGATAATCATATGGCAAGAGTTGATCTCTTTGGCTCTTCCAATCTACTTTACATCTATCATCGTAACCCTCGCCGCGTGAGGTTTAGCAATTTGACAACGTCGGATCCTCGCCCGCGCGAGGTCGTTTGTCAAGTTGTCAATGATAATATGGCAAGAGCTCAACCTTCTTTGGCTCTTTCGACCGCTACACAACCATCACGAAACCTCGCCGCGCGCGAGGTCTAGCAACTTGACGACGTCGAGAACCCTCGCCGCGCGAGGTCGATTTGTCGAGTTGTCCGATGATCGATCACGAGTCATGAGGAGAACCAAGGGCATGCAAGATAAATTCCCCTCATCATGATAGAGGTGAACAAAGGCCGCATGAGAGGAGAAGACTGCTTGTTGTCAATCCTGTGAAGGCTGTTAATTTTGTGATAAAGAGTAGGCAAGCATCAAGTTCTTTGAGAAGCAAGCCAAGCTACCCTGTTGGTCATGTTGCGTTTCTGTTGCATGTAATTTAGAGGCATTAGCAAGACGAGTGTTTGCCGCCAGACTCCTTTATCAATCAACGTGAGATGCATGTACTCTAAAAGCGTTGCAACCTGATTTGGCGTGACATGCTAAGTAATACAAATGACACCGCCCGAGTATTTGGTGGAAGATTTACTCCAAGCTCGTTATCGGTAACAAGACGAGTGCCGAGAGGCTGTCAATTCAATCTCATGGAAAAGCCGTCGTCTAAGCAATATCCGCATCGCCGGTTGCGCATCGTCCTACACCACTACCGTACCATCATACGCCTAGTGCCGACGAGGCTAGACAAAATCATGGCCGAGTGCCAACGAGGCGAGGTCACCACTCCACCGACACGTCCTAATTAACGGGATCGGATACACCGTTGTCGGGCACCGACGAGGCGAAAGCAACTCACACACGTCCGTGTTAATGAAGGTTGGAATACATGATCGGGCACCGACGAGGCGATAGTCATCCCCTTCATCAACAATACATTCCGTTTACTCCGACGTGGCGTTGGCGAAGTCACGACCAAGCTTCGGCGACATAAAGCCACCCTATTATTACTATGCCATATATCGCATATGGTCGACGGCGATCAATCAAATACATGACGACCATCTAGCTGCTTAATCGGGAGGTTTTTCCAAGAAGCTCGTCTTGCGGATGTAATTGCCGGCTACGCCCAACGTGCCAGGGGGAATCGGCGAACTATGCAATTATCTTACAAGTAAGACCTCTCCTTAAGCATGACGCAGAAGACGGAAGAAGACATCTTTTTCGTTGATCATGTATTTTGTATATTCAAGAAAGAATTAATGAAATATGTGGTTCTCGAATATGTGTGCATGTGTCTCCTTGCATTACATTATTTTATACACATCTTCGCTCGGTTTTCGACCAAACAAAATGGCACGCCGAAGATGGGACTTTTCACCGGATGACTAGCTCTAGAGTAACCCAAAGATCTCAGTATCCACCGGATGACACGATCTGTCAAGATCTAAACGTATACGAACCCACAACACGTGACAACTTAGATTGATCTATCTCGGCTACGATGAGCAGATAGATCTAGTAGTATAGTAAGATGAGCAATGAAAGCACTAAAAGCAACTAGATCTATGATAAGATAAAGCCGAGACGTTTCAATCTAAATTGGGCAAAAGGTGTGTGCAAACATAATTAAATAAACAAATTGAAAGCATTGCAAACACGTGGTAACTTAATGAATTCATTAGATCTTGCCAAAATCTAATGAAGCGAGATAACTAGCTCTTAGCCGGACCTTAGCCCACCGGATGGCTCATGATCGACAAAAGAACCCTCTTGCCCCGATAGCTTAAATCCGCTGACGATACTAAGCGTGAACAAGACTTCTTGCAATAATCTAAATGCCGACGATACTAGACATGGTGCAAGGTTGCCGGTACTTACGGAGGTCGACGGGTCGATGAGTCCTCTCGCGATAGATCGGCGACACGACATGGACTCGAAGGGTGGTTCGGAGCCAAGGCACGGAGCCGGGTTTGTTGTATTTGATTTGGTAGATTGTTTACAGATTCTTTAGGGGTCTTATATTTATACCACGGGCTTTGACGAGTCCTAACTAATTACGAATAAATGTAACTAAATATCTAGCTAAGATACATTGTCCTCCAAGTCTTTCGGAGTCGTGAAATTGTGCGTGACGTGGGCCCTCGTCCTCGAATATCTTCCCCGCTTGCGAACGATCTCATCCTCGGCTCCTTCTCGGACTCGGGTTCCTTAGCGAATAATAGCGGCTTCCCGAATTCTCTGGCGTCCTTTGCTTGTCTTTTGCTAGCCGAATGACCTCTTACCGAATCATCGTGTACTGGTCCATCAGTCATCCAGGCCTTACCAAATTTTGGTGTTAACATATGCCCCCTCAATTTTAGAGTAAAAGAGGCTCTTTTGCTCGAAATTGACCATGAATCAAAAAAACTCGGGCGGACCTTTCTTGGGCTAAAATTAATAAGGCCCATTTTTTGGAAGTTTCACGCAACACTTGTTTGACCCTTGGTTGCTTCTTTGGGACTCGTACCACCGATATCTCCCCCCAATGCGAATCGGCAAGTCCCGGTTGCTTCCGCTTCCCAAGATAATCACCGAGCAGATCTCTTTGCTTTCTCACGGCTATTCGAATCCACCTCTTGGCCTTCCTTTTGTATATAAATAGGGTGAACTTCCTCGGTAGAGCGACTTTCTAGATCTCGCTCATATCCTCCAGTTCTTTCCAAGATCTGAAGTATTCGGCTAGCTTTAGCCTTGAGCAATGGAGTAAGTTTTCCTTCCATTTATATTTTCCTTGCTTTATATGCCGAATCTAACCTTTTCTCTCGCTGATGACATCTTGAAGTCCTCGTGATACCGAGATCGCTGAGCTCGCCGCCAGCTTGCAGCGGTCAAGAGGCACTTTCGAGGTTGGAGCGCGAGGCACACGAGCAAGCATTTGTTGAAGACATGGAAGATATCGAAGAGGATCCGGACATTTTTGCAAGAAATCAGAACTTCTATGAATGGAATTTCAATCGTAAGTCTCCAAAATTGGTTCTCATGTTATTTCACTTCTAACCTCGCTTATCATCCCTTCTCAATCTTCTTGAAGGTTTTTGAGAAGGTTTGCTCTCTTGATCGGTGCATCCCGTCGGATGATTAGGATGGTAGAGATACTAGGCCCCGACCGCCCAATGAGGATGGGGACCGCTTTCAGAGGCGTCGAAGGATGTCTACAATAGTTTCTTTGATTAGGAAGAATGATATGTAATCACATGCTTGTGGTTCTTCTTTGGTCAATAAAATCAGCTTTAGTTCCACTTCACGTAGCTTGTCTTTATGGCCCGATCTTTTTACGCCTTTAACTCGGTGTGCTAGTATTGAATTGAACTTTGCCGAATGACCCTTTCACCATACGATTGGAAAGCCCAAATAACGGCCCACTTCTTGCCCGGTCGATGCGCTCTTAAGCCCATATGGCGGTCTTTTCATGGCTATGCAATCGACTTATAAAATAACTCTCACAATTATTTCGAACAAAAACCGCTCTTGCTTTCCAATCTCGTTCACCTTCTTCCTTACCGAGCAGGAAAAACCCTCAATCTCGGCGAGCATCCATGGCGGCTGGCGATAACAACCGCGGCAAGCGTCCGGCTGAGGACGAAGCAAGTGGAAGCCGAGTTCCTCGTCGGCAACGTCTTGAGTAAGAAAATTTATCCCCCCTTTTAGCGACTCACATTCTTGTTCATCTTCTTGTTTCTCAATCCGACCAATATTCCTCTCGATTTGATTTTCCCTTCTTTTGGTCAGACCGATTCTCATTCCTGCCTCCTCAATGCTTGCTCAAGCCCTCCTCTTCCCCAACGTAACTTTCTTCCCTGTCTTTGGAGTATCTCTCGACTCAGGAAGATTTATGGTACCACCGGGAGAAGAAGAAGAAGGATGAGATTATCAAGGAGTTTGGCGAGTACTCCATGAATGCCTGTATCAAGAATCTCGATCAAGAAGATTCCATCAAGCGACTCTGCGGCACCAACACCGGTCGGTTTGGATCACGGATTCTATTTTGCATTGTATCCTTTCTATCGACGTTCGTTGGTCTATCACAGCCTTGTTTGAAGAAAACCAGCGACTTCTAGCAGAAATCGCTCGATTGTGGTGACAATGCGGCGTTTGACGGCGGCCGCCATCCGTCTGGCGACAAGGTGAAGGCCCGAGGTGAGGCGATGAGCGAACGCCTCGAAGGCGTAGCGGATAACCGCATCAACGGCGTCGCCATCGAAGGGATGCATCTAGGAGCGGCCATGAGTCGGCGAGCGGCTGTCGGCTCGGGGCGGTGAAGATTACTCCATCTACCCGGTCGGCTTTCGTGAAGCTCCGAGGACATTGACAACATTGAAGAGTCCATGGACGTGTATGAAGACCATGCTACCATTTGTAGCTTTATCCAATGATCCCCAAAGCTGTTTTTAACCTCTTGGAGGATTAGTTTGTATCTAGGATGAACAATAAAATCCTTTTCTCTTTGGGTCTTTTAATTCCTTTATTGTATAAACGGAATACTTGCGAATCAATGCCGACGAACCAACGATTACCGAGCGGATGGCGTCATCACTAGCCGGATATTAAAATCTTGCTTCGGTTGAATCGTAAGCACTTTGTTCACTGTGGCATTGAATACGCTTCCACTTTTCCTTTTCCCAACAAACCAACTAGGGGTAGAAATGTCGGTCCGAGGGAAGGTAAAACGTCTCCAATAAGCAACCTTTAAAAGAATATTTTATCTCGGTCAATTGATGCGCTTTGACTTCTTGGATATAGTATTTAATCTGTCACCGGTAAAACCATCGATGCCACGAGTGCAAAAGTCCTTCGACAAAATCAAGAAAACCACGAGAGGAAAGTGAAGATTTGTATCCAAGATTATGCGAATAACATCTAGGTTTTAGGACAAGTAAAAATCCTTCGTGATGTACTCGGCGGTGCTTTTGCAACCAACTCTTGCAGTTCGAATAAAGGCCTTCTGTCTTTATATTGATTTTTATATTTTTTGCACTAAAGGCGACATAACAATATTTATGCCTATTTGTTCTCCAATTCTATGGAGTATTTTTTTACGCTAAAGGCGATGATTTACACATCGGCTATGTCTCATGAATAGAACAAATCTCTTTGCTCGAAACCACTAAATCATACGTGTCGGCCAATCATATCTTGCAATAGCTGATCCTTTGAAAGCCGACACGAAATCTTTCCTTAAAAATTACTATGAGAGCCGACTATCTCGATCGGTGGCTGGTCTTTGTAATGAGTCGACAGGGACCTTCTTCCCATTCTCTTCCCGAGAAACACTCCACGCCCTCGTATTCCCGAGCGATGGTTGGTGGCGGCAATGCTTACCGAATCATCGGCTTGTACTATCTCAACGTCATCACCGTTCCTTTGGATGAGGACTTGATGCATGGTGGATGGAACGCATAGCAGTTAGCATGGATCCAATCTCTTCCAAGTAATGAGCCGTGGGACCCCTTACTATCAACCACAAAGAAGGTAGTGATCAAAGTCTTTGAGCCGATCATCAACTCAACGTGAGCGGCTCCATGGGTATCGAAGGATTTCCAAAGCAAAGTCCTTAAGCACAATGTACGTCTTGAGCAAATCCTCTTTGGTCATCCCCACTTTACGAAAGTTGTATATGGCATGATATTGATTGCGGCTCCATCAACGAACATATGAGTCGAGGTTTTCTATTAACATATCCCTTCAAGTAAAGAGGCTTTAGATGATTATGCTTCCTAGGCACATCCAAAACACGGCTGTCTTGATAAAACCAAGCTGTCCTAGGAGATCAATCATCTCTTTGTTGTCAAAATCAGAATAGGCCTCTTCATCCGAGTAGGCATCTTGTTCCTCTGGATCATCGGTGGCTTGCTCTGTAGGAGCCTGCAAACTCTATAGGAATGAAGAACACCATGCTAACATCGCGAACGCCCACTTGCCGAATACTCCTCTGCCGAATGATTGGCTTCCCGAGCTTTCTTTTTTGGGCGCCATACATTTGCGTTAAATTTGTTGCTTCTCGAGCTCCTTGTTCCGAGACGTTGGACCCTTCTTTTACGGCTCTTCCTTAGACCGGAGGGCACCACTCTCCCTTTTGCCACATACTCTTGAGGAGAGTCCATGTCATCATCAGAATCCTCTACATCAGCCCATGCTTGATCTCGCAATCCTTTTCTCGGCGTGAGGTGTCTTGTCTTTATTTTTTAGCGCCGATCATCCCTCCGGGAAAGCGTGCCCCGATCTTTCTTGGATGGGACGGCGGTTGACTCATGCCTGTCGATACCCGTGGTATTGCTCACTTTGCATTCGAGGGGCAATTATTCCTAGCGGCGGCTTCAAGCCTTCGTTCGGCAATGCCTAAAGAAAGGGCGGTCCCAATGAGACTCCTCTTGCTCCTTCATGTACTCCTCCCGTTCTCGGTGGTACATCTCCTCTTCGTATCTCTGCTGCTCCCCGGCAAGTCTGCCGATCTCTACGATATTGCTTCTCTTCTTTGTCTTTGCCACTTGTTCAGAAGTATACGAGATGTTACCCTTAGTTTGGAGGTTTTCTCCTTTTTACGTTCGGCTATTTGGAAACCGAACACGATGTTGCTTGGAGCTCAACACTAGACACCGCCGACTAGGGTCAATGAACCACTTTGCTTTGCCCTTTCGAAGTCAAGCACCTTCAATGGGCCTTTGCCCTTAGGATCTTTGGCGTAAACTATGCATGTATCGAAAGCAACCATGCTGCGGGGAAGGGCTCCTTATCCACCTTCATCTTTGTTGTTGAACTTGTGGAGACCCTATTTGTATAGCCCTCTCGAATCTGCTTTGCTTGAAGATTCGGCGGTCATCATTGATGTTGTGAGTGATCATATCATGGAAGCCACAATATTTGCCGGTCTTGATCAATCCGGACGCTTCATAGAATGATTCTCACGGTAGCTTGATGCGTCCTTCCTTGACTAAGAACTCAAAGAGCTTTTCGACTTGGAGACATCGAAGTCATATGCCCCCTTGAGTGTCTTCATCCAGCCGTTAACTGGGACGGGCTCCTTGCCCCAAGCAAATTCGGTAGGCGCTATGTCTTCCCGGCCATCATCTTCGTCTTCACCCTCTTCCGGGGAAGTGGTTGTATGTCCGATAAGACACGTTGCCCCCCTTCAAAACGGGTGTCCTTCTTGATGCTCTGGAACCGATTGTCCATGAGTGACGGGCGCCTTGAGAGTTGTCCTAGGTCATCAAATTCCATGCCGGCTAGCTTTTCCCCGATGGCGGATGCATACCCCGAATGGCTCTGAAAGGCAACTAATGGTGCGGCAAGCTCAAAGAGTAGCGGGGAATTCTTTGTCTCCCCGAACCTACGCAAGAACTCTTGTGGTGTCTCATTATATACGTGTCAACCCCATCAAGTCAACGAGATCTTTTTCATTGGAACCGCTGTAGAAGTATGAATGGAATTTGTCTTCGGCTCGGACCATGTTCAATAGAATTGGCCAAACAACGTGGCAAACCATGTAAAAGCCGGCCCTGTAAGGGATGATGGGAAGAAGCGAATCCTCCATGCTTCATCATTGGCAAGCTCTCCCAACCGAATCGGATCACGGTGATGTGTTCGGTAGTAGAGGTGTCATCTTGTCCAGAGAACTTGGTCAAGTCGGTTGGAGGCTTGGTCTTGAAGGAAGCGCCACTCTGTTGTACCAATCGAGGATATGGCGGCCCGATACACATAGGGCCGATTCTTGGGCTTAATCCCAAATTGGTGTTGCATCATATCGGCCATCCTCGCTAGGAGTATATCCATATTTGAATTACGTGGTCCATGAGATGGTCTGGCGCTTGGTGGCCTATACCTAGGATTTGGCATAGCATGAATTGTGGAGTAGTCAATGAACTCGTGTAACCCCGGGGCCAAAGGGGTTTCTACGCAACCCGGCCATTGGAGCTATTGAGTATGTGTTGTATCTTTGGAGGATTCCTGGGTGCACCGAGCATTTGCTTCTCCATGAGTCGGCTCCGGATCCCTGCGGTTTTTACGGTGTCTTGTTCTCTCCCAGATTCTTGATTTGTAGCTTCTTTCTTTGGTGGTGGCTTAGGCGTATGTATGTATCTTGGCCACGAAAGCTCACCAAGCCGAGCCTCAAAGTGTTGATCAAACTTCGGGTCCAAAGCTAGCCTTCATGATATCGCGAAAAGTGTTGAAGAACGTATTTGTGTTGTGATTAGTCATTGCTCTCCCAACAAAGCGGCTGCAACAATCTCCTCCATCAAATGATTTCTTGGGACTTGGTTCTTCATCTTCCTTTCCACGCCCCTCTTACGTGTCGGAAACCTGTTTGAGCATATTCCTTATCAAGGGCATCACTATCTTTGGAAGATCTGTCTTTTGGATGATTGTGCCGCTCTTGTGTTTGGAGAAGCATGACATGCACTTTTGTGCGAAGGTGCACACATATCTCTCACTATGGCCTCTTGATTGGGGGCGAGGTCACTCATCTAGATTTGGATGACATTATCCTTGTCGGCGTTGTCGGGCATCGTGTTTTGATCTTGAGTGGTCCCACCTGGCGTGCCAAAAAGTGTGTAGGCACAAAAATCCTACTCCCCGCATCGCACACACCGACAAGCCGAAATAGGCCGGGCTTTACTCGCCCGAGTGTCTTGAATCGAAGGCGTGCGATCAATTTGACTGTTAATTGACAAGGAGGTAAAGCGTGAGATACGGAACATGCACGGGTGAGACCAAGGCAGTTTCGCATGTATGGCTCTAAGGCCGGATGTAAAGACATATAGCTATGAAAGCTATACGTCGATGAATAATGAATGCATTCGGTAAACATATATGAAGATATGATGTAATAAATTTTGCCGAATGATCATAAAGACATGTTTGAACAAATAAAGTTGATCATTATGATGTGCTATTGTACAGCTCTATTGCATAGATCGAATCAATTGACAACATGATAAATAAAAGAATGTAAGTCATAAATATCGTTAGTGATACTCATGACACGTGAAAGCATAACCGTGTTCGGCAAGCTTGCCGAATCGGGTCCATGAAGAAGGAACTACCCTACGTAAAACCTATCAGATTAAACCGATCTCTAGTCCACGGATGACTAGCTCTAGAGTAACCCAAAGATGCAGTATCCACTTAGGATGACACGATCTGTCAAGATCTAAATTATACGAACCCACAACACGTGACAACTTAGATTGATCTATCTTGGCTATGATGAGCAGATAGATCTAGTAGTATAGTAAGATGAGCAATGAAAGCACTAAAAGCAACTAGATCTATGATAAGATAAAGCCGAGGAGCGTTTCAATCTAAATTGGGCAAAAGGTGTGTGCAAACATAATTAAATAAACAAATTGAAAGCATTGCAAACACGTGGTAACTTAATGAATTCATTAGATCTTGCCAAAATCTAATGAAGCGGATAACTAGCTCTTAGCGGACCTTAGCCCCAGGATGGCTCATGATCGACAAAAGAACCCTCTTGCCCCCGATAGCTTAAATCCATTTGACGATACTAAGCGTGAACAAGACTTCTTGCAATAATCTAAATCCGCTGGCGATACTAGACATGGTGCAAGGTTGCGGTACTTACGGAGGTCGGCCGGGTCGATGAGTCCTCTCATGATAGATCGGCGACACGACTGGACTCGAAGGGTGGCGGAGCCAAGGCACGGAGCGGGTTTGTTGTATTTGATTTGGTAGATTGTTTACGATTTGCCGGGGTCTTATATTTATACCACAGGCTTTGTGAGTCCTAACTAATTACGAATAAATGTAACTAAATATCTAGCTAAGATATATTGTCCTCCAAGTCTTTCGGAGTCATGAAATTATGCGTGGCGTGGGCCCTCGTCCTCGAATATCTTCCCGCTTGCCGAGCGATCTCATGCTCAGCTCCTTCTCGGACTCGGGTTCCTTAGCGAATACTTGGCGGCTTCGAATGCTCTGGCGTCCTTTGCTTGTCTTTTGCTAGCCGAATGACCTCTTACCGAATCATCATGTACTTGGTCCATCGGTCATCCGGGCCTTACAAATTTTGGTGTTAACACTTGTACCATTAGAGATTCCAAGTTAAGATAGCCATGGTCTTTGTTGACTTACTTTGGGCACCGGATAACACTTGGTGCGCTAAGCGTTGCCAGGCCAATGCTCCGCACCACCCGAGGCGTGGGGATTACAAAGGGCCGGACAGTACGTCACCACCACCGCCTACCACCTCATCCGTCGATGAATGGGGCAAACAGGAAGGTAGCCTCTAGCCTGAACACTACGCCCAAGCTATTGACTACTACTCTAGCGTGTAACAAGGCTTACCCGTCCCCGGGGTCCTTCTACTAGAGCATCCGCCACAATGACGAGCAGCGATCCCAAAACCCAACAACGACCAAGGCTAACTCAAAGTAGAACTCTACATCTCAACTTGGATTTGGTCTAAACATGTATGTATAATACATTAAGCATAAAGTTCTATATGACAAGATCATAACATGAGAACTATATACTAGTTCGTATGCTAAGATCATATCATAGGAACTATACTCTAGTTCATAAGCATAGCTATATTGATAATAAGAACAAGAACAAGATGAAGAACATGATATGAAGAACAATAAATTGATCATAACAAGTACCTCCATAGTTGATCTTGATCTTGTATTACATCTTGCCAAGCTCCTAATACTAACCAAAAAGTACTAAAAGATACAAGTGGTGGGGAGAGAGCTCTTGTGTGGTGTGTGTTTGAATGGAGAGCTCTACCCATCTATTTATATCTAAATATGGGTTTTATTGTAGGTAAAATGGAAGCACCTAGCAATACCGCCTATGCATGGCTGACATGCAACCACTTTGTGAAAGGTCGGCTCGAGGCGGCACCGTGGGTCATTTGGACCCACTTCGATCTGGCCGGACCGGGCTGGCCGTCTCGCGACCGCCTTTCACTGTGGGCTCCTAGGCGGCTGGATCCATAGTTTAGTGGTGCTTTGGTCCAATTCGGCCTTGAGTTGGGCTTTCTCTATTCCCCCTTGGTTGCGCATTTACGGAATGTGTATTATGCTTTTGCGCTTTGTTCATTACCGTGCATTTCCACTTGTTTCCGGCGTTTGTCCTCGCAAAACATGTTATCTCGAAACAAGTGGAATGGGGTCATAGCATATGTATATGTGTCATAAGTATGTTTGTTTCTCGGATTTAGACAAAAATTGGCGGTATAAAATGGTCGATAACGACCGCCAACACCCACCTCTCCAATTTTTTTTTTTATTATATAGTAATAAAGCCCATACTTTCTCGAAAAACAAATATAATCTAAATAAATAATCCCGAATGCAAAGAGTTGATCAAAAGAATGAATGAATAGTATTTCTATTATAACCGTTCTATCGGTAACCACCCAAGACTCGAGGCGACTAACAAGCCGCCTTCACGATCACTAGTACAAAAGCTCACTTCCATGACGATTTGCTAGTGGCGATTTGAAATTTCGTCATGGAAGTATACTCTTCCGTGGCCAATTTGATGAATTCGTCCTGAGATGACGATAACGGCGCCGGAGCCACTAAAAAATTATGACCAAAATCCTAGGATCGTCCGCGAGAACATTAAATATGATCGTCCGAAATAACTTATTCCACCTCGATGCGTGGTGAACCAATGGCGAACATAATATTTGGTCATAAAACAACATTGTCATCGTCACAAAACAATCGCCGAGGTGCCTGCGGGTCCCGCATGCGGTCCCATACGAGTGTGCCCCTACGTCCACGTGGCTCGCGGACCCACATAATGGTCCCACGCCACGTGGCATTCCGATAAGTTGGGCCAACAAACCCGGCTTCCCAAGCCCGGCTAGTAATTTGGCTCAAATCCGCAAAATCCGGCCCAAGCTAGCTAGCAGGCCCAAGAAGAAAATCCGCAAAGATTTGGCCCAAGCCAAGACCGCCCAAGAAGCTTTACCCACTCGTCGGCCAAGAAGCTTTATTCATTTTATTCGGCAAAAAGGAGCAATCTCCCGGTTCGAACCCATGACACTGCGAACACAATGTTATGGCTTACCATTTGCACCATTCATTGATTTGTGTCCAAGCTGTACTATATATTTTATTTGTAGAATAAAAGGATGATTTTTGGTACATGTGCGTGTATGCGTAGTATCCGTCTACCGAGAGAGGTCCCGATCATGACTCGTGCACGTCTCGGCGCCGTCCGTCTGCGGCCACACATGAGACTCCGTCTCGGCGATTCATCGGTTCTGTCCCAACCGTGCGCACGGCCACACGCAGAGACTTCGCGCGAGGGACGACCAAACCGCAGAACCTACGTGTTCGGACGTGGCGGCGGACGCGCCGTAGGTGATCGGCGGAGGCGGCGGACGTGATCATCGTCGTTGTCGTGTTCCCCATAGGCGGCGTCGTGCGTGAAGGGCACAAAGAACGTCGAGGGTCTCATTGAGGGTTGGCGGTCTCGCGGCATCGGCGGAGGCGTCCCGGTGGTGCGTGATGCGGAGTTGGCGGTGTCGCGGCATCGGTGGGTGATCGGCGGCGCCCTAGCACGTGTTAGGCGGCGGGGAGTTGTCCTCGGTGTGTGGAGCGGCGGCAAAGGTCTTTGTGGCGTGTAACGTAAGTATGTGCATATGGTGACATCGATTTCAATGTTTGATTTTTTTCTTTTTAATCAAAGTGACATATATGCACGTGTTCCAAGTATTTTGCATGTAGAAAGGATAGCAATTTATGAGTAACACCCTTTAAATATCAACACTCAATCTCGGCATGTCTAACCGCCAGATATGATCCATCTCGTATTTGTGTCTAACCCGGCAAATATCAACACTCAAAGTGCGGTTGATTTAGTTCTCGATTCCTCACTTAACGCCCATATGGGTGCTGATTTAGGTCTACAAGGCATTAGTTTGAATTTTAATATCAGTAGTAGTGTTGGCGATCGGCGATCATTTCTAGTTTAACTAATTAGCAATTTTTTTAATTTTTACTTTTTCATGATGCTTGTGAGTTGTTTACGTAATTTTTGGGGGCAATATATTCCATTTTCCACCTTTACGAGGTTAAGTTACATTACTATAAATCATTCAGCTATGAGCCTAATACGAGTTTTAAATTGTCCTTATTCCACATGCAGATGGATCGAAGTTGGATTCATGCGAACGATTCACAACTCCATTCACGAAGCGGAGTGGAAGATTTCATGAAATTTGTTAGAGGAAAATTCCCGGGGACAAGTGAGATATATTGTCCATGTCGCGAATGTCTTAATCAAACTTTCTTGCCTCGGAAAAGTGGAGGACCATATACTCATGTTTGGAATGTCTTCTACTTACACTCGTTGGGTTCATCATGGAGAGTCTCTAGATGCCCAAGTTATTGAGTTCGAGAGAGGAGGAGGTGCAACATGATGAATATGATTATGGTGGAGGGACACATTGCGTGAGGATACCCAAGATGATGACCAAGATGATCTTGGGGTCACAGAGATGATAGCGATTTGTACACGGTAAAGAGGAAACTGGAGGGAATCCTAGTTTTGCGAGTTCTTCTTAGCGATGCCAAGCGGACACTATGCCCGGGATCGGTGCATTCTAGATTCTCTTTCATAGTGAGACTTCTCTATCTCAAGTCTCGCTATCGAGTTAGCAATAATTATTTTTTTTGGGTCTTCTCGTAGGGATTTGCCCAAAGAGCTCCAAGAAAGAAAAGGCCACCAACAAAAGGAACAATGCTTGATAAGATGACATCAAAGAATGAATTGCAAGTTGCCCATAAAGGTTCTTTGAGGGATTCAACAGGGCCGCATGAACCAGGTCCCAAGCCGCCAAATTAGTTTTCGAGAGGGGGTGTTCTTACTAGGACGCTTATTCCTATTAGAACCCATTGGAAAAACTACAAAAGTGATGAAGACCTTTTGAATAACTTTTTACAGAAAGTTAGGTGTAAGTTCCTTTAACCTCTAACTATGTACATGTGACATGTAATGTAAGATTGATTATCTTCTCGCAGCCTAATGAATGATCTCAATCAAATATTTTTTAGACAAGGCTGGCTTTGGATGACACACATCAGCCAACTAAGGAGGCTTGCTATAGTGTTCTCCGGTCTCAAGTAAAGAATATGCGCTATAAGTTGAAGAAAACCTACTTCACCGGCATTCCGTTGACGGTCGATCGAACAACCTCACCTGTACCATACATGACCGATGCACAAATTGGAATGGCGGTTAAATTTGGATGAATCCAAAAACATGGTAAGTCCTCAGGCTCTTTCCTATATGAACTCCACCGGCTAGGTCACCCTTTTGTACCATACTCGGTGCAATACTTCATTCATGTTTCACATGTTGCGACAAGCATTTGAGAAGAACAAGCAAAACCGTGCCAAAGTCAAGTATCACCGGATGAGCGGGTTCTGTTGCTATGTTGCGCATTTGCATGCATATGTATGAGAAGTGCACTACTTTGTCTTTGTCGTTTTTTTTTTTTTACTCCCGCTTCTTTTGTACAAATTTAACTTCTCCGTTCATTCCATGCCAAAAGTAAACAAATGAAAATGGCTCAAGCACGTGGAAATCAAGAAGATGCTACTGGAGAACTGGAAGACCTGTTTGAAGAAGAAGAACTCGCTGGCGAGGAAGATCTTGATCCAGTGGAGGTCTTCAAAGAATGCCATACCAGTAGAAAAGAATGGACTGACCGACATGGCAAAAGAAGCTATTGTAAGTATAATATCACTATATACTCATAAGGCAACTTAGCTTATCCGACATGGCTTGTATTCTAGATGAATATCTTCCAAAGCGAAATACTGAAGTGAAGGATTTGTTAACTTGTTTATTTCTAAAAGAATGGTGGCTCAGACACCGCAATGAAATTTGCAATTTTATTTTCACATAGTCCGATAGTCATGAGTGAGCAACCTTTTACTTTTTTATGTTGGCTCAGACACATGAAACATGCAAACATGAAATCCAAGTATGATGCCCGGTTGACCCCAATGTTTTTTACGTTAAACGCTAAAAAAAATTGTTTAGGATAAAATGATTTTGACACACATAGCCTTAGCCTTTCAAAGACAGAGTTTCCGTGAATTTTTCTCGCATTTATTTAAGATGGCCATTTTAAAATCACTATTCTTATTTTGACAAAGAAGTATTTTTGTCAAAGAAATTTGGAAGCTTGGTGCAGGCGGGTTATAGGTGATCCATCCATAGAAGTTATAGGTTATTTGTCCAAGTGAGAATTTTTTCTTGATTCTTCCGGTGATACTTCTTTCATAGTGAATTTTAGAATGCCGCTTCTGAGAATAGGTATTAGGATGGTTTTTACTCGGTGTCTTAACAAAGATTTTAAAACTGCAACAAGCATCTTAGGCAACTCACATATGATTGCGATTCTTTTCCTATTCCCTTGGTTTGGTTCAAAGAAGGAACAGGTGTAGGATCTTTTCTTTACTAAACAATTTGCTTTGTGCTCACCACGCAAATCGCTTAATATATTGAGCCAATTTGGTCTCACTTCATTCTTTGATTCACAGTTCTCACCTGTGCTTAAGAAAATTAGTGTAGAATCTTTCCTTTAGTAGATAATTTCGCATGATTAAGAGGCTTGAACTAGAGCTGCACTATGAGTCCTTTTTATGTTCATCTTTGTCTTTTTTTATGTTTATATTCGAATCAATTATTGAAAATTATACAAGCTAGAAAATAAAACATTTTGGACAACCTCGAAAATGTTCATATTCCGAACTGGAGACAGACTTTTCCAAAATGTGCAAATTTGGAGACAGATTTTCCCACAAAATGGCTAATCTCTCCGATTCGAGAAAATAAAACATTTTGGGCGTTCGGCCCAAGAGTTGAACTTATCTATCTAAAAATAAAACAAGGCCATAAAATGATTTCAAGATATCTACTCTCTCCGATTCACTATTAGAAGTCCTTTTGGAAAAGGTTTGAGTCAAAATAAAACATTTTGGACATCTTGGGCCGGAACAATCATTTACTCAATAGAGTAGCATAATGTGTTGTTATTTTCATTAAGCTAATCTCTAAAACTTGCCTAATTATGTTGAATCAAAGAATTGTCTCGATTGCAAACTCTGCAGACTAGAAGAATCTAGTCAAGAATATATATGTTTGGTTAAATGGTATACATCCGCCTGCAGTTTGAATTTGTTCGCTTAATGAATGAGCCTGTGTGTTCTTTTGGTTAAATGATATAATCCACTTGCCGCTACTTGCTTATGTATGCCGTTTTTTTTTGGATAGCATATTATTCCGGCTAATTAACATTTGGATTTGGATTATGTCAGCCGACATGGAAGCTTTGAAGGTCGCTGATTACTCAAGTGTAGAGGTTGTCTCCAACGTCCTCCCCAAGAATAGCGCCAACATCTTCCCGAAGAACATTGGTATGCAGCCCATAAGCCCGACAAAACTAGCCACAACCAAAGAAAGGGCGCTCCAGAACAACTAGCGGTGAAAAGAAGAGGAAAAGAAGTTCTCCAAGATGAAGTGAATGTGTTGAAGAATGTATGTAAGAGCAACGAGGAAGCTCTTGAGAAGACCCAAAGAGAGGTGCAAGAATACAAGCGGGAAATGGAGGAGAACAAGAAGGCGTTGAATGAAACCAATGCGCCGCTTTTCACGCCTTTTTATGATCAACAGTCTTTGGTCCCGGTCCTTCAGCTTGATGAGCTGCTCTGGGTGCCTATTTTGTATATATGGTGAACACACCCGGGTGGTTCTTTGGGGTGAAACTTGGTGTTGGGTGGGTGCTGGTTGAAATTGGCCATGAACTACGCTCGATGTCTAGTCTAGTTTCGTGGTGATGCACTAGTTCTGTTTCTATGTTTGAACCAAAGGTCGATTGATGAACTACTTTGTTTGAACTTGATTGTGTGATGAATTGTCATGATCGACAACTATTTTTCTCGTGCTATTTTTGTTGTCTTTTATTCGATATTAAAACCCGTATGATTTGTGACTTGTGTGTTCGTTAGGTAAGCCGTGGGAATTTTCTCTGCCCTCGCAAGAATGTAAATCAGCCACGCCAGGGCATGTGGTGAGACAGAAAAGTGACACATGGCATGACTAATTGATACGTGGTGGCGCTGCAGCATGACACGTGGTAAAGACCGAAAGAGTACACGTGGGTCGTATTGCACGCGACACGCGGGCGCCACAGAAGAGGACACCGGCCGCACTGTAAGAGGACACGTGGTGGCCCTTAAGAGGCCACGCGGGCAAAGACAGATACATGACACGTGGGCGCGCCGGAAGAGGACACACGGGCCGCACTGAAGGCGACACGCGGCGCACTGGAAGAAGAAGACACGTGGTCGCCACCGGGGCAGAAGCCACACACCCGCCAAGATGTCCGCCGCCACGTGGCGTCATTGTCTTCATGACCAAATTAATGACCATTTGGGCTAGTCATAGAAGAAAAGAAGTTCCATGACCACTAACGTGTTGGTCATAGAAGAAAAGCGATTCTATGACCAATTTTGCTCGATTGGTCATGGTTGAACAAATGTGACGCTCCATCGTGACGATCTTAAATTGTCACTAATTTCGTCACAAAAAACAGTTCGGTGACGAAATTGACGTTTTTACGTGACCAAACGATTTGGTCATAGAAAAGAAGTTCTGTACTAGTGGATGAAAGGTAATAAAAGATGAGTAAAGATGTGCCATTTTATTCAAACTATAGTAGAACTTTTTTGTTATAACCGCACAATGTGAGATGTAATCGGCATAGAAGCAACTCTTGGTCAACAACCAAGTACTTATCTTTTGCTCGAGGACGTGCAAAGGGTAAGCTTGGGGGAGTTTGTTGACGGTCACTAACGACACATTTTTAACGTCAACATTCTACCAATAAGGGGTTGAAACTATACCTTACTACACACATATATATTTATTATTGACATAATTCCACTTGTAGTGTCGAAATAATGTTTTGCAGGATTTATATACAAAGCAAGTGAAAAATGCACCAAAAGGCGCCTTCTGGGAAAGCGTACTTCAGAACATCTTTCACCCCAATGGAAATGAGCCCAACACGATGCAACCGACCGAGCAAATGGCGTGTGTTGGCGGTCGTTATCGCATATATTTCAACCGCCAAAGTGCACTAAAATGTCAAACATTCCATGTTATATCATAACAAAATATTATTTATATAACGAGTTCCACGAGTTTTGGTGTCTCCAGCTATTTTGCAGGGTTTCTCAATTTATCATCAAAAGAAAGTATCTCTAACGATAAAACGGAGTACACCATTGCGAAGGTCTCGCCGCTTCGATCAAAATAGATATATCATTTGCTATATTTGGACTCGGAATGAGAAGATATCACGTGAAAGAAGAATGCCATGCAAAGTGGGTCCCACGCGCCGTAATAGTACCATGAGACCAGCCATGGGCGACACGTGGCGATCCCCCACGGGCTGCTCTTTGCCCATCGCTGGACGCCAAGACCGCGCTGTAGCTTTGAAATTCAAAACGGCGAACCTCGCCGCGACACGCGGCGTAAGCCCGTCCCCCACGCACGCTGCCGAGCCTGGGATGCGCGAGTGCCCGCCGGCCAGCCCGCCTAGACGCGCGGGGCAGCATGGAGAATGGACGCGAGGGAGGCGGTGCGCGGTTCACCCGCCCGCAGACAGCTGGACCGGCTGGTTTTCCAGTAACCGACCTCAATTACTTTCCGTAAATGCCGATTGCGCGGTTTCTCTCGGTTTAGCTCCGGTTCGAGGCCCTAATGACCGGTTCCCTTCCGGTTTTCAACGCAGCTCCGTTAGGAAACTTCCCACCGACGTTCCCAGGTCGGTTTGCATGCAATGGAGGCAGCAGGAAAAGTTTCCTTGTATTACCTTTGCCTCTCACCCCTCTCTCCTATAAATAGAGCCCATTCTCTTCATTGTAAACACACCACACAAGAAAGCCTCTCTCCCTTTCTTCTTCTTCTTCTTCTTCTTCTTCTTCTTCTTCTTCTTCTTCTTCTTCTTCCTCTTCTTCTTAGTTTGTACATAGGAGGAGTTTGGCAAGGATTATAAAAGAGAGCAAGACATTTTGGAGCTATTCGGTATGAGCAATTTTGAGTTCTTCATATTGTTCTTGTTCTCTACTTATCAATATAGTTGATGAACTAGTCTATAGTTCCTATATCATGATCTTGTCTTATAGAACATCATTCTTAATTTATCATACATACATGTTTAGACCAAGAGCTAAGATCAATATGATGAGTTCTGCCTAGAGTTAGACTTGGTCGATGTTGGGTTGCGGGTTCGTCGTCCGTCCTCGTGGCGGTTGCTCTGGTAAAAGGACCCCATTTACGGGTAAGCCTTGTACACGCTAGAGTATGTAGTCAATGGCGTAGACATGGTGTCTAGGCTAGGGGCTGCCTTCATTTGCCTCGGCTACGTACGGTTGAGGTGGTAGGCGGCAGGTGGTGACAGCCTTGTCCGTCCTTAGTAATCCCCCACGTCCGTGGTTGGCGTAGAGCTATAGGCCGGCAACGCCCGGCACCAGTGTTATCCAGGTGCCCGAAGCAAGTCGGCCAGAGACCTTGGCTATCTTGACTTAGAATCTCTAATGAAGAAAAACATGTGTGTATACGCTATCTTGACATGACTATCTAGGATATGCCCTGCTCCATATTAGACTTATTCTTTTTATTCATTTTTTTACCTTTATCCTTGAGATTGGCTTGAGTGTGTGTGTCAAGTTATCCAGCTACCTATCCTATCTTACCCCTATTATGAGCATTGGTCTATTATACAATCATGTTATCTTGACCATGTCTGAATTAGAGACTTTTACACCATGCCTTCCCTTGGGAAAAATATAAATAAACGATACCTTGAATACTTAGGGTGAAATGCTACAATGATAGATCCGCGGCGCTTGCGGATGAATATCTTATTTGGCAAGGTCTATCACCATTGATGTACCTAGTGTTATCACCGACACGGTGGTTGCACTTAGGAATGTCAACGATGCATTTGGCGCCGTTATTAGAGATGGGTTCTAAACCTATTTCTAGTGATTGCGCTTAAGAAATGCAACACCCATCTTGCAAGTGTCCAAGTTGGTTCAATGTCTTTGAATTGGATTATTTGGGGCATTTGACTTGCTTGCTGAAATTTGGCAATTGTGACAAGTTTTCACTATTTCCTTGTTATCTTTTGAGTGTTGGCCAATAGAATCCTTGTCTAAACGCTTTTCCCGCTATGGCTCTTGGGCCTCGCATGATTCCCACATACTCCGCTATGTATTTCTTGCAATAATTCCTTGCCTTCTTCGCTTGAAATGCACTTGAGTAACGGTTCACAGATACCATGCTTGAATAGTTGATTGTTGATGAGCTTGTAATTTCTTGTTTTATGCTTCATTCTTATTTCTTCGACTTCGCTTTCCGGCTCATAGAATCCCCTTAGAAATGCTATTATTTTCTCGATCTCCAATCTTCGCTTTCAATGATGTGAATGTATTTTGGTTCTTCAATCTTTGCCTTTATCGAAGATTCTGAGAGTACTTGATAGAATACATCTGGTGGCAATTTTATTTTCTGAGCTGCTGCCTTTGCAATTTCATCTGCTTCTTCATTGTTTGTTCTTGAGATGCTTCGTACTATAAACCCTTCGAAGTGTTTTTCTTGATCTACGATGCTTTGCGGATACTTCGCTAGTTAGGGATCTTTTGCCTTGTAACTTTTCTCAACATGGCCTGCTACAACTTGAGAATCTGTTTTGATCAGGATTTTTTGTACTCCCATTGCACTTGCCTTGCGAAGCCCCCAAAGAATATCTTGCTTCATATTCCGCGATGTTGTTTGTGCACCGAAATTCTAGTCTTCTTTGCATATTTCATCTTGATACCGGATGGCGAAGTGATTATTGCCGCTACGCCCGACCCTGCGGAGCCCCATGCCCCATCATAGTTCATTGTCCATTCTTGACATGACAAAGTCCACTCTTGATGATCTTTTTGTTCTTCGTGAGTTGTTCCGATGTCCAATCACGAGATAAAATCTGCCCAAAGACTTGAGACTTTATTGTTGTTCTTTTTCAAATTCAATGAAGTATTGTGAGATTTCTACGGCCCATTTGCCAAGCCTTCCCGAAGATTTGCAGCTCTAAAGAACATCCTTGAGTGGTTGATTTGTTGGGATTCTTACTTTGTGTGCCAAGAAGTAATGCTTCAACTTTCTTGTTGCCATGAGCACCTTTGCATATGCTATTTTCTCGATTTCTGAGTAGAACATTTTTGACCCAGAAAGGGCTTCGGAGACAAAGTAGATTGGTTCTTGTTTCTTCGCATGGTCTTTCTCTCTTTCTTGTACAAAAACTGCGCTTACGACTTTCTCGATCTTTGAGATGTATAGAAGTAATTCTTGATCAACATTTGGTGTTGTTAATGTTGCAGGATTGGAAAGATACTTTTATTTCTTCAAAGGCTTTTTGTTGCTCTTCTCCCCATACGAAGTTTGTCTTCGCTCCTTTGAGTGCTTGAAATATTGGAAAGCTTTTTTTCTGCTGACTTTGATATGAACCTATTTAGCGAAGCCAATCTTCTGTTAGCTTTTGGATGTCTTTGATGTTCTTTGGAAATTTGTTTCCATTCTTTGCTTTTATCTTTTACGGATTTGGGTCGATGCCTTTTCTTTGAAACTATGCAACCAAGAATTTTTCCCTTTTGCACTCAGAAGGTACATTTTCGAGGATTGAGTTTGAGATTTGACTTTCTCGGGTTTTCAAATGTTTGCTTCAAATCCTTTATGTGGTCTTCGCCTTTCTTGCTTTTTACTATTATATGTCATCAACATATGCTAGCAAATTGTCTCCGATTTGATCTTTGAGTGCTACCGAAGTCATTCTGATAAAACTTGACCCGGCATTGCGAAGCCCCTCGCCATTCTTTGGAAGCAATAAGTTCCAAATGGTGTGATAAAACTTGTCTTTTCTTCGTCTTCTTTCTTCATATAAATTTGATGATATCACGAGAAGCAATCGAGGAAGCTTAGCATTTCACTTCCTGTAGCCTGATCGACCAATGTGTCGATTCTTGGTAAAGGGAAGTTGTCTTTAGGGCAAGCTTTGTTGAGATCTGTGAAATCTATACACATTCTCCATTTTCCATTGCTTTTCTTCACCATTACGATGTTAGCTAACCAAGTTGTAAATTGGACTTCTCTTATGACTTTTGCATCGAGCAACCTTTGAACTTCAGCCTTCGCGGCTATTGTTCTGTCTTCGGAAATCTTTCGCCACTTTTGCTTCTTTGGTTTGTAACTTGGATCGATGTTTAGGCGGTGTTCGATAATGTCTCTACTGACTCCTTCTAGATCTTTTGCCGACCATGCGAAGACATCTTGGTTGCTTCTTAGAAAATTTATCAATTGTTCTTCCTCTTCTTTTGCTAGATTGGCTCCTATGATGACTTTCTTTGTCATTTACCATTGGATCTAGCAATACTTCTTTAGTTTACGCTTTTGAGCACGTCTTCGCTTTCTTACGGGTCTTCGCATTCTCCTTTTCTTTTTCCTCTTCTTCGATCTCTTCAATGGCTAAGACGTTTTTTTGTCTTTGGAGTTGAGTCTTTCTCAATGTTTCTTGCTTCTGTTTGGTTTCCATAAATTGATATTGGCCCATTGAGTGCTGGGACCTTCATGCATAAGTAAGAGTAGTTGATAACGGCTTCGAAGATGTTTAAGCTTCCTCTTCCGAATATGGCATTGTATTGGCTGTGCATTTCAACAACATCAAATGCTACTTGTTACGTTCTTGCATTATTTTATGTTTTGAAGGATACGGCAACACAATTCTTCCAATTGAGTTTATCCTCTTGTCGCCGAAGCCAACTAGTGGATATTACGCCCTTCCTAAATTTTGCCTTTAATTTGCATTGCATCAAGAGTTGATGCGAAGAGTATGTCTACGGAGCTCTCTCCTCCATCCACTAGGATTTTTGTGACATCCCAACCATCAATGTTTGCTTCTATGACCATGGCATCCATGTGTGGATAATCTTTGAGTTTCATGTCTTGTTACGTGAAGATAATTGGTTGGTGTGACCACCTTGTTCTCTTGTAGGGACCTTCCATTGTTATTGCATTGACTCTTCGAAAGTAGTTTCTTCTCTCATTGTTCGTTGAATGCTCTATTTGTTTCCTCCACAAATTGTCATTATTCGCCTCTACTAGCTGGCGATACATTTGGTGATCCATTGTTTTGAATGTTTGGAATATTGTTCGCCACGAAGCTTCGGGCCGTGTGCATTTTGCATTTGTCCCCATTGTGGCGGAGCTATTGCCAATGGTTGGCAATTGTATATTGGTGGTGATCCTGGTAGTACTTGCTGATTGTAACTTGGATCATAATATGCTTGATTGTGCGAAGTGCTTGCTTGAGACAAGAAGTTTATTGCTCTTTGATTTTCCATCAGTTTGCCTTCTTGTTGTACTTGCTCTATGCTCTTCTTTACCATTGGGCACATCTTTGAGGTATGACCAGCCCTTTTTGCCGTGAATGATGCAATACATTTCTTCGGGTTTTAAAATTCTTCTTTCCCCAAATCTTGCTTGATTGAAACCTCCTCTTTGGTTGTTATTGAAGTTTCGTTGTTAAACCGGCTTCACGATTGTTTGGTGCTTGAATGTTGTCTCCGCTTTGCTCATTATTGATTTGATTGACGTGAAGTGGTGAATGGTATTGGAATTGTCTTCGCTCAAAATTTTGCGGCTTGAATCGATTGTTACGCTTCGCTTGGTTTCTTTGTGCATTCTCCTCTTGAGTCTTCTTTCTAAAGTCATCGTCTGATCTTGCATACTTTTGAAATTCCTCATATAGCCGAGCAACGGTTGTTGGTCTTTCTCTTTTGAGGTGCGAAGATAATTGTCCGGCTCGAGGCCCCCCGATTGCAGCAATGATGACGACTTTGTCCGATACATCCGGGATTTGGGTCTTCATTTGGATGAATCTTTTGTAATACTGAATTATTGGTTCTTTCGGATATTGCTTGATGTCGAACAAATCATCACTTGTTAGTCGTATCTTTGGAATCCTTGGAAGTCAACTAGCAAAGTTGTTCTGAGTTGTTCCCAATTCTTCAGTGATCTTGGCTTGAGCGAAGCATACCATTTTTGAGCTGGTCCTTTCATTGCCATTATAAGTGCCTTCGCTAGTGTTTTATCGTCTCCTCCTCCCGATTCAACAAATGTTGCCGAAGCTCATCAAGAATTCTCTTGGATCGTCAAACCTTCATAAGTTGGTATGACGTTGAACTTGAAGCCTTTTGGCCATTTTGCCATTTGTAAGTCCACCGATAATGGAGACTCGGGTCGATTGTGACTATTGCCTTTTCATTGTTTACGATTTTATTTTGGCTTCGTTTGTAATGATGACTTCGCGGTCCCGATCGTTGAGTTCTTCGTTCAACCTTCGTATCTTTGCTTGACTTCCTCTATTCTTTGTTTCGGTGTCTTTTCTCTCGGTTACGGCTTTGCAAGCCTCAAGCTCTTTCTGCTTTCTGATTAGTTCTTCTTCTAGCTCTTGTAACTTTCTTGCTTCTTCGCTTTGATCATCTTGTGGGATAACTTCTTTGGATATGTTGTCTTCGCTTGTTCTTGGTACTTCATCTTACATTTGTTGTTGTGTCGCTGTGACACTTGCCGACTTTGTTCTTGGGAGGTCTTCCCATGATTCTTGGGTGGTCGTGGGGTAGATCGTTGCTTACACAAACGGTGGGCGCCAAGATGTTGGGTGATTGCTCAACACAACACTTTATTGATGATGAAATGGTTTACAAAGTGGCCATTCAACATGGCGATTACAAAGGATGTCAGGGGGTATTTATAGTCCCTCCCGGCTTCGTAGTTGTACCAAAACACTAAGAATTCTAAAATGATCTTCTACAAAATATTTTCTCCAGCGAAGATGCATTCTTCATCTTTCGATTCTTGAGAGGTAACCTTCACCTTCGCAATGCTTTTTGTTCCTTTGAAGATAGCATTCTAACTTTCGCGGGCGGCATTTGTGACCATCTTCGCTTGGATCTTTGACTCCGGTCTTCCTATTTCATTCTTGTTGCTCTTCTGCGAAGCTAATGTCTTCTTGAAGCCACCTTCGAGGTAGAACTCGGCTTACGTTCGCGGATGATCCGATCTATCCCGAAATCTTCAAAGTTTGGGACGAAAGTTTAAAAATAAATCAAAGTTAGATCCAACAGGGCCGCAAGCGTCTCGGCGGTCTTTGTTTATCCCCGACCCAAGTGTTTGAGAGCCCTAAAAACTCAAAACTCAAGTTTTGCTTGTTTCTCTAGAACTTGCAGAGAGACCCTTTGAGTGGACTTCGACGAGTGGGGCTCACGGCCGTAGGACTATAATCTCCCATGTAGGTCTCGAGCCCTAGTCATGGGCATGGCTAGTGCTTAAGACCTGCACGGAGATTATAATCCCGCCGCAAGCTCTGGAGGGTGTTGTCGCCCCCTACCGAAGTGCGGACCCGAGGGACGTCCATATATGTCTTTGTAGCTTAGGTCTTGCTTCCTCTCTTTGACAATATTCGCTTGCTCTTGCTTCATCTTGTTTGACTTGTTATGTCTCACGAATACTATTAAATCAGCCAAAAATCGGGCGCCCAAACAAAACAACTGTTATCCATAATGTTGTTATATTATCAAAAAAATTGTTCAAATTTGGAATGCTCTAGGCTCGGCTCTCCAAGAATCTATATCGAACTTGTATTGCTAGTTTGTGCATTGTGGCTCAACAAACGAATTCAATTTTGATTTGTTTCAGTAAAAGAGGCAAATTTTGGCCTTGTGTTGAAACACTCACCTCATTTCTCTCGATCGATCGAACCGGCATGTGAAATGAATACATGACCCGTGATGTACAAGTACACCTCATCAGAGATGGGTGTTTAAGCGGGCATGTCATGATTACGATTCTCTGGACCCGTCGGAAAAAAAAAAAACGAGTGCAGTAGGATGGTGCGTATGACACTGCGAGGATGGACGGAACGCGAGTTTTTATACTACTACTATTGTATTTCCCAAAAAAGTTTTGACCAAAACCTTTTCCAACAATACTACGGGACTCGCGCGGCCGGTAGAGGCAGAGCCGGCCGGCCGTGGCAACGTGAATGCTTCTGGTTCCTTGTCATAGAAGCGTCGGATTAATTATAGACGAGAGAGAAAATGGCCACCGGTGGGCCCCACAATTTAAAATACCTAAAAAATGTTTTAACTAAGAAACCAAAAATCTAAATTAAATTCAGATTACACCATTAAATTTGTTTCAATTAATTCTTCAAAACAAGATATCACATGGATATATTTAGATAAAATTACAAGTGGGCCCACACGATGGTCGTTGGGATAGAGTAGGACAAACTTTTTTTAGGGCCAAATTATTAATTCTCCCAGTCTATTACTACTCCAAATAGACAAAAAGTTACAGTCGCCCTTTTACATTAACCGTGGGACCATGGTGTCTATGTCGAACACTCTCTGATTTGCCCGGGCGGCTCAACACGGTTGTGTGCCTCAACCCAACCTTGATTCATGTCCCTACCGCTTCGACGGTGTAGGGGCGTGCGTCGGCGACTCCCCGCGTCGTATGCGGTAGGAAGAATGCATGACCCACGAGGGCGAGGGGCGGCGTCGTCCGGTACTACTCCGCTCGGTGCCGCCTCCGTTTTGAGTTCATACTCTTGCCGTTCAAATTGAGCAGCTTAGCGGTATACGCCTTGATGAGGATGTGCAACATGTCCCTAAACTAGCTTTATTTGGTTTTCGTTGTCATATTGTTGTGTAAACATCGGTTCTGCTTTAGTTTGCAACATGTGTTTATTTCCCTCTGTTGAGCTATAATATAATTATTAGAAATTTAGGTGAGAGCTCGGCTGAGGGTTAGCGATGAGATGCTCGCCGGCGACCATGGCGGCAAGGGCGGAGTTGCGCTCTCAAGCAATGTCATCTCGATGGGAACTATTAAAGTTTTGGTTGTGTGCATGCCATCTCGACATTAATGATGTTGTTAGTCTTCGAAATGTTTCCCCGCCCTCCAAAAGCTCTATGTGAAGGTAACTAACATTTGGATCAAAAATTCATATGTACCTTACATTCCACATTTAGTTTCTAGCTTATATTGCTTGAAGAGATTTTTTTTACACGCTCAAATGTAGCTAATATTTCTTGATATTTATGAATTGAATTTGTTTATGTGTAATCCGAATTATGTCTGAATGAAAGTTCATTTAGTCAAATTGTGCAATCGTTGTCACTACGTTTTGCAGGTGTTCAGCTCCAGACATTTTTTGTTTGTTTCATTTGCAGGTCTCTTTGAAGGACAGGTCAAAAAGGGTGAAGCACCCATTATGCCCTTGATCATATCTTGATTGTCTTCAAAGCCACCTTAAGAAACTGGTACTGTTAGATTACAAGGGCAGGAAGAGAGATGTGGAATTTGTCAACTTCTTTATTACAAACGCCAAAGTTCTGGAGAAAATAGAATTTCGGACAGGGCGTGCCAAATGCGATTTTGAATATGTGGATGCACAGCTAGCGAAACTGAAACTAATGTTCAGCGCTTCCAAGGACATAAAAGTAACATTTTTGCCTTGTGCTCTACCTTGACGTTGTGCACATCAGGGATATGCATGATAGGAGTACTTGCTGTGTGTGACCGAGCATTAAATTCCGATTACACCATTAAATTTGTTTCAATTAATTCTTCAAAACAAGATATCACATGGATATATTTAGATAAAATTACAAGTGGGCCCACATGATGGTAGTTGGGATAGAGTAGGACAAACTTTTTTCAGGGCCAAATTCCTAATTCTCCCATAGTCCTATTACTCCAAACAATGTTTGAAATTTCGAAATAGCACACAAGTTACTGATTCGCCCTTTTACATTAACCGTGGGACCATGGTGTCTGCATCGAACACTCTACAGTTGCCACCTCGGATTCCTTTATAGTGCTACTATGGGCGCAGTTTTCTCTCGTAGTCTCTTGTCTCTTCCTTCTCCCATACTACACCTCTTCTCATATTGTACTAGTAGTACTCTTCTCACCTCATCTCCGTCCGACTTTCCAAACTCATCTCAACCAAACAAGAGTAGAGAGCGGTCCGACATGGGGATCGCCGCGCCGCTTCGTCTCCATCCCAGGCGGGTGGTGCTCTTTATCACATCCATGCAGCTAGATATGGTTTTTCATGTGGTTCTAGAAACACCAAATACAAAAGTTTTTTTTTCCATTTTTGGTGGTTGCAGATCTGGGGTCCGTCGCGGAAGCACATCTTCTTTTCTTTTTTGGTGGTTGCAGATCCGGGGTCCATCGCGGAAGCACATCTTTTTTTTTTTTGGTGGTTGCAAATCTGGGGTCCGTCGCGGAAGCATATCTTCTTGGGTAAGCACCGAAATCTAGATTGTAAAGTGCATTATCCTTCCTTTTTTTGAATGGCTCTAAAAAGGTTTGCTATCTAGCTTGTACAACATTGCTCAATAATTTTGTCGTCTTAAATACCTTTTTCTGATTATTGATCCTAGGTACAAACCCAAAGACCCACGCGGGAGATTATAAAAGTGCTAGCCATTCCATTAATATCCACGGTGTATGTGCTAGCCATTCCTTTAATATACAAGTCATCTGTAGGATTCAAAAAAAAAACTTCATCCCGCACTTGTCCTTGGTGTTTGCAAACTCGATTCAAACACTGCCGACATGGTGTGTGCAATGTCAGCTTCGTGCGCGGCCTTGGCCACGCCCTCCTACTCATCCATGCTGCTGGAGTAATTAGCAGTAGCTATAGTTGGTACTCATTGTCCCTATTAACATCGGCGAGAAACATCAACGAGAGGGGCTCGTGACCGTCGTCTGTGAAGTTTCGCCGCCTCGATCCGTGGGTGTTTTGGGCGGAGGCCGAAAAAATGTCTCAAGAGAAGCACATCTTCTTGGGTGAGCACCGAAATCTAGATTGTAAAGTGCATTATCCTTCCTTTTTTTGAAGGTTTTTTTGAATGGCTCTAAAAAGGTTTTGTTTTGTCTTGCATATCTGTGTGTCTCATGCTATAGCTTGTACAGCATTGCTCAATAATTTTGTTGTCTTAAATACTTTTTTCTGATTGATCCTAGGTACAAACCCAAAGACCCATGCGGGGAGATTATTAAAAGGATGGGGGCGTGAAAAGCACATCCCTGGTTGGTGTGCTCTGTTCGAGATTGGCAACCACAACGGCGTGCTCCTTTTTGATATTTGCAACCCCCGCCTTTGCCATCTGCGGCTCCCTCGGTGGCCTCTACTGTTTTGCCTTTTGGGCTCACAATTTAGCGGGGCTCTTTGCTTGAGTTGCACAACCGTCCTCATGTTGCGCCTTGGCGCCGCAATTGCCCGCTTTTGATGCGCAATGTCGGCTTCATCTTTGGGCCTTAGCCGCGCCCTCCTACTCATCTACGCTGGAGTAATTTGAAGATAATAAATCTTGCGTTCTAGGCCCAAAGTGTGGTGCTCCAAGTAGATATGTTAAGATGGATGACGTTGCCCTTTGGTCACCGAAACGCCATAAACGCCTTTGGAATTCATTCGTGGCGAGCTAGTGACGTTTCGAAATCGTCAAAAAGGTCGCGTCACATTTGGTCATCGGTGACGAAATGTATATTTTGGTCACAGATGTGCCTACATTTAGTGACGAATGGAGTGTCGTCATGGATGTCGTTTCAATCTATGGCGATGCCTTTTAGTCATGGAAGAACCATCGTTTTCATCATTATCGACTAAGCGTCGGCGTTCAGACGGCACCGATTAACGGCGCCGTTAACGATCGATGACGATTTACATTCGCCACGTGTTTGTCATAAGCTGCCGTCTAACGCCGTTTGTGGATGATGGCGTGGCGGTGACGTGGCAAAGATGTGGATGCCGGCGTGGCTCATTTTGGTCCACCACGTGGTGAGCTATTATTGGTTGTCATTTTCGTCACAGCAATAATTATATATCTGTCACTAAAGACATCAATTTCATCACAGAGATGCACATGGTTTCATTACTATTTGCAAATAATATTGAAATGATCAAATAAAATTCCATAAATAAATAGATCCAGTATTCCAGCGCTCCACAAAAATTGTACTCATTTCAAAGACAAAAACATCCATTGCAGCCCCAAGTATGCACTATTACAACCCATATACATACACTAAGAATTATGGGCTTCTAACGATAGCAACTTGTATCATGGCACTAATGACTACGGTGATAAAGTGACTCTATGGCCATCAGAGGGCAGATGCGTATCTTTATCCCAGTGAAAAATAAAGCAATAAAGGTTCAATGGTCTGCTTTACAATTTAATATCAATGCAATTAATAAAAGTTCATCACTGAGAATATGGAAACTTTAGAAAGATAATGATCGAAGTGCATGCCACATAAAAAATTCTTGCACGTTGCTTTTCCAACTATCGTAATGTTGTAGAGAAAGGTATTAGTTTTCAAAACATTGAAAGAAAACATTTGTAGAAAACAAAAAAGACAAGAACAACATATCAAACTAAAATAAAATCCTACAAAACATAAGCTTACCACAAGGCATATATGATTGATTGACTAAACCGCAAAGCAGCAGCCTGTAGTAAGAAAAAAAAATAAAGGATCAATTAGTGAAAAAACATAGGTGTCTTGTTGCAGAATGAGAAGAGCAAGGCAAGACTAGACCATCAAATGCATAGTCCAGACCTCAAATTCTAATTATTCACTAGTGTAGGGACAAAAGGACCAATAAATAACAAGTTGAACTTTATCAAGTAAATAACAAACAGGCTCTTGTTCATTGGATGGCAAGACAGCAGCGTGCACAAGAAAGAAATGACAGGTTCATTGCATGCCAACCGATTGCAACTCAAAGAACAATTTCACATAAGATGGACAACAGATTCATAATGTCAGTATTCACCATAGAAATGATAGGTTCCAACTGACAGAACAAGCATATGTCCTTGCTGTCCAAAAAGTCACCATGGCTTCCATCTTTATCTCCTTTTCCCTGCTAATAGAAACATTCAGTTAATAGAAATATCCAGTTATGCATCTAGCAGCAAGAAAAAAAATTCAGTGATACTGAGTATTAGTGATCAGTAACTATACACAATCTAGTGAACTGAGAATTAGTGATTAGTGACTATCAAGAAGTCAGAACATGTCTGAAAACATTCAGTAGCTAGAAAAAAATTAGTGATCAGTGACTACACAATCTTATCAAATATCTTATTGAACTTATAATTCTCAGTAATGCTCAATACTACTCTTATCAAATCACTCGGTAATTCTTAGTAAATTGACTTCAACAAGCAAAAATGCAGAATGTGTGTATTAAACTAACTCCATAAAACACTATAAGACCGATTTGGAATTTGAGCTTTCCCTGAGTTACAGCAGCACCAAAACAAGCAGTTCCAAGTTTTGAAACCAAAGTACAAGAATTGTCTCACATATGCCATTAGAATAGAAGTACAAAAATTGAACTTAACATGCAGTTCCAAGTTCAGAAACCTTCAGTACTCGTTTGCACGGACATGCTCACCTGCGAAGCTCACTCGCCATATGCTTGCCTCGACGGATCGACCACGATGTGTCCCGCTTGCCCGATCTACCACGATGCGGCACCACTCGCTCGCCCACAGATTGACGGGTTTTAGATGTGCGGTAAGCCATGGTTTATGCGTGAGGTCGTCGGGCGTGCCCGGCCGGCGGGGGGTGGGCAGCGACTTCGCTGCCATGGCATGCAGTAGGAAAGGATTGGAAGTCGACGAACGGAAGCACCGTATGCATACGGGTAGGGCCGAGCCTGGCGTCGCCGCCCGGTCCCCATGCGTTGATCCACATTTACCGCTGGCGGGAGGTGGCGAACACACGAGGCGGGATGCATAGCCGTCGGGGTCTCCTTCCCCCGCGGTATGGGACCCGCCGCTGTCGAGGGCGCAATGGGGAGATGGGAGGGAGGCGGGAGGCGGCGAGAGGAGGCATCCGGTGGTTTGGCGGGAGCGTTGTTAGGAGTCGGGCGTTATCTCGTGACCTCCTTTTCCTCGACACATTGGCGGAGGCCGGCGATGGTCATGGAGATCTGGGGAAGGTGGAGAAGTGGATGCGGTGCTGGGCTGCGCGGACGTCCTCCTCGCGCGAAGACGTGGTCTTGGAGGCGGTGGCGCCGGGTCCTCGAGGCGAGGAGCTTGAGGCGGAAGGATTGATCGGAGACGGGAGGCCGAGGGAGGCTGTGGATGGAATCGCGCACACTCCTCGTGCCGCCGGGGATCGGAGCTGCGTAACCCTAACCTCGTGTGCGATTGATCCGCCGATTGGGGAGAGATAAGAGGAGAACACGTAGTTAGGAGGATACGATCAGGCCTGCGGGTATTAGTGGGCCAAAAGCAAAATTGTGGCCTAAGCCCAGGTTATGTTGATAGCCTCAAAAGCCTAATAAATTTAAAAATTAATTTCAAAATATGAAAACTTCAAACAACATTTTAAAATACTAAATGGTTTTAGCTTCAATTGATAAAACAAAGTCGCATGCGAAAGTATGAAAACATAATAATTTGTAAAAACACAATAATATGAGAGATCATGAATTTAGAAAATTTTAGAACAAAAAAAGGACCATCAAATTTGAATTTAAGATGAGTGATATGAACTTGTTTGAAATTTTATACATGGACTAAAAAGTGATTTCGGTGTATAAGCATCACATAAAAAATTCAAGTGATTTTGATAAAGTGTTGTTGCACATCCGTTGGAAAGGCATACATAACTCACATAGTTGTATATGACTAAGTGAGAGAAGTTCCTAATTGTTATGGATGTATAGTACCAAATTTTCAAAATCATTTGAAACTTTTTATGGGATGGTTATGGAACCAAAATATATTATTGTGTGTGAATCTGTGGAATTTTCTTACCAAGTGTAGCTATTTTTGGAATTATTTAGTGAATACTAAGGAATAAATATTAAAATACCATAAAGTGGCTAGAAAAATCTAAAACTTGCATAGCCACATGATTTTGGTGTATAAGCATCACATAAAAAAAATTAAGCGATTTCGACAAAGTGTTGTTGCACATCCATCACAAAAGGCATACATGGCTCACGGTCTTTACGAGGACATGTGTGAGAGAGATGTGGGCCTTTTCGGGATGTGCATCTTAACTTTCTCTGAATCAACTCAATTTTTTTTTTTGTCAACAAGCTACACCAAAAGGGGGTGTCCTTGCAAGTTTTCAGATTTTTTTTTAGCTACATGAGGGTATTTTAACATTTTGTTGACAAAATAAACAAATAATTACAGTATCGGGTAAACTTGGTGCGAAAATTACACAAATGCATAAAACACTATAGTTTGGCTCCATAAACACCCTAAAAAAGTTTGAGATGATTTTGAGAAAGTGGTACTACATATCTCACACTAGCATGAGCATCTCTCACCTAGTGACTAGGACATGTGTGAGAGATGTAGGCCATTTTGAGGATGTGCATCAACACTTTCTCTGCGAATCGACTCAAATTTTTTTGTCAAGATGCTATACTAAACAGAGGTGTCCTTGTAAATTTTTAGATTTTTTGCTACATTAGGGTATTTTTAACATTTTTTGTTGAGTAAATCAATAAATAATTATAGTAATAGGTAAATTTGGTCTAAAATTGCTCGAATGCACACAACACTATAGTTTGTCTCCATAAACACTCCCAAAAAGTTTGAGATGATTTTGAGAAAGTGGTATTACAAATCTCACATTAGCATGAGCATCTCTAACCTAGAGACTAGGACATATGTGAGAGATGTGGGCCACTTTGTTGAAATCATTTGAAAGTCTTATGAGATGATAGAGAATGATTTTAGAAGCATCTAGAAAAAAGAATCAACAAATTTCGAGTTCGTATGAGGGTTAAAGACTAGTTAGAACTTTTAGTTTAAGATTAAGAAGAGAAACTATAGTTGTCCAACAATTCTTAACAAACTTCATGAGTGGACGGTGGAAGTGCATTACTTGCTAAGCGTAGATGGTTCACATATATAGGCTAAAGTTCATCTAATGACACAGAAGTTGTTGTACCGCAATGGAAAGACAAGTGGTTATTATACTCTTGCTTCAAGGTTCGAACCCATGATGAAGCATATTTTTGTATTTTGCAAGATAATTGATAACTCACTAATACTATATCCAATAATCATGAAATTTTTATCATAAATCGTACACGTGAAAAGTAAGCTAGCATAAAAATTTCATAATTTTTAAAAGCAAAGAAACTAATATAATAAACTCTCTATTTTAACAATTGGAGTAAATATTTTAGACTTCTAGATGTGGTGAAACATTACAAGTACTCCCTCCGTCCCAAAATAAACGACGTTTTAGGTTTTTCGTGCCACAAGTTTGACTCGATTTGTAGAAAATACGTAGAAGATTTAAATCTCCAAATAAATTTGTTAAAAAACTAGATCAAAAGATCTTTCCAATGATACTAATTATGTAATATAAATATTAATTCTATTTTAGTATATAATTGCCGGCATATGTTTTTCGGGGAAGCGCAAAGCGTCGTTTATTTTGGGACGGAGGGAGTACAAATACTTACCTACTTTACACAACAAAGGTTCAGTGCTCTAGTGGTAAGACTCCTAACTATCTAGCAACTAGTCACAGGTTCAAATCTCCATGGCATCCATTTTTTTTTTTTTTTGCAAAAAGAAGATTATTTCTTGGTTTGGAAGGGGTGGGGTGACATCCACACACGTGAGTAGGTTAGGGCCGAAACTTTGTGACGTATAAACTCTAGGCCGCTTGGTCTTGGAACATGTACGTGTGTATATATTATATAAAAAAGAAAGAAGCAATTCAAAGACATAGAGTTGAATAGCCCATTGGAAACACTCTCACCTGTAGAGCACTTGGTTGTGAGTTCAAACCCCTCTTCTTGCAATTTTTTTGCTGAAATATTTAAGGGGCAAGGTGGAGCGAGGCCTTGGCCAAGGCTTAGCATGACCGGTTGGTGGGCCTTTTGCAAAAAATAGTCGGTGCTAAGGGGCAAGGTGGAGCGAGGCCTTGGCCAAGGCTTAGCGTGACCGGTTGGTGGGCCTTTGCAAAAAAAATAGTCAGTGCTACAACGCCGCCGGGCCTCCTCTCCGCCACGCCGCCGCCGTGACTCCTCCTTTGCCCTCGCCGTCCTCGTATGTTTGTGATCGGGGCTCATGTTAACACGATCCACGATCATGGGTCGGCCATAATGTTTGACATCATAGAGTAATTTATTAATCAGCTAAATAAATAAACTTCATACCTTTAACAAGAAATGTTATGTAGTGTAGTGGTAGCACTCCTACCTGTGCAATGCCTGGTCGTGGGTTCGACCCTCTCCGCGGGCGTTGTTTTTTTTTGCGATATGTATTAACACGAGTGCACCCTCGTCAGGGGAACCCGCGGGTCGGGCCGAAAAAAAAACTTGGAGCAGGCCACGCCATGCGGGAAAGGCCCAAGCTGCTCTACAACGGGACCGATAGCCCACTTTGTAAATAAAAATGGAGCGGGCCGTGCGGGACGAGCAAAAGCCCAACTTTGTGGAGCGGCGGTGTGGCGTAAAAAAAATAGCGGGAAGCAAATTTGTGGGCGCCAAAAATAAAGCGGAAAGCGGACACCCATCCCACGCCGTCAGGGGGAGCCTGTCAAAAAACATACAAGTTATCTAATGACGACTACCAAAACTAATCTGTGACCAAGTTGTTTGATCATTAGGTGTCCCAAACAGTGGACATAGCAAAACGAGTGTTACGTGACCTTATTTTCAGTATCGTCACTAATATTTAAGCCAAAACTTCGTCACCGCACACTAATGACGAAAATGAACATTTTGTCATAGAAGACATAACCTTACGTGACGATAGTGTGCGGCGTCACGATCAAATCGATCACGTATAACCATATTTCTACTAGTAGCGGTCTCTACCTTGGCGTGCACATTAGGGATATGCATCCCATGATATGAGTATTGTTGATCTTTATGAGCATCCATTGTGTGTGACCAAGCATATTACGACCTATGTTGCTTGTAAACTCGTGTCATATATTGTACATTATGGAGAGTTTACAATGGATGGAACTTCTACTTATGTGTCAAATTTGATTGTGTGAACATCTAGCTTGTCATATTTTAAAAATTGAGATGCTCCATAAGACTAATGACGAACTTGTTTGTTTCTTTGTGGCACTCATTTTGCACGGTTGATAGTGCGATTTTATGGTTTATTGAAACTTTCTTTGTCAAGATGGCGCTTGTGGTTTTGAACTGATTTCTTTGTGTACACATCCGTAGTGATTACTTTTGGTTGTGTGAAGGCTAGTGTTGTCAATGCATTCTGCGTAATGCGGATTGAGCTTTATCATGGCAATGAAGCAAAAGACTGGAATGGAAGGGTCATTCGAGAAGGTTTTTTTTGGTGATCGATATTATCTTTGTCTTGACTTACTTTTGGTGATGATGTACTATCTAGCTAAGCTAGTATTAAAACTATGTGATGATCGATGCAAACTCGATAAGCGCTTGCTCAATTTGATAAAATATATGATGCTAGTAGCTTGTTCGTACAAATTGTTGACCACACATACATATGCTTCGGACCCGTCTTTGGATCTGGGCGATCGTAAAATACGTATATATTATTATATTGAACTTGTTGCCCGTGGGACCATCTTGTGCGTGGTATGCGCATCCCAACTCCACTCCGCTCTGCGTGGGAGTGGACGAACAATACCGACATCCTGTTGTGAACAATTCAGGTGCCAGGCCAACTTGGAACGTGGAATTCTTAGCCCGAAGGCCTGCGCGACTTAAGAATCGAGCGACCTTAGCGGTCCAATCAAATCGGACAGCCACGGTTAGCTAATGTTGCAAAAATATCGCCGCCACCGCCGTCTTCTACCACGAAAACCTAGTGCTTGTACTAGTACTACTTTAGAAATTTGTTAAAAAAAACGCGCCTTGTTTTCCCGCAAATAGATAGATCCGGTATGAAGAAACCTAGGTTCGCCGGAAATGGCGAGTCATCCGGCGAGATCCATCAAAACCAGCTTCAAACCCCGCCCGCTAGCTCCGATCTTATCGGCAACCTCGAGACGCCATTCTCACCACCATCATCTCCCTCCTACCAATCGATAGCGGCGCGGGGCGCAAGTATTATCTACCGGTGGTGCACCCTATGGCGCGAACTCTCCGCACAACCTGCGTGACGGCGACATCAAGCTCATCAAGCGCAAGCGCAAGCGCCAGCCTATATTTGATGTCGTACGGATCGTATCTCGGATCATCTCCAATCATTTGGGTCCTTTCCACCGGCTGTCCCTTGGTTGGCAAAGAATAGATGACATCTATCCAGATCTACAGTGTCGGCTTCAATCCCCTAAATCGATAGCCTTGAGCATCTCGAGCTTTGGAACGCATTCACATACATGGTGCGGGAGCCGCGGCCCAATTTCTGTTATCCTCCTCCCTTTTTGCTCTCACCATCGCGGATGATAGACACGGACCTAGACTACACCATGAGTTCGCCAAGTTTCCGGTGCTGATTTAGATAGTTTACATTTCGCCAATATGAAAGAGCTTACCATCCGGTAGCATAGCTATCGGGGACAAAATGCTCCATACGCTTCTCTCCAAATGCCCTATACTACGAGTTTGGTACTCGTCGAAATGTCGGACTTTCTTGCATCTGCATAACTAATTGTACACTTAGGTCGTTTGGTCTTTCCGACAAAGATTTATCCGAGTCCGAGCAAATTCTCGAAAGAAGTGGTGATTGAGGATGCTCCTCTTTTAGAAAAGCTATTCATTGAATGCCACCATTACTCTGCCCCATTCTAATATTGAGCCCCGGTCTTGGTTGAACATTCGCATCCAAATGGCTCCAAAGCTTCAGTTCTTGGGGGCCCTTGAATTCGACCCCTCGACATTCGAGTTTGGTATTTGTAAGGTGTGTAGTTTGTAAGTTCACCATGCCGTTACTTGATTTACTTTATTATTTATACATTATGTCAAGATACGTATAACCAAAGTTTTGTTTTTGCGGATGTCTATACCTCACGGCATTCCCATATCCGATGGGAACTATTAAAGTTTTGGTTGTGTGCATGCCATCTCCTCGACATTAATGATGTTGTTAGTCTTACGAAATGTTTCCCCTACCTACAAAAGCTCTATGTGAAGGTAACTAACATTTGGATAAAAATTTATATGTACCTTACATTCCACATTTAGTTTCTAGCTTATATTGCTTGATGAGATTTTTTTACACGCTCAAATGTAGCTGATATTTCTTGATATTTATGAATTGAATTTGTTTATGTGTAATCCGAATTATGTGCGAATAAAAGTTCATTTAGTCAAATGTGCAATCGTTGTCACTACGTTTTGCGGGTGTTCGACTCAGACATTTTTTGTTTGTTTCATTTGCGAGGTCTCTTTGAAGGCCATGTCAAAAAAGGGTGAAGCACCATTATGCCCTTGATCATCTTGATTGTCTTCAAAGCCACCTTAAGAAACTGGTACTTTGTTAGATTACAAGGGGGGGGAAGAGAGATGTGAAATTTGTCAACTTCTTTATTGAAAACGCCAAAGTTAAAGTTACGAGAAAATAGAATTTCGGACGAGGGCGTGCCAAATGCGATTATGAATATGTGGATGGACAGCTAAGCGATGGCGAAACTAATGTTTAGCGCTTCCAAGGACATAAAAGTAACATTTTTGCCTTGTGCCGGTCTCTTCCTTTACTTTGTGCACATCAGGGATATGCATGATAGGAGTATTGTTGATCTTTATGAGCATGCGTTGTGTGTGACCCCGCATTATGACCCACATGGCTTGTAAAAACTCTTTGTGTCGTATTTTGTACATTGTCCGGAGTTTACAATGGATGGAACTTCTACTCATGAACGTCTAGCTTGTCATCTTTTTCTTTTTGTCATATTTTAAAAATTGAGATGCCGACTTCATAAGACTAATGACCAACTTGTTTGTTTACTCTGTGGCTTTTCATTTGCACGGTTGATAGTGCAGTTTTATGGTTTATTGAAACTTTGCTGTCAAGATGATTGCTTGTGGTTTGGAACTGATGTCTTTGTGTACACATCCGTAGTTTTACTTTGGTTGTGTGAAGGCTAGTGTTGTCAATGCATTCGCGCGTATGCGGATTGAGCTTTTTCGTGGCAAAGAAGCAAGACTGGAATCGAAGGGTCATTCGGAAGGTGTTTTTTTTTTGAGGATAGGCCTTTGCAAAGCTGGAGGCTACCTATGCTGAATTTGCGGATGCTTGTGGATTGGATTACAATGAAATGAAGCAAGGCGTAAAACCCTCTTTGTGAGTTTGTGGATGATGAGGAACAGATTTTGTTGGGCTATCCTTCCACATGGAGGATGAATTTGGAGCCCAACAAAGCAGCCCAAACCAGCGACAAGCCCAGTGCTTGTGCACCGTTGATCTCGGTTGGATTCAACGGTTGAGATTGCTTCTTGGGAAGCATGTATGGTGTAAGAAAAAACCCTAGCCTCCATTGAACTGAGAAACTATGCCGCCTCCAGATGCCGTGACGACGTGCTTCTGTTCTGTTCTTTGGAGGACCCTTTCGAGTAGAAGATCCTCGGTCGCGCATCCAACGGGAGGAACAACTTCCAACTTGGAGCCTCGTGGCGTGCCGCAGGTTCCGCGATTACACGGACACCAAGGAGGTGATCCTAATACGGTATATAGCAGCGAGCGTAGCAAATCAATCATCAACAACGGTATATAGGCGCCGTCCCGTGCGTCGCCCTCCTCTGCTGCCCGCCCCCCAAACCCTCCGGTGTGCCGCCACCACCATTCAAGTGTGTGGCAACGCATTATATATATATATAATATAAATAATAATATGTCCATTGATGTTATAACCTACGCGATGAAAACGGTGGCTTCGTTGTACCACAAGAGAACGGGCCTAACATGCGAGTCCAAATTCGAGGCCCAAAGGAAGGCCGGCCTGCGCGGAGCGAGCGGAGGCCCGTTCAAACCGAATGCAGGCCCGGTAAATTGATGCGGGTACATACGCGTGTCAACATCCATCGTCTCTAGCGGGGCGGGTGGATCGTAAGACTTCGAGACAAATACAGCGCGTCCACCGCCGGCGTCTGCTCATTGACATGTGCACGCAACGCTTTTCGGACTCCTACGCACAATTGCCGACTACGGCAGCAATGCACGCATCAGTAACCTCGACGATTGTGCACGCAGCGCTCTCGAAGCGATACGTTTCGCGTCGCGGTTCGCAATACCCGACCAAGCGGCCACAGACATCCGTAGGCTACACATGTCACGTAAATTACAGCGCGTCGGTAGTGGTTCGCGACATGTCTGGACACACGCTAACGCATCTCGTGCGCCCGAAACTATATGCGGCGTTGGTAGTGGTTACGGCATGCACGGACATCTGTTAACACAACTTCGCCCGAAAATAAACGTCGCGTCGGTATTGGTTGCGACATGTACGGACACTGCTAATACAACTCGTTACGAAAAATAAACGCTAGCGTCGGTAGTGGTTCTGCGACATGTACGGACACACCGCTAACACAACTCGTCTAAAAACAAACGCGCGACTTTAATTTGCGTGGCCGTTACAGGACCCTTTATGTGTTCCAAGCGTCGGTATGTGGCACGCAGCGTGCATCGGTGTCAAGCAACACGCGGACGATTCCCGACCACGCCGAGTCGCGTGAACCCATGCGGCGTCTATAATACTCGTATCTGATGATGGGCGGCGCCAAAAAGGTGTGCGTAAGCAAAAACGCGCTCGAATTAGGGTTTGCATCCACGGTCGATCGGCCTCGAAAAATGCGCCGCGTGATCAAACGCGTGTCGAGATACGTTGAATTTTGCGGACACCGGTTTTAAAAGCACCGCCGAGCCGCGCGGCTGCGGCCCGTGACGAAAAACGCGTGCGGATTAAGAAAAACAGACGCGTTACACAATAAACGCGTCGGTAATGACCTTCTATTACGAGCACGATTTTGGTCTGTGGGACCATCCGCCGCCTATTATCGACGCCGCCCAGCCAGCCGCGTCGATAATTGCACAACACTGACGCTCATTATTAGCGACGTCTGCGGGCGACCGGGCAATTATGTGCCTTTTACATAGTGATACACATTTGAGAACCACATAGGCCGGAAAACTAGGCTGAATTAAAGTAAAGCTAGGCTGCCTCTAATAAAGTACAACTAGGCTGCCTCTAATAAAGTACAGACTAGGCTGAATTAAAATTTTTTGACTTAAGAATATCTCGCAAATTACAAATTATTTTGACAAAATGGAATCTAAGTCGTCGAATCTTTACTCCATCTTTCTAGAATTTGTAGCATTGGCGGTGATAACACGTAGGTCATTCCATGCGCCTCCATGCCGCGACATGGAGAAGGAAGGCAACAAAGAATGGACGGGATGGGAAGGCACGGCGGCGTGGTGAGCGGAGAGGAGCGGCGGCAAACGGAGGGGGAATGATTAGATTGCGGCGGAGCATCCGAGGGAAAAGAAGAGCACGGTGCTTTGTGGGTCGGGCCCGTGATTATGTGGGAATACAAATTAGCAATTTAGTATTAAAAGCTAGGCATTTATGTATGAAAAACTAAGCAGTTTTTGATGTGGAGTGCCGGTATATTATCCTAACAAGCAAAATAGGTACAACTATGAAATAGAACCATTTGTAGAGAACAATAGGTGTCACGATTATGAAATAGAACCAAAAAGGCTAGGCTGAAATATGATTGGTGCACTCAACTTCAAATTTAGGTAACAAGGACACATGGTACAAGCAAGAAAGCGAGCACAAGCAATGCCTAGTAATATGCTATGTGCGACCATCGAAAAAAAATATATAGTGCAAAAAGCACAACATTCAAGTACATGGAGTGAAGCCTAACCTTGCTGAAGAGAAGCTGGCCCACCCCTTTACGATGATGGTATGAGGAAGAAATTGCTTCACCAAACTGGTCCTTGTCCAAATGGTACCTTGCAGTTCCTATGAATTGAAAAAGAAGACAGAGTAAGCTTCATTAATCAAATGCAGTTCCAATGAATTTATATTGGCAGAGTTTGGGCAGTGGCACAGCGTTCAAATGGCATGGAGTAAAACTGCCTTACCAAATATATAAAAATGCTAATAGAAACATGAAAAATGACTTGGCACTAGAAGAAGAAATGCTTATTTACAGATTTACATCACAAATAATAATAGAAGGAAGTACAAACTAACCAAGGACAACAGCTGGCCATACATACACTGAATTTACCTAAACTGGTGAGCTATATGTTTTGCAATTTTCATTAGGCATTTGAACTGCTGGAGTAAAAAAAATGGCCAGAAATTCTAGACATGTCTAGAGTTTGGGTAGGCCACAACCCTAGCATGTGAGTGGCCAGAAAGTAACATTCAGGTTTATATTAATAAACATGGCAGAAAGATACATGATGAAGAAGTATGGGAACCAATGAAAATGCTCAAACGACAACGCGTATGTTTTATTGGTCAGTTAAAATTAAAAAATTCTAAATGGATACACTATGAACTTTGAGTGATTATAGTCTCACACAAATGCACGGTTCAAGAATATGCATGTTACCGCTTGGTCACCGAGCACTAACCACAGGCATGAATTTGCAATGCATGATCCCATAGAACAGTTAGAGCCTAGAACTGATTAGTAAATATACCAGACGCTACACCTCCCACGCAGAAAGAAAGCCACCATTCCCATGTACCCACTCACATTAGCACCAGTTCGACAATAGAAGGTACCGTTGCCCTCACACAATCTGATATGAATCATAAACAATAGGTGACAATTGTAACTGTTGTATGAATAAATAGTACAGTCATCCAGGTGGAGAACCAATGCACTAGTAATGTGGTACCAATGAGTCAAGACAATATTCCAGAACAGTCAGTACATGCCTTCCTAGAATCTATAGAAGCGATCATACCACAAACTATCATCCCATAAGAAGCTCCCGTTTTAGTAACTACTCGAGAAAAAGAGGTTTCTGACCAACTACATATCAGAACCCAGAGGGAAAAGCATTAGATTGCCAATACAAATGGACATCTGCATCTCCTTCAGTAATTTTCACATAATGTGCCTGTTAACACCAAAATTTGGTAAAGCCTGAATGACGAGTGGGCCAACATATGACAATTCGGTAGGGAGGTCATTCGGCTAGCAGTACGACATCAGTAGTACTGTAGCGTTCGGGAGACCATTTGCTATTCGGTTAGAGAACCTGAGTCCAAGGGAGATTCGAGGCACACAATGATTCGACAAGCATGAAGGCTTCGAAACAGAATATCCGGAGGAAGGATTCGTGTCACGTGCGACCTCAAGACTCCGAGAAGACTTGGAGGACAATGTATCTTAGCTAGATATTTTTGTTATCTTGTTCGTAGTCAGTTAGGACTCGTGTCAAGTCCAGGGTATAAATATAAGACCCGTGGCAACTGTAAAACAATCTACCAAATCAATACAACAACAAACCGGCTCCGCGCCACCCCTTTCGAGTCCAGTCATGTCGTCGATCTACTGCGAGGGGATACATCGACCCGTCGATCTCCATAAGTACCGGCAACCTTGTACCATGTTTAGTATCGTGCGGCGGATTTAGATTATGTTGCAAGTACTCTTGTTACCATGCTTAGTATCGTGCGGCGGATTTAGGCTATGGAGCAAGAGGGTTCTTTGTTAGATCATGAGTCGTGCGGCAGGCTAAGGTCTAGCTTGGAGCTAGTTATCGGCTTCATTAGATTTGGCAATCTGGTGAATTCATTAAGTTACCAAGTGGTGCATGCTTTCTTTTATTTATTATTTCTATTATGATTGCACACACTTTTGCCCAATTTAGATTGATACGGTTCGGCTTTTATCTTTTGTTAGATCTAATTGTCATCAATGCTTTCATTGTTTATCTTAGTTTGTTATTAGATCTATTTGCTTATCGTAGCCGAGCTTAGATCAATCTAAGTTGTTACATGTTGTGGGTTCGTACACGTTTAGTCATGAGTCGTGCGGCAGGCTAAGGTTTTACGTGTGAGTTCCATCTTCATGGACCCTGATTCGGCAAGCTTGCCGAATGCAGTTATGTATCTACTTGTAGCTTGCATGTGTAAGTTTACCTATCGTTAGAGTCTAGTCTGGCAAGCCGTATCATGCGGTGGATTAGCTTGTTGCAGTGTATCATGCGGTGGATTGCTATTAGGACGAAAAGGGTTTAGGATGGTTAGTCGTGCGGTGGACTAATAGGAATAGATCCCTAGCTTTACTTTAGATTAGGCTTGCATGTGTACTTTACTTGTCTATGCATACACGCTTCAACGAGTAATGAGTATTTGTAGATCTATTTAGATGTATGCGTGCTTTTAGCTTGTCATGGTTAGATTGTATCATGCGGTGGATTGATCTAGTCGTGGGAAGTGGTTTAGATCTGTAGCAAGCCGTATCATGCGGTGGATTAGCTTGCAAGGGTTTAAGCTTGACGGGTTTAGGAAGGCTAGACGTGCGACAGACTAGTTGGATGAAACCTATGCATGTGTCATTTAGATTAGGTTTATATTTATGAGTTACCTGCTTTATGTATCATGTTGTCAATTAATTCGATCTATGCAATAGAGCTTTATGATACCATATCTTGATGATCGACTTTACTTGTTCAAACATGTCTTCTATGATCATTCGGCAACTGTTATTACTTTACGTCTTTATACATGCTTACTGAATGCATTCATCATCTGTTGATAGATAGCTCCCATAGCTATATGTCATTACAACTGGCCTTAGAGCCGTACATGCGGAACTGTCTTGGTCACACCAGGCATGTTCCAGATCTCACGTTTACCTCCTTGTCAATTTACAGGTCAAATTGACTGGCACGCCTCGGTACAAGACACTCGGGCAGGCAAGTAAAGCCCGCTATTCCGGCTTGTTAGTGTGTGCGGCACAGGAGACGGATTTTGTGTGAACACACTTTTTGGCACGCCCGGTGGGACAACTCAAGGTCAAGACAAGATGCCTGAGCAAGTCGACAAGAACGCAGTCATCACGCTCCAGGTGGCCGACTTGCTAATAGACCTGGTGACTGCAGTCAGAGATTTGTGCAAAGCCTTCGCGCAAAAGTGCATGTCATGTTTCTCCAAGAATAAGAACGGCGCTATCTTCCAGATGACAGATCTTCCAAAGATTGTGATGCCTGCTGATAGGGAATATGCTAAACAAACTCCTGACAGAGGAAGAGGCAGGAAAGGAAGATGATGGATGTTGGCATTTGTTAAATGCTAAAAGAATATGAAGGATTCTGCAAGCGCACATAACACCTACCATTGTAGCTTTTCCCTAGGATGAGTATTCTAGAGTATCGTATCCACAGGGAAGCTTTGGCTAAAGAATTCTAATAAGTCACAATCATGTATCCACTAACTTAGCAAACCACTAGACTATAGTGAGAGGGTAAATGGTCAAGGATAAGTAAATAACAAAGCATAACCTACCTAAGATTATAAAAGAATAACTAAACTAATCAAGAGGTCAAAGGGAGAGATCAAGGTTCCTGGGTACATCTCTATTACTTAGGTTCTATGATAGCAATTACACTAATGCACTTTGGAGCAGCAGTACCTTTCCGGTTCTCGAATAGACTGGGAAGAAGTAACCGGGGGAAGGCTGCCAAAAGCTCTACAAAACACCAACCCATACGTGGTGGACTACAAAGACCTGACAAGGCTGTCACCCCTGGGGCTACCACAACTATCCGTAGGTTTGGGCGCAACCTCAGGTAACCAATAGCCTAGACACCAAATCTACACTATCGATTACTACTCTAGCCACCATGAATAACTAGAGTCCTCAATACGAGCGGAGATCCCATGCAATAGCATAACAACTATACTTAACCATATATGAAAAGCATGGAAGTGAATAGAGAAGATAAATATATGAATCATAAGTCTTGTAGAGAAGATACAAAGACATACCATACTCTGAAGACATCTCCAGAACAGGAGCATAACTCCTCTCTCCTTTACTCTTGATTAGATCTAAGTTAGATCTAATCTAGTTCTAATTACATGGCTAATCTATCTCTAATTACATGACTAATCTTCTTCTAATCTACTTCTAATTCACTAATCCCAGAGAGAGGTTATCCTTACATTGGGACACCTCTACAACTGAGAGTTAATGAATAGAATGAGATAGAATGAATTAGGGTTTAGCCCTGGGGTCAGGGGGTCTTCTTATATAGGCCTTGGCGATGAATGATAGCCCTTGGATCAAACCGACCTTGGCAACGGTGTAGATACAACCTCAATGTCGGTGGTAAACCGCCATAGAAAGGAGAGGATGACGAGGGGAGGACCCACCTTACGGCCGGCCTAAATGGCTCGGGCGACGCGCCGGGTCCCGAAGCTTCCTGGCTTCGTGTTTCTTCTAGTGTCCTCTGGTACCTTCTAGAATGTTTTAGTCCACTTTTCGGGTCGAGTTACTTCACGGTTAAGTCTTGTCATCGTATGTGAGATATATTCCGGAACTTTCTCCATTCTTCTCGGTGTTTATCTGTTAAGTCCCTAAAAAGATATAAATCACCAAAGCTCGTGGAATTATGTTAGTTAGACCCCTATTCTATGTTGATATTCATTTTATGTCCTTATTTCATGTTTAGTTGACTATTAATATTATGCTATAACAGGTGTCAACAAGTTCCCCCAAGCTTACCCTGTGCTAGTCCCTAGCAAAGCCAAACTTAGCAATGGATCAGGAGTTGCTGCAACGCCTTCACACCTCAAAAGTACACATGCTTTCAAACAAAATTTCTCCTCCAGATAAAACTTGCTCAAATTTCAACTTACCCATATTACCTTTAACCATGGAGCTTATAACCTTTTCTTTGATCTTGGGCAATTGAAAGATAGAACAATCAAGTCAAGCACCATATCACAAACTCTTTGTTCAACTGTCCTTCTGGAGTTTTTGCAAGTTTTCAAAATAAAACTCAAAGTTCCTTTTTGTATGACCCTCTCAAGTCTCTCATTTGTGGTATTTGTGGATCCTCACTTAGGCAATAATGTTGTGTTGCCTTTCTCTCATAATATGTGGTATTTTTTGGAATAAGGCAAGTAGGACAATATGCCTTCTTCTCTCTCACCCTATATCTAAGGCTTATATATCTGGAGCTCATAGGTAAGAGAAAACTAATTTATTTACTTACTAAGCATATATTGTAAATTCAAGCAATGGATCCAAAGTTACAAGTCACACTGATCAAGTGGTGCATGTGTGTCTTGGATAGAATAAAAATGGTATGGAATATAGTAAGGTGTAAGGAAAAGATGATGGGAAATCTTACTTATGCTCCTTGAGGAATCTTCTCTCTTTTGAATTTTGGAAATTCTATAGAGAATCTGGGTTGTATCTTTTTTCTTTCTTTCTTTTTAAAGAGGTGGGTCCTACTCACCCTCGGACTTGTGTCCATTTTCTCTCTCTTTTATTATTTTAGAGATGTGGGCTCTACTCACCCTCAAACACTTGTTCATTTTTTATCTCTTCTCTTTAGGGAGGTAGGCTCTTCTCGCCCGTAGGACACTTGTCCATTTTTCATCTCCCCTCTTTTTTTTTAAATCTACAACCCAAATCTCTTTTGCAATAACTTGTGAGAGGTAAATAAATGTAATGAAGCTTTTGTAAGATATTGGCTAGCAATGAATGAGTGGATGGGTATAGTGAATATTTTTGGTTGTTCTCTCCCAGGATAGGAGTAGAACATTTTTGGTGAATATTTGGTGGATGCTTTGTGGATGCGTACTTCCAGAGTAGAAGTAGCATAAATGCAAGTGGGGTAGAGTGGAGTGGAATAGAGTGTGGTGAAATGAAGTGTGCATGATCAGCATGACAAGTTTCTAAGGGTCGACAAAGATTGAACAAACTCAATGCAAAGCAAGCAGCCTATATATATGTCAAAGGGTTTTCCTAATCTAGGGAGCATGTATATATGGCTGTGGTAGGAGGTTCAACTTTGTCATACAGGAACTTATCATGTGCACTTTTAATTTTCAAAAGATAAATCTCCAGAAATCTAGTATCACTAGGAGTAAGATAAATAGTAGCTCAGACTCTCATATATCATATCCGTCAATCACCTAGACTTTAGAGCAAGCATTCGCTACCCACTGTGTTTCGGGTTCGAGCAAATCTCAAGTCAAAGTAGTTGCATTAAAAGCTCGAGAGAAATTAAGCTTGAAAGGTAGGTACTTGAAAGGAATTACGATGGAGCAACTATTCATCATCTCCAAGGCTAGAGATTATCTTCAGAGTTTATTTTATTCGCACACACTAATAAAGACTCTTTTAATAAAGACTATATACTCTTTTTATTTGATTTCGTTAGTTATGCATCTTTTTATATCTTTCTAACAAAGCAAACAAATCTAGCTAATATTAAATAAGATAGAAGAATACTTATCTGGATACATGGGGGTTGCACTACCCCAAGCTGGATGTTGACATAGTCTTCGATGTTCTTGATGGTTGGAAGTAGAGGTAGATAGTGATGGTGGTGATTGATCTTTTTTTTTAATGCTGGACACCATGTGTGCCATGTCTCTCTTCCTTGGGATCCTGCTGAACTCAAATAGACAACAAAGCTAGTGGAACTAGTTAAGCGTTAGTGGTCTAGCCACATTGCTTCTTGTTGCCAAAGATGATAATTCCATTTAAGACAGGAGTTCAAATAAAGACATTAATATTTTTGGATTTTCTATGCAAAAAAATGATGATGCATGCATATTTATTTTATTTTTATGCCACCACAATAAATATCCTTGTGGGTTGTTACACACCACAAAATTACTCACATGGGGCTTAGAGTTTTTCAAAGTATATGCAACAAACAAATATTTATTTTCTTTTCTAATGTAAGGCTAGTGCTATAATGTAAATATGATAAAGGAAAATAATTATGCAATGCAAGGAAATAAATATGGATAACTACCGATCTTACCTTTTTCGGCGCGAGGATTCAGTGTTTTAAGTCCTCCGAACGAGACTTCTTACCTTGTCATTTCCTTTGAGTGTATTATCCGATCTTTGCGGTCGTGCTCCTTGAGATGGTGAAGGACGACGTCACCCATGTTCTTTGTTGGTCTTATGAGTTGGAGTGAAGCGTAAGCAGCTTCTTGTTTAGTGTGCATGCTTGTAAGACATTCACTTGTTGAATTTTGGAGAGACTGATAGGCTTCTCCACCTTTTTGCTCAAAGTGTGTCCCGCTTGCAAAGTCAAGGTAGAGATCAAGTGCATGGGCTCTTTGGTGGGAAAACACCAACGGTAACCAAAACTTCATTCATTCTTCTCTAACCATAGGCACAACAAACAAGATAGAATTGGTTCTTATATACTTTGTTTAAACCTAACTTGGGTAACATGATCAGAAGATTGAGCATGATTGTTTGTGGTTAAAACTTTTCGACAAATCAAAACAAGCTCGTTGACTCTTGGAAGGGTTTTCTTATCTAAACATCAAAAGCATGATTATGATTCTTCCAAAGCAAGGTAAGCAAAATTTGGCTTACAAGATGAGGACTAAGAGATCAAGAGAATGGTGGTAGGAACAACTAATTAAGAAACATGTTGAGCTAATGAAGTTGAATCAGGCAAGGTTGTTACTCCAACATGTTTGAATCTTTATTTATGAACAAGCCATTCTTAAGAAAAAGCTTAAGTAATGACAACTTACCTCAAGATGTTACCTTATTATTGGAGTGTGACAGAGTAACACCTTGTGGTGGTCCTTTTCTTCTGCTCAAAGCTTTCCTTCTTTGGCCTCTTATATATCTTGCTCCTTACTTGTCTCTTTTATTGTATCATCCTTTCTTTCTTGTTCTTCAAATTGTACTAGAACCTTTTAGCTCCTCTGATGGTTTTATTCCTGCAGTATTAGTTGACAACAGATACCCGAAGGAATATACAAGTAATTGTAAACAAGGGTAGAATTGTCATGGAACTAAAGATTACTTTTATGCTAGAAAAGTTTTTGGTTGGATATGAAACAAGTGCTCACTATTACTTTTCTCTAGTGGGAAATTTTATTATATCTTAAGTTTGATTTTTGATGTATGATATTTATTAACTATTCAAACTTAGAGAGACAAAGTAATTGTGAGTAGAGGGATTGCAAAACCAGCAAGTCAAAATGACGGGAGCTTGAGTAAAAGGAGGAGTATGTCGATGATCTTTAGAGGAATCGACCTTCCTCTCCCATGCTCGAGCCTTCCTGTCACTTGACACTTTAAGTGTGAATGCTGAACCATCCCTAATCGTGTATTGCAATCACCATGTCCTTAGGCGTTGTTCATCCTTTGTCCCTACAAGGTTAGTGACCAAGAATACCCGAAGGAATTTATCCTAGGAACATGTTTCTTTTACCATGAGCCTTCATGTGCTCAGATATATATTATTATTATTATTATTATTTTCTTTTTAGAACATAAGACAAAAGTTGTATACAAATATGTGATTTATATTCACTTACCTGTCTTTGATGTTCTTGTGGCCCATTGCTTTGTCCATCCACTACGTTGAGTGGTTACTTTTTCATGATCGTGTTGTATGGCACTCTTCTTCATCGAATAGACATAGCATAGACTCTTTTTTTGCAAAATATTAGTGGACACATACCCGAGGGAATATACAACATGGTTGAAGCAAGGGTTGTTGTCCGAGTTCATAAGATCTCATCTATGCTAACGAAAAGATGGTTATTTGATTATTCTTAGCATAGATTTTATTTTTCATGTCTTATAACTCATTTTAATTGTGGCTGCACTATAGCATGTGGATCAAGGCAAAGGTAACTTGTAGCAAAAGACATAGTGAATGATATTTAATACTTACAATTCTTCCATGAATGATGAATGAGCCGTGTCTTTTGCACAAGTTTGGAGTTCATCGTATGCCTTGCTTCTTCTCTTATCTGAGTTCATCTCTTGACTTACCCGAATTGGATTTGAGAATTTTCTGCATGGGTTAGTCCAACACAATAACCAATGTCTACACAAGCAATTCTTAGTTCAATAACCAAACTAGACTCCATGTCTAATTCAATTAAGGAAGGCTATTTAACCTTAGCATCATGCTTAATTTAAAAGCCAATGAAAGTATGTGTAGTACTTCCAAACCAAAGCATACTATAGCAAACAAAGGTAGCATGAAAGCACTCTAGAGATTTATCCAATTAGAGATGAAAGAGCATGATCAAGGTGAGGATATATTTATATATATTTTTTTCTTTTTAGATGCAAACATGGATTGAGGCAAGGAACTAAACATGCAATGGATCTACTATGAGAAAATATAAACTAGCGGAGTGAATGCATGAGTTGATCAAATAAAGATGCAATGCAATGCAAGAAATTAAATGATAACTATTCAATCAATTTATAGTCCATGAGCAAGACTTTCTCACCTTTTAATCATACTTACCATGATGTGCAGCTTCTATGTACGTCACTTGAGATGTGTGCATTGAATTCTTGTGACGGCGACTTCTTCTTCAATCTATACATGGTTAGAATAATATATATTTAATTACATACCTTGAGATAGCGAGGGTTCCAATCTTTGATGAATCTTGATTGATCGAGGCACCACGGGTTCTTCAATCTGTCTTCTTCTCTCGTGGAATCTTGTCGAAAGGTCACAACGACATCTTTTGTCCTGTCTATTCCACAACTCAACAGAACAAGGGTAATCCTACTAAAGCTAGTTATATACTAAATTAGCAGACATCATGATCATTACTAGAATCTTTAGGCCATTTGCTTCCCCGGCAATGGCGCCAAAAAAGCTTGTTGGCATTTGTTAAGTGCTAAAAGAATATGAAGGATTACGCAAGCGCGCGTAAGAACACCTACCATTGTAGCTTTTCCCTAGGATGAGTATTCTAGAGTATCGTATCCACAGGAAGCTTTGGCTAAAGAATTCTAATAAGTCACAATCATGTATCCACTAACTTAGCAAACCACTAGACTATAGTGAGAGGGTAAATGGTCAAGGGGTAAGTAAATAACAAAGCATAACCTACCTAAGATTATAAAAGAATAACTAAACTAATCAAGAGGTCAAGGGGAGAGATCAAGGTTCCTGGGTACTTCTCTATTACTTAGGTTCTATGATAGCAATTACACTAATACACTTTGGAGCAGGTACCTTTCCGGTTCTCGAATAGACGGGAAGAAGTATGCGGGGGAAGGCTGCCAAAAGCTCTCTGAAAACACCAACCCATACGTGGTGGACTACAAAGACTGACGGGCTGTCACCCCCTGGGGCTACCACAACTATCCGTAGGTTTGGGCGCAACCTCAGGTAACCAATAGCCTAGACACCAAATCTACACTATCGATTACTACTCTAGCCACCATGAATAACTAGAGTCCTCAATACGGCGGAGATCCCATGCAATAGCATAACAACTATACTTAACCATATATGAAAAGCATGGAAGTGAATAGAGAAGATAAATATATGAATCATAAGTCTTGTAGAGAAGATACAAAGACATACCATACTCGAAGACATCTCGGAACGGAGCATAACTCCTCTCTCCTTTACTCTGGATTAGATCTAAGTTAGATCTAATCTAGTTCTAATTACATGGCTAATCTATCTCTAATTACATGACTAATCTTCTTCTAATCTACTTCTAATTCACTAATCCCGAGAGAGGTTATCCTTACATTGGGACACCTCTACAACCGAGAGTTAATGAATAGAATGAGATAGAATGAATTAGGGTTTAGCCACGGGGTCGGGGGTCTTCTTATATAGGCCTTGGCGATGAATGATAGCCCTTGGATCAAACCGACCTTGGCAACGGTGTAGATACAACCTCAATGTCGGTGGTAAACCGCCATAGAAAAAGGAGAGGATGGCGGGGAGGACCCACCTAGCGGCCGGCCTAAATGGCTCTAGCGGCCGCCCGTGGTCCGGAACCTTCCGGCCGTGTTTCTTCTAGTGTCCTCGGTACCTTCTAGAATGTTTTAGTCCACTTTTCGGGTCGAGTTACTTCACGGTTAAGTCTTGTCATCGTATGTGAGATATATTCCGGAACTTTCTCCATTCTTCTCAGTGTTTATCTGTTAAGTCACTGAAAAGATATAAATCACCAAAGCTCGTGGAATTATGTTAGTTAGACCCCTATTCTATGTTGATATTCATTTTACGTCCTTATTTCATGTTTAGTTGACTATTAATATTATGCTATAACAGGTGTCAACAATGGGCCAACTGCTGAAGAAATCCGTCGGATGGAAGAGATTGTCTCAACTGCCGTTGGGAGAGCCATGGCTAATCATAGCTCGGTGTTCCTCAATACCTTTCGCCATATCATGAGGAGCAGCTTTGGACCCAAGGTTGATAAGCACTTTGAAGAGCGATTCGGTGAGCTTTCGGGGCCAACATACTTTCATGTGCCAAAGCCACCGCCAAGGAAGGAGACTACAAACGAAGAAGCTGGAGGGGAGAACAAGACGCCGGAGAAGCCAAAGGAATCTAGAGCCAAGACACATGGAGATATGGCATTCGGTGCACCTGGGAATCCTCCAGCATATAACACTTATTCAATTGCTCCAATGGCCAGTGGGTTACAGAGAAATCCCTTTGGCCCTGGTTATGAGAGTTCTCTGACTACTCCACTATCCATGCGATGCCAATTCCTGGGTATAGAGCAGCTGGATAGTCAGGACAGTTTCATGGACCTCAGGATTCAAATGTTGATATACTCTTAGCGAGGATGGCCGATATGATGCAGAACCAATTTGGGATTAAGCCCAAGAATCGGCCTTATGTGTATCAGTCACCCTATCCTGACTGGTACAACAGAGTGGCGCTTCCTTCAAGATTGAAACCTCCAAGCGACCTGACCAAGTTCTCTGGACAAGATGACACTTCTACTACCGAACACATCAGTCGGTACTTGATCCAGTTGGGAGAACTTGCCAATGATGAAGCATGGAGGATTCGCTACTTCCCATCATCTCTTACAGGGCCGGCTTTCTCATGGTTCGCCACGTTGCCGGCCAATTCTATTGGAACATGATCTGAACTGGAGAATAAATTCCACTCATATTTCTTCAGTGGTTCCAATGAAAAGGAGCTCGTCGACCTAATGGGGTTAACATAGAGATACAATGAGACACCTCAAGAGTTCTTGCACAGGTTCAGGGAAACAAAGAATTCCTACTACTCTTTGAATTTGCCAGACCATCAATTGCCAGTCGTAGCTATACGTGGTATGCATCCAGCTATCAGGGAAAAGCTAGTCGGTATGGAGTTTGAAGACCTTGGACAGCTCTCAAGGCGTTTGTCACTCATGGCCAATCAGTTCCAGAGCATCAAGAGGGATACTCATTTTTAGAAAAGGGGCAATGTGTCATATGAAGCATGCCAACACTTTCTAGAGGGAGCAGAAGATGAAGATGATGGCCAAGAGGACATAGCAGCTGCCGAATTCGCTTGGGGCAAAGAGCATGTCCAGGTTAATCGCTGGATGAAGACACTCAAGGGGGCATATGATTTCGATGTCTTAAAATCTGACAAGCTCTTTGAGTTCTTGGTTAAAGAAGGACGCATTAAACTACCAAAGAATCATTCTATGCGGTGTCCTGACTGGGTCAAGACTGGGAAGTATTGTGGCCTCCATGACATGAACACTCACAACATCAATGACTGCCGAATATTCAGGCAGCAAGTCCAAAGGGCTATACAGCAGGGTCTCCTAAAGTTCACCAACAACATGAAGGTGGACAAGGAACCTTTCCCAGCAGGCATGGTTGCTTTTGACACATACATGGTTTCTGCCAGTGATCCTAAAGGCAAGGGCCCAGTGAAAGTGCTAACTTCTAAAAGGGCAAAGCAAAGTGGTTCAGTTGACCCTAGTCGGTAAGTATCTGATGTAGAGCTCCAAGAGCGCCGTGTTCGGTTCCCGAATAGCCGAACAGAGAGAGGAGAAACCTCCAAACCAAGGGTGACATCTCGTATACTGCTGAACAAGTGGCAAAGACAGCAAGAGAAGCAATATCATTGAGATCAACAGCTTATAGAGGAACAGCAGAGGTGCGAAGAGGAGATGTATCACCTAGAACAGGAGGAATACATGAGAGAACGAGAGGAATCTCATTGGGATTGTCCTTTCTTCAGACATTGCTGGAATGAAGGCTTGAAGTTGCCTGCTGGTAACAATTGCCCTGAATGCAGTGAGCAATACCACGGGTATAGACAGGCATGAGTCAACCGCCGTCCAATCCAAGAAAGACTGGGGGCACGCTTCCTAGAGGATGATCGGCGCTTAAAAATTGAAGTCAACAAACCTCACACCAGTAAGAGAATTGCCGATCAAGCATGGGCTGATGTTGAGGATTCTGAAGATGATCTAGACTCTCCTCAAGAATACGTGTGGCAAAAGGGACAGTGGTGCCCTCCAGGTTTGAGGAAGAGTAGAAGAGAAGGGTTCAATGCCTCAGGAATAGGGAGCTCAAGGAAGCAGCAGCCGGACGCAAACAAGTGTGGCGCCCAAAGAAGAAAGCTCAAGAAGCCAGTCATTCGGCCGAGGAGTATTCGGCAAGTGGGCGTTCAGCAGATGTTAGCATGGTCTTCTACATCCCGATAGAGTTTGCAGCTCCTACAGAACAAGCCGTTGTGGATCCAGAAGAAGAGGATGATTATTCAAATGAAGAGGCTTACTCTGATTTTGATAACAAAGAAATGATTGACCTCCTAGGACAGTTAGCTCTCTCAAGACAAGCTGTATTCGACAGGCCAAGGAAGCACAACCATCTGAAGCCTCTTTACCTGAAGGGATTCGTTAATGGAAAACCTCTGACTCATATGTTCGTCGATGGGGGAGCTGCAATCAACATCATGCCATATACAACTTTTTGAAAATTTGGGATGACTAAGGAGGATTTGCTAAAGGCGGACATCGTGCTTAGAGATTTTCTTTGGCAATCCCGGATACCCATGGAGCCGTTCATGTTGAGTTGATGATCGGCTCAAAGACTTTGATCACTACCTTCTTTGTGGTCGATAGTAAGGGATCCTACAGCTTACTTCTTGGAAGAGATTGGATCCATGCTAACTGTTGCGTCACATCTACCATGCACCAAGTTCTCATCAAGTGGAACGGTGATGATGTCGAAATAGTACAAGCTGACGATTCGGTAAGTGTTGCTGCTACCAAACCATCGTTCTGGGAGTATGAAGGCGTAGAGTGTTTCTCAGGAAGAGAGTGGGAAGAAGGTCCTATCAGTACTCGTTACAAAGATCAACAGCCGATCGAGATAGTCGGCTCTCATAGCAATTTCTAAGATCAATGGAGAGAGTTTCGTGTCAGCCTAAAAGATCAATTCACTATGTAAAAAAAGGCCTCTGATACCGGGCGTTGAGGGCTTCTACAATCCATGCTGGTGTCTTGGCGTCGCCCATTAGGTCTCTAAATGTCCGACTTTACGGACCAAAACCTTACCGAGGGCGTAACACACTTTATCCTGACGGTTTTCAAGGGTCCGTGACCTCGTTTTGCTTTCGACCGTAGTGAAGCAGTACCTACGGACAAGCATTTTTTCCTATGAAGCGTGTGCTTTACGGTAACGTTCTGGAACCGCAAAGATGAATAAAGCGATCGTATCCCTTCCAAAGTTACCGCGCCACGGGCCCAATGTGTGGATCGTGGCGACTTCGCATGTACGGACCCTCGTGTCAAAGGGCGTCTCAGAAGCGGCCACATGTCGACGGTCGCATGCGACCGTAGCGCAGAATCGTTAGAATCTTACTGAACACGCTGGCAAGTAAAGTGTTCGTGGACGCCTTTCCTTATCATTAATATTCGAAATGCAACCGCCTGTACGTTTCATCACCCATACGACGTCGCCACACGCCGCGGCGTCGGGTTTGTACTACTTACGGACACGCCTTTTGTTTATCCGTTTGTGAACGTGGATTCGTTTACGGACACCGCTCTTGTACCCGATCGTGTTTTCTTATGTTTACGACGCTTAGCACCTAAACCGACCGTACGGGGCGGAGACTACGAGACGCTTACAACGACCCATCGATCGTAACTCTTGGAAAATTAAAGACGCACACTCTGCCATGTGTGTCTGCGCAACGAGGTTGACGTTTTCGCATGCTTAATTTTCGAGAGCGCGACAGAAAAATCTGCTAAAAACAACCGACGGCAAGATCGGGGCGAGACAGTCTCAGAACTATCCAGGAGGCTTAAGACGCCTCTTAGACAGGTTGACGCCAGTTCTGTGTCAATGATGACGTTCTGCACACCTGCAGACAGCTTAGAATCGTCGACACCCAAAGCATTGATATTATTAATACATGTATATAATACATATACATAGGTCAAGCACAAACAAATGGTGGCGCCCAGCGGCATTAAAAATTCAAGTGTATTGATTGTTCTTCACACGCACATAGTTGTTTAGGGGCGCCATAGATTATTCACAACACAAATAACACAGTTCACGTGCATGTATCCACCTCGATTGCGTGATGCGGCAAGGGAATAGAAGCAACTTCAGGGTTTCGAATCGAAATAGTCACCGTCGGGGTTGATGACATGTTCCATAAGAAACTTGGCGATCTTCTCTCTAATATCACCCAAATTGAGCGGTTCCTTTGTTCAAGTCAAAATCCTAATACAAAGAAAAGGTAGCCATAAGTGTTTGTTTGTACACATGGTCTTTATCGCCAAACAAAGATAGGCACAAGATGGGCTGCACTTCGAGGTTACCTCGTGGCGATCCAAATGAGCTTGATTCATCGCAACCATCAAGTGGTGCGCCATGTAGAACCCACATGTCTTGTTATCAGGTTGCGTCCAGCACTGCAAACATATGAAACACAGTGGTTATTCGCTGAATGGAAACCCAAGTGGCAAGTGCACAACTTCAGGAGAAGCACAACAATTACTTTTGTATACTTGGCATGAACCACAAACTTTTGCGTCCTTGTCCCCTTCGGATTGAAAACATGCTCAACAAGGCTACACATGAGTAAAATGTAAAAAGGTCACATTCTTTTCTATTTTTAGTAACATAATTACGAAAAAAATGCATGGGTCGGATGTAGGTTAGGAAACACTCACTGTTGTATTAAAGTTTTCAACGGGAGTGTTTTTGTCTTTGCGCTGGGCGCAGAGTCAATGAAATAGACTTTCCTCCACTTGATAGCTATGACAACAGCAATCCAGTGTTGGCCTGGATTATGCGCAAACATGACAAAGTCCTTGTCATGATGCTTCCGTAGGCCAAATTCTAGATATGTACGGCCCTTGCTGAGAGGCCCATCATCCTTGACCCTTCGAAGGTGAATGGCTCGGGATCAAGAAAGCCAAGCCCGACAAAGACGAGGCCCTCGCTTCCGAGCGAGGCATCTAGGAATAGAGAAGCATGCAAAGCAAATTTAGTAAGCAATAGATGAAAGAGGCATCGAATGAGTCCACAATAGAAGAAATTGTACTCACGGTGTCATGCGGCGAAGGATGGCCACATCCAATCCATCTAGTGTCATGAGGTCAAGCGGTCGTCGAAACCCACATTGATCTTAGCCTCTTCGTCGTGTCACGCCAAAAGGCCGCTTTCGAGGCGTGCAAGAAACGCCACCATGTTTGGACCGGTCGCTTGCATGCACCACCCATGAAGAGCGACACAACAAGGCCCTACCGTACTAAAATTTTGTTCATGCGTGAGCATTGGAGATCCATGCTTGTACTTAGGGTTGGCCGATCGCATCGAAGGGCACCGTTGACATCTCTAACACGATCCCACATCTAGGACGGTGCTAGAAATGTATAAATGGTATCTATCTAATAAGTTAGCTTGGATGTGGAGTTAATCTCACATTCCAATAAAAAGTCGATCGGAGAGTTAGTAAAGTTAGACGGAATTAGTTATGGTTTATGACTTCGTAACATTATCGATGGTGGAGTTAATCTCACCACGATAGGCACAAAAAGTTGTACCACACATTCTAGCATTGCCTACGAAACTAGTCTGTCACCCTAGCTCACAACGCTAAAGAAATGCGTGAACGGATATTCTTTATATGACACTTGAAACTCTTGCAATAATAATATAATTTCGATATACGCAAAGCGCCTGCGGATAGAATTACCCAATTGTAGCACTTCACCGAGGAGTCTATCCGGTATCGTATTTATATTCTACCGAAAAGGAGAGGGGTAGGCTATGGGTAGGTTGATGATTTAATGTTGATTCACTTGCGGTGGTGTAATGTAGAGTAAACCATATGCATCATACTAAACTCAAACTAGGTAAGTCACAAGGTAAAGATAAATAATGATAAATAATAATAATGATAATAATAATAACATTCCAAGTCAAAGATAATGGTATGCCACTAGTTGGTCTCATAACAGGCTAATATCATGGTATAGGTAGAATAGGATGGAATAGGATCCTACTTACATGTCAATGCATTACAATTAGTGCAATACATCTAGTCATCATCGTATGAAAGCATTATATCTACACATGGTGAATATTACTAAGGAAGATTAGGAACAAAACCAACCTACCATAGTAACAAAGTTCAACTAGCCCAACATTCGGGGGTGGACTCCAAAGGACTCAATGGGAGTATCACATCCACGATCTACCACACTTCGAATATAGGGTGATGTCGCGAGGCAAGCGTTGTATAAACACCACGTTTACACATTGTCGACCACCCACATAGTGACCACCATATATATGCGCTATACGACTCCATGCTTGAATATAAAGACAAACATACTAAACTAAATATATAATCATAATAAGCATGAAAACATATAAATGAGAATATAATCATTAAATAGAATAAAGTCATAGCAATTGTATTCTAACTAAATACTTACAATGGTGAATACAAAGAGAAGCCACGAGAAGCTCTTGCTCCCGCTACTTCTTGACGATCGAGAATTCAAGACAATACTTGACTTCCTCTAGAACTAGCCTAGATAGCTATTGCTCGGTTATGGTGGAACTAGGGCTTAGGGTCTTGACTTGGAGTTGGATGACTTGAATGAATGAGAATGAATTTTGGGTTTCACCCGGGTCGAGGGTCTTGTTATATAGCCCCGAGGAGGATGCACGCGACCCTTGGATCAAACCGACCTTGATGGATGGACTAGATTGCTCCTCATAGGCGGTGCTGAACCGACATTGAATGGGGGGCGACGGGGGGGGCCCCACTAGGGGCCGCCGCCAGCCCCCAAAAGCCGCCGCCGCTGGCTCTGCCAGTGGGCCCCACCTTCCTTCCGGTGCTCTCGGTCTCTTACGGAATGTTCTAGTGTAGGTTCCACGTTGGGTTGCGTCACGGATACATCTTTATGTCGTAAGGCTTGCAAACTCTTGGGCATTTTTCTATTTAATCCCTAAAAATATATAAATCACCAAAACTAGTGGAATCATTTTAGTCAAGCCCCTATACTATGTTAATATTCATTTTAAGCCCTTTATTTTTGTTTTAAAACCTCTATATTTTATGCTATATGGTATACCAACAAGCTCCCCCAAGCTTACCTCTTGCTAGTCCCTAGCAAGACCATGTTGTTGGATCAGGAGTTGCTGCAACGCTTTCACACCTCAAAAGTACACATGCTTTCAAACAAAATTTCATCTCCGGATAAGAATAAACTATTTCAACCTTCAACTTACCCATATTACCTTTAATCATGGAGCTTGTAGCTTTTTCTTGTGATCTTGGGTAATTGAAAGATAGAACAATCAAGTCAAGCACTAGGTCTCAGACTCTTTGTTCAACCATCATTCCGGAGTTTTTGCTAATTTTCAAAAATAAAACTCAAAGTTCCTTCAGTATGACCCTTTCAAGTCTCTCATATGTGGTACTGGTGGATCCTCACTAAGGCAATAAGGTTGTTTTGCCTTTCTCTCATAGTATGTGGTATTTTTGGACTAAGGCAGTAGGACACTATGCCTTCTTCTCTCTCACCCTATATCTAAAGCTTATATTTGGAGTTCATAGGTGGGAGAAAACTAAATACTTACTAAGCATATATTGTAGGTTCAAACAATGGATCCAAAGTTACAAGTCACACTGATGCATGTGCATGATGGAATGAAATGAATATGATGGTAGGTGTGAATGGAGTGAATATGATGAGAAAAAGTCTAATTCTTCTTTAGCTCTTTGAAAAATTATCTCTCTTTTGATACTTGAAAACACTTGAGAGAACCTGGGTTGCATTTCTTTCTTTTTTTTTATGGAGAGGCGGGCATCTAAGTACCCATTGTTTTCAGCGGGCACTTGTCCATTTTTTTTTACTCTCCTTTATTCTCCTTTTCTTTTTAGGGAGGTAGTTTCTACTCGCCCGTAGGACACTTGTCCATTTTTCATCTCCCTCTCTCTCTTCTTTTTTTAAGACAACCCAAGTCTCTTTTTGCAATAAACTTTTGAGAGATAAACTAGAGCTTTATAAGATTGTTGACTGGTATGGAATATTTTTGGTTGCTCTTCTCCCAGGATAGGAGTGGAACATAATTGGCGGGTATATAATGGATGTGTATGGATGGATACGTACTTCCAGGATAGAAGCAGCATATATGAGTGGAGTCTAGTAGAATGAAATATATGTAGTGGATGGATGGATGGAGTGTACATCAGCATGACAAGCTTCTAAGGGTCGACAAAGATTGACCAAACTCAATGCAAAGCAAGTAGCCTATATATATATCAAAGGGTTTTCCTAATCTATGGAGCATATCTATATATGGCTGTGGTAGGAATTTCAACACTCTGTCATACGGAACTTATCATGTATTTTTATAATTTTCAAGAGATAAATCTCCAGAAATCTAGTGTCACTAGGAGCAAGAGAAATAGTAGCTCAAAACTTCCATATATCATATCCGTCAATTACCTAGACTCTAGAGCAAGCATTTGCAATCCACAGATTTCAGGTTTAGGGAAAATCTCAAGTCAAAGAAGTTTTTATATTTAAGCTTCGAGAGAAATTAAGCTTGAAAGCTAGGTACTTGAAAGACATTACGACGGACAACTATTCATCATCTCCTTTTTATTTTTAAGTTTTTAGTTGAGCAAAAGCATAAAGGTGTACACTCTCTCTTGATCATTTATTTATTCTGTAACAAAGACTCTTTAAAGATTATATAGACTCACTCTAAGTAACTTAAGCAAAATAAGCAAACCAAATATCTAGCTAATAATAATAGTAATAGTAGAGATACTTATCGGGATAACTGGGGGTGCTCTCCCCCAAGCTAGATTGGAATGTCGGGTTGATGATATGGGAGTTGAGGTAGATGGTGACGGTAGTATTGTCTCCTCATGTTTCTTCTCTTTCGAAATCCTGCTAAACTCAAATAGACAACAAAGCTAGTGGAACTTGATTAAGTGTTAGAGTTTAGCCACATTGCTTTTGCCGCTTGGGATCTTTTAGCGAGAAAAAGATATATTTTTGGATTTTCTTTATTTGTATGCAAAAGAAGATAAAGAACTTATGAATGCATTTTTATTTTATTTTTATGCCACCACAGTAAATATCTCTAAAAGTGTTAAGCCTTAGATTTACTCACATGGGGCTTTAGGCTTTTTAAACATGCAAATCACTAAATATTTTTATCGTTTTCTAATGCAATTTGAAAAGGGAAATATGCTATGCAACTGATGAAAGTAAATATGCAATCTTTGGGAATTAAATATGGATAACTTATCGAATTACCTTTTCGGCGAAGGTTTTGGGATTAAAGTCCTCAGAACAAGACTTTCTTGTCTCGCTCATTACTCCCGAGGGGTATATCAGTAGTCACAATTGGGGGTTACGGTGATTTGATCGATATTTCTTCCGATGGTGTACTAGGAGTCACCTCTTTCTCACTCCATTGTTCCTTGTTGTGCGGGTGGTAGGTTCTTCTACTTCTTCTAAGGATGATTCAGGTGTAAGGGACTTTACCTTTTTAGCTTTTAATTCTTTTCTGGCTTCTTCTAGCAAGGAGAAAACTTGTTGGTCTCTGTTCCACCAATACTCATTGCGTGCTTCTTCATAATCTTCCCATGATTCTCCTAGTTCTTGAGGAAAACTCATTTACTTGAGACAAACTGTCTTTTCCGGTGAAAGTCGAGCAAGTTTTTCCTTGATGTATCTTTGAATCTTCCTTTACTTTCATATTCAATGCCTTCATGGCTTCTTTGTGTGCCTTGATATGATGCCCCATTATTGAATCTGCTGGTACCTTGGTGTGATTTTTCTAGATTCATGATCCATTGCTTCTTTTTTGGCGTCTTCGTCTTCGACTTTGTTCTTCTTTGGATATTCATAAGTGGTATAACTGTTGAAATGCAAGCGTACCTTCTCTTTAGGAAATTGGAAGTGGATCTCCCCTGTTCTCATGTAGATGATGGCGCATGTAGTGTTGAGGAATGGTCTCCCCAACACTATTGGTGGATCCTGTTCTTCTCCCATGTCCATGACTAAAAAGTCTGTTGGGACATAGTGATCATTTATTTTACTTGGTACATCTTTTGCAATTCCTTCGGGTATCAAAAGACTGGTCCGCCATCCGCATTTGTAAATATGTTGGGTGCAAAGGCATCTTACCAAATATCATTTCATACATTACCTTTCCCATTAAGTTGATGCGGAGCCCGTGTCACAATAAGTGTTATAAAAATTCCATTGGTTAATAGAACAATGTATGGTAGGGACTCTGGATCATCTAACTTTTGTAGCATTGGGGATTTAAGTGAATGGTCATTTTCTAAGCGTGCACGATTAATCATCATTACCTTTATAGTTTTGTGCCTTCTTATTTTGTTCTTGTTCTTCTTGGGTTTAACCATCGGCTCTCGGGGCGTCTCATAGATATATGGTGTTCTTGGTTGAGCAGGGAGAGGAAAGTTTCTTGTTCTGAAATAAAATGTTCTCCTTCTCCCCCGAACATCAAAACAAATCTTTGCTTTGTGGGCGTAGAGGATTGCCTTGGTTGTGTTCAAGAAGGGTCGGCCCAATATAATTGGAGCCTTCTCATCTTCCCTGTTTCAATTCTTTGCAAAATCCGCAGCACATATGCATTTCCAAAACTAATGCAAACATCTCTAAGTATACCCATTGGGTAGCATAGTGATCGGTGCGCAAGTACGCAAGCACATAGATGTATATAATAATGGCCTACCATGGATTTTCTCATAAATTACCTTAGGCATTAGGTTGACGCTTGAGCCAAAATCACATAGTGCATTCTTGAATTCATGTGGTCCTATCTGGATGGTGATGATCGGTCTCCCTGGATCTCCTTTCTTAGGTGGTAGAGAGTCATCTAGCCAATCACTCCTGAGGTAGTCCATGTGGAAATGACCTGCATTATATATATCGACAAGATTTGCGGTTTCTACTTCCTTTGGTTGGCCCGATATCTCACCTAGTAAGGTTAGTTCCATAGAATTTGCCAATCTAGAAAGCTGATCCTCTATCATTTTATTAAAGCTATGTTGAGTTTTAATTCTTTGAAGAAAAACTATCCATTCTATTATTTATGGTTTCTAACATTTTATCATTGGAAGCTAATTTTCTAGCTAAATTTTCCATAGCTTTTCCTTGGTTTAAAACTAAATCTCTTAAAGAAGGTTGGTTAAAACTAGTAAAGTTATTACCTTGATAATTACCTTGGAAGTTACCTTGGAAGCTTGGCCTCTGTTGGTTCCATCCAAGATTCTATGGAGGACGGTAGTTGTTGTTGTTATTGATATAATGTGCCTCCTCTCTATTTCCTGGACAATTCTTGCCCATGTGGCCGGTGTTGCCACACTCTTCACAAGTCATGCGAGAGTCGAATTGCATGACGGTCCTTGGGTCGGGATCTCTATCCTCAAGTTTCTTCATTATAAGGTCCATTTTGGCGAGACAACATGTCTACCTCTTTCACCGGTGCGTTCCACTTGTTCTCTTGCGGGTTGGATGATCTTCATTCCAAGCGTGGTTGGAAGCCATCTTTTCCACAAGTTCGTAGCTTTGGAGATTGTAAGTGAAAGGAAAGCACCTCCCTGCTGCTGCGGCATCCATTGTCTCACGGTACTTCGTAGTGAGCCCATGATAAAAAGTCCGCATGAGTAACCACTTCTCCATCCCGTGGTGTGGACATTCGATATGTATTCTTGGAAGCGTTCCCACGCCGGGGACAGATTCATCGTGTTGTTGTTGAAAATTTAAAATCTTTCCCCTCAAGGCATTGGTCTTGCCAATTGGGAAGAATTTTGCTAGGAAGGCAGTAGAGCAAAGTGACCATGGCGTATTCTTTTCTTTGTTGGTGTAGAACCCCGCTTCGCTTTCCCCAAAAGTGAGAATGGGAAAAGGCTAAGTAGGATTGCATCTCTTGGTATATCTTTGATGGTGAAAGTGCTGCAAATCTCCAGGAAATGTTGGAGATGGGCACTAGCATCTTCGTGTGCCTTTTCGCAAAACTGGCTGGCTTGCACCATGTTAATAAGTCCAGGCTTGAGTTCGAAACTTCGATCTCCAATCTCAACTTCCGGCCCGGTCGCGAACATTGGCGTAGTTGGAGCGAAAACTTCATGGCGTCTTATCAACCATAGCCTCAAACACCGGTGATAGGTCCCTGCCTCGATCGATCAACGTCCGAATCGAGAGGGTGTTGATGCCCTTCTAAGTTTGGATCTTGCCCTTCTGATTAATACTTCTGGATCGTCTATATAATTATCCGGACGGTTACTCCAATTCATTCATTTACCCTGCATAAGATCAAAAACAAGTAGACAAACAAGGGTAAGCTTTGTTTGAGTAGTTGATAATGGGTCCTCGATACATTACGTGATGCAAGTGATATCAATCTATCCATGTATGTGTGTTTAGGTTTGTCTAGCACCCTTCCTTCCCGACAAGAACGGCGCCGAGAAATGCTTGTTGACATCTCTAACACGATCCACATCTAGGACGGCGCTAGAAATGTATAAATGGTATCTATCTAATAAGTTAGCTTGGATGTGGAGTTAATCTCACATTCCAATAAAAGTCGGTCGGAGAGTTAGTATAGTTAGACGGAATTAGTTATGGTTTATGACTTTCGTAACATTATCGATGGTGGAGTTAATGTCACCACGATAGGCACAAAAGCTGTACCACACATTCTAGCATTGCCTACGAAACTAGTTTGTCACCCTAGCTCACAACGCTAAAGAAATGCGTGAACGGATATTCTTTATATGACACTTGAAACTCTTGCAATAATAATATAATTCTGATATCTGCAAGCGCACAGATAGAATTACCCAATTGTAGCACTTCACCAGGAGTCTATCCAGGTATCGTATTTATATTCTACCGAAAAGGAGAGGGGTAGGCTATGGGTAAGTTGATGATTTAATGTTGATTCACTTGCAGTGGTGTAATGTAGAGTAAACCATATGCATCATACTAAACTCAAACTAGGTAAGTCACAAGGTAAAGATAAATAATGATAAATAATAATAATGATAACATTCCAAGTCAAAGATAATGGTATGCCACTAGTTGGTCTCATAACAAGGCTAATATCATGGTATAGGTAGAATAGGATGGAATATTCCTAAGTTACTCCTACTTACATGTCAATGCATACTACAATTAGTGCAATACATCTAGTCATCATCGTATGAAAGCATTATATCTACACATGGTGAATATTACTAAGGAAGATTAGGAACAAAACCAACCTACCATAGTAACAAAGTTCAACTAGCCCTACATTCGGGGGGTGGACTCCAAAGGACTCAATGGGAGTATCACATCCACGATCTACCACACTTCCCAGAATATAGGGTGATGTCGCAGGCAAACGTTGTATAAACACCACGTTTACACATTGTCGACCACCCACATAGTGACCATCTATATGAGCGCTATACGACTCCATGCTTGAATATAAAGACAAACATACTAAACTAAATATATAATCATAATAAGCATGGAAACATATAAATGAGAATATAATCATTAAATAGAATAAAGTCATAGCAATTGTATTCTAACTAAATACTTACAATGGTGAATACAAGAGAGAAGCCACGAGAAGCTCTTGCTCCCGCTACTTCTTGACGATCAGGAATTCAAGACAATACTTGACTTCCTCTAGAACTAGCCTAGATAGCTATTGCTCGGTTATGGTGGAACTAGGGCTTAGGGTCTTGACTTGGAGTTGGATGACTTGAATGAATGAGAATGAATTTTGGGTTTCACCGGGGGGGGGGGTCTTGTTATATAGCCCCGAGAGGATGCACGATAGCCCTTGGATCAAACCGACCTTGATGGATGGACTAGATTGCTCCTCATAGGCGGTGCTGAACCGACATTGAATGGGGAGGCCGATAGGGGGCCCCACCGGGCGCCGCCGCCAGCCCAAAAGCCCGCCGCCGCTGGCTCTCGCCGGTGGGCCCCACCTTCCTTCTAGTGCTCTCTCGGTCTCTTACGGAATGTTCTAGTGTAGGTTCCACGTTGGGTTGCGGCCACGGATACGTCTTTATGTCGTAAGGCTTGCAAACTCTTGGGCATTTTTCTGTTTAATCCTCGAAAAATATATAAATCACCAAATCTAGTGGAATCATGTTAGTCAAGCCCCTATACTATGTTAATTTTCATTTTAAGCCCTATTTTTGTTTTAAAAACCTCTATATTTTATGCTATAAGGTATACCAACGGGCACTTTCGAATTGCTTCGGTCATAAGGGACGACCCACCCCCTTCGGGAACGTATCTTTGTCACCGTTGGATGCTCTATGCCTCTTGCCCGAAACATGCTTGTTTGGAGCATTTCTTGTTTATACGCTTCTCGCCATTTTGCACTCGAGAGGCACTACGGACATTCTTGTCATGCGAGCCACTCCCGTGTTCTCGGCCCTTGCGGTCTGCGCGAGGCACTCTCATCATTCATGCCTTGAGAGCCGGTTTCCACATTGTTAGCCGATGCACTCGCAAGGCAATCGAACGTCATTGGCATGAGTGCGGTCGCGCATTAGATCCATTGCACCCCGAGAGGCACTCGATCACCATTGGCATGCAAGCTAGTCATCTCATTCCCACCCATTGCACTCGAGTGTCGAGAGGGACTGCGGTCATTCTTTGTCATCCCCATTTAATAACCTGGTGCGTGCCATATGGTCCTTTAGACCGACTAATACCCTAGAGACGTAAGGCGAGAGGAGGTTTTGGTGAACAAACAAGGCAAGGTTTGTTAGGGTGTTTACAGTCATAAGGTCTCGCTCCCTTTGGATCCTCTTAAAAATAGCCCGGCCAAGAGTCTTAATTTCGCTTGTCGGCGGATCCAAAGAGTGTAGCATGAAAACCAGGATTTACATGTTCAATCGTTACAACGGTATGTCTGCCAAGTATTGCTTGACCCTCAAGTAGCTTTGGGTGATTCGGGTGTACCTTTCCCCTAGCTACCTCAACTTGATAACCTCCAGTCTTCGTTACAAGGGTACATCGTTCTGGAATGGAAACCTTAGGTGCAGCATCCAGTTGGCTATCCGGATTGGCTGAGGCGCAGCTGCTCTTCAGTCCACCTGCAGCGCTAGGGGTGTTGCCAGGCGGGGAACCTTGTGCTTGTGCTTGTGCTTGTGCTTCTTGCAACGCCACCACCTGACCTTGGAGCTCATCCAATCTAGCCAAAATCTCTTCTCTAACTGCTGTGGCCGCCGCATTTGGAGACTTCCTCTTTCTGTACATGTCGGTACAATCCGGCCAATACTTCCAACCACACGAACTAGACACCCCACGCACACGCATACATGCGTTGCAGGGGTGCCCGGGACCCCCGTGAGCAGATCTCTTTCCCTTACACCCGGTGACCTCAGAAGAAGCATGGGCTGCCTCTAAAATCTGCTCACCTAAAGCCTGAGCTGCTTCATCGTTCCAAACAATTTGAGCCCTGTCACCTAACAATTCCAGGTGGCTGCGTCCACGCAAAAAAGCCGTAGCGCGGACCTTAGGATATTCGTCCCAAGGATTACGGATTCCTTTGTCGACTAAGTCCCCTGTCCTCCTTCGCCCACCTTTCGGACATTGCTTCATAACCTCCCCGTCCCCGAGGGCGGTGGTTTATCTTGGTTCTTCTCGCCTAAGCTCCTTGTATCTCGACTTTTTGCGGTGCCTCTTCGCTTCGATTCGCTTGAACAAAAGGCGTCCAATCCTCCTTGGGGATGTATGGGTGCTTCAGCGTGGCATCCCTCCCCTTGTTGACGTAATTGCGCACTAGATCGCTTTTGTGGGTCCTAAAACTTTTTTTCCTACCACCGCCATAGCCTTTTAAATGCTTTGTCCTTTGAGCTCAATGGACACTCCAACTCCAATGAATTCGGACACACTCCTCAAATAATTCTTTCTTGACTTGAGGACTTAAGGAACGGTGACCGAAAACCCGTGAGCAAGGGGACCCTTTGTCTAGCAATCGGACCAAGCAAGTCTCCACATTCTTAGCTTGCCCTCCTTAGTAGTGGGAAACCCGTCCGAAGTGAGCTCCGTCACAACTATCTTATTTCTCGGCCACTTTGTGATGGTCCCGACCCTCCCCTTTCGCACCGACCGCCGGATGACTGCCCCTCTGCGCAGTACAAACTCCTGAATTTAGCCCCGTAGTAGCGTCATCGTCTCATGTATTTGTCTCTTCATATGTATCTCTCGACCATCCTCTAGAGAATTAGTTGTTTATTTGCCGGATGATGTTGCACATGTGTCATCATCGACGCCTATATCAAGCGATTGTAGTTACACAGAGAAGTCAACGGCTAGCACTCAAAAAGCTAACCATAAGCAAGGTTTGTATATCACATAGCCTTGACTTACCATTTTCGAGCGTCGTCAATCTGCCAAAGACACACGACAAAGCTTCACCGGCAAATCTGAGGGGGTAAGGGACAGAGCGGTCATTGTTCTATCTTGAACACGCATATATTCATCTATAAAGAAAATAAGCGGCGAGAATTTGTTGCGGTTTCCTATGACAACAACACATGGATGACAACATTATAGTAGCGGTCGGGTGTCAAGTTCAGTATCTACAACTCGATATATCCATCTATTAACACCAAAATTTGGTAAGACCTGGATGACTGATGGACCAGTACACGATGATTCGGTAAGAGGTCATTCGGCTAGCAAAAGACAAGCGCTGACGCCGTAGCATTCGAAGCTTATTTGTTATTCGGCTAAGGAACCCTGAGTCCGAGAAGGAGCCGAGCATGAGATCGTTTGGCAAGCGGGGAAGATATTCGAGGACGAGGGCCCACGCCACGCATACAATTTCACGACTCGAGAAGACTTGGAGGACAATGTATCTTAGCTAGATATTTAGTTACATTTATTCATAATTAGTTAGGACTCGTCAAAGCCCAGGGTATAAATATAAGACCCCCGGCAACTGTAAACAATCTACCAAATCAAATACAACAAACCCGGCTCCGTGCCTTGGCTCCGGCCACCCTTCGAGTCCAGTCGTGTCGTCGATCTACTGCGAGAGGACTCATCGACCCGTCGACCTCCGTAAGTACCGGCAACCTTGCACCATGTCTAGTATCGTCAGGTGGATTTAGATTATTGCAAGAAGTCTTGTTCACGCTTAGTATCGTCAGGCGGATTTAAGCTATCAGGGGCAAGAGGGTTCTTTTGTCGATCATGAGCCATCCGGTGGGCTAAGGTCCGGCTAAGAGCTAGTTATCGGCTTCATTAGATTTTGGCAAGATCTAATGAATTCATTAAGTTACCACGTGTTTGCAATGCTTTCAATTTGTTTATTTAATTATGTTTGCACACACCTTTTGCCCAATTTAGATTGAAACGTCTCGGCTTTATCTTATCATAGATCTAGTTGCTTTTAGTGCTTTCATTGCTCATCTTACTATACTACTAGATCTATCTGTTCATCGTAGCCGAGATAGATCAATCTAAGTTGTCACGTGTTGTGGGTTCGTATACGTTTAGATCTTGACAGGACTGTGTCATCCGGTGGATACAGATCTTTGGGTTACTCTAGAGCTAGTCATCCGGTGGACTAGAGATCAGTTTAATCTGATAGGTTTTTACGTAGGGTAGTTCCTTCTTCATGGACCCCGATTCGGCAAGCTTGCCGAACACGGTTATGCTTTCACGTGTCATGAGTATCACTAACGATATTTATGACTTACATTCTTTTATTTATCATGTTGTCAATTGATTCGATCTATGCAATAGAGCTGTACAATAGCACATCATAATGATCGACTTTATTTGTTCAAACATGTCTTTATGATCATTCGGCAGCTGTTATTACATCATATCTTCATATATGTTTACCGAATGCATTCATTATTCATCGACAGATAGCTTTCATAGCTATATGTCTTTACATCCGGCCTTAGAGCCATACATGCGGAACTGTCTTGGTCTCACCAGGCATGTTCTAGATCTCACGTTTACCTCCTTGTCAATTAACAGGTCAAATTGACTGGCACGCCTTCGATTCAAGACACTTTCGGGCGAGTAAAGCCGGCTATTCGGCTTGTCGATTGTGTGCGGCGCAGGGAGTAGGATTTTTGTGCCTACACACTTTTTGGCACGCCGATTGGGACCACTCAAGATCAAAAACACGATGTCGACAACGTCAACAAGGATAATGTCATCCGGCTCGGATGAATGACACGCCCGCCCGATCAAGAGGCCATAGTGAGATATAATGCAGCCTTCGCACAAAAGTGCATGTCATGCTTCTCCAAACACAAGAGCGGCACAATCATCCAAAAGATAGATCTTCCAAAGATAGTGATGCCCGGTGATAAGGAATATGCTCAAACAGTTTTCGACACGAAGAGGGGCAGGAAAGGAAGATGAAGAACCAAGTCTGAAGAAATCCGTCGGATGGAGGAGATTATTTGCATTTCTTTGTTGGGAGAGCAATGACTAATCACAACACGGCGTTCTTCAACACTTTTCGCGATATCACGAAGGCTAGCTTTGGACCCGAGTTTGATCAACACTTTGAGGCTCGGCTTGGTGAGCTTTCGGGGCCAAGATACATACATACACCTAAGCCACCACCAAAGAAAGGAGCTACAAATCAAGAATGCGGGGAGAGAACAAGACACCGAGAAAAAACCGGAGGGATCCGGAGCGGGACTCATGGAAGCGGCGTTCGGTGCACACAGGAATCCTCCGGCATACAACACATACTCAATAGCTCCAATGGCGGTGGGTTGCGAGAGAAACCCCTTTGGCCCGAGGTTACACGAGTTCGTTGACTACTCCACAATTCATGCTATGCCAAATCCACGGGTATAGGCCATTTGGCGATTAGGACCATCTCATGGACCACGGAATTCAAATATGGATATACTCCTAGCGAGGATGGCGATATGATGCAACACCAATTTGGGATTAAGCCCAAGAATCGGCCCTATGTGTATCGGTCGCCATATCCGATTGGTACAGCAGTGGCGCTTCCTTCAAGACTGAAGCCTCAATCGACTTGACCAAGTTCTCTAGACAAGATGACACCTCTACTACCGAACACATCGGTCGGTATTTGATTCAGATTGGGAGAGCTTGCCAATGATGAAGCATGGAGGATTCGCTTCTTCCCATCATCCCTTACGGGGCCGGCTTTTTATATGGTTTGCCACGTTGCCGGCCAATTCTATTGGAACATGGTCCGAAATTTGGAAGACAAATTCCATTCATACTTCTGGCGGTTCCAATGAAAAAGAGCTCGTTGACTTGATGGGGTTGACATGTAGTATAATGAGACACCACAAGAGTTCTTACGTAGGTTCAGGGGAGACAAAGAATTCTGCTACTCTTTGAGCTTGCGGACCATCGATTCTTGCATTTGTTGCCATTCGGGGTATGCATCCAGCCATCGGGGAAAAGCTAGCCGGCATGGAATTTGATGACCTAGGACAACTCTCAAGGCGCCTGTCCCTCATGGCCAATCAGTTCGAGCATCAAGAAGGACACCCGTTTTTCGAGAGGGGGGGCAGCGTGTCTTATCGGACATACAACCACTTCTGGAAGAGGGTGAAGGCGAAGATGATGGCGAGAGGAGGACATAGCATTTGCCGAATTTGCTTGGGGGCAAGGAGCCTGTCTAGGTTAACCAGCGCTGGATGAAGACACTCAAGGGGGCATATGACTTCGACGTCTCCAATTTGGAAAAGCTCTTTGAGTTCTTAGTCAAGGAAGGACGCATCAAGCTACTAGAGAATCATTCTATGAAGCATCCGGATTGGATCAAGATCGGGCAAATATTGTGGCTTCCATGATATGATCACTCACAACATCATCGATTGCCGAATCTTCAAGCGGCGAGATTCGAGAGGGCTATACGCCAGGTCTCCTCAAGTTCAACAACAAGCATGAAGGTGGATAAGGAGCCCTTTCCTGCGCGAGGCATGGTTGCTTTCAATACATGCATGGTTTCTACCAGTGATCCTAAGGGCAAAGGCCCATTGAAGGTGTTGACTTACGAAGGGCAAAGCAAAGTGGTTTGATTGACCCTAGTCGGGGTGTCTAGTGTTGAGCTCTAGCAACATCGTGTTCGGTTTCCAAATAGCCGAGCGAAAAAGGAGAAACCTCCAAACCAAGGGTAACATCTCGTATCTTCTTGAACAAGTGGCAAAGACGGCAAGAGAAGCAATATCAGAGATCGGTGACTTGCTAGGGAGCAAAGAGATCTGAAGAGGAGATGTACCACCGAGAACGGGAGGAGTACATGAAGGAGCAAGAGGAGTCTCATTGGGGACTGTCCTTTCTTTAGGCATTCTTTGGAGCGAAGGCTTGAAAGCGCCTACTAGGAATAATTGCCACGAATGCAAGTGAGCAATACCACGGGTATCGACAGTACGAGTCAACCGCCGTCCCATCCAAGAAAAGGCGGGGGCACGTTTCCCCAGAGGATGATCGGCGCTTAAAAAATAAAGACAGTACACCTCACGTCCGTAAAAAGGATTGCGAGATCAAGCATGGGCTGATGTAGAGGATTACGATGATGACATGGACTCTCCTCAAGAGTATGTGTGGCAAAAGGGACAAGTGGTGCCCTCCCCGGTCTAAGGAAGAGCCAGAAAAAAGAAGGGTCCAACGTCTTAGGAACAAGGAGCTCGGAGAAGCAACAACCGAAGCAAAGCAGGAATGGCGCCCAAAAGCTCGAGGAAGCCAATCATTCGTGAGGAGGAGTATTCGGCAAGTGGGCGTTCGCCGGATGTTAGCATGGTGTTCTTCATTCCTATAGAGTTTGCGGCTCCTACTGAGCAAGCCACCGATGATCTAGAGGAACAAGATGCCTACTCGGATGAAGAGGCCTATTCTGATTTTGACAACAAAGAGATGATTGATCTCCTAGGACGAGTTGGTTTTATCAAGGCAGTTTGTGTTTGAGCCTAGGAAGCATAATCATCTAAAGCCTCTTTACTTGAAGGGATATGTTAATGGAAAACCTCGACTCATATGTTCATTGATGGAGGAGCTGCAATCAATATCATGCCATATACAACTTTGAAAAGCTGGGGATGACCAAAGAGGATTTGCTCAAGGCGGACATTGTGCTTAGGGACTTTTCCGGAAATCCTTCGGATACCCATGGAGCCGTTTCACGTTGAGTTGATGATCGGCTCAAAGACTTTGATCACTACCTTCTTTGTGGTTGATAGTAAGGGGTCCTACTGACTTATTACTTGGAAGAGATTGGATCCATGCTAGCTGTTGCGTTCCATCCACCATGCATCAAGTCCTCATCCGGTGGAATGGTGATGGCGTTGAGATAGTACAAGCCGATGATTCGGTAAGCATTCTTTGCCAGCGAACCATCGTTCTGGGAATACGAGGGCGTGGAGTGTTTCTCAAGAAGAGAATGGGAAGAAGGCCCTGTCAGTACTCGTTACAAAGACCAGCAGCCGATCGAGATAGTCGGCTCTCATAGTAATTTTTAAGGAAAGATTTCGTGTCGGCTTTCAAAGGATCAGCTATTGCAAGATATGATTGGCCAACACGTATGATTTAGTGGTTTCGAGCAAAGAGATTTGTTCTATTCATGAGACATAGCCGATGTGTAAATCATCGCCTTTAGCAGAAAAATACTCCATAGAATTGGAGAACAGCTGGCATAAATATTGTTATGTCGCCTTTAGTGCAAAAAATATAAAAATCAATATAAAGACAGGAAGACCTTTATTCGGGAACTGCAAGAGTTGGTTGCAAAAGAACTGCCGAGTACATCACGAAGGATTTTTACGTGTCCTAAAACCTAGATGTTATTCGGCATAATCTTGGCTACAAATCTTCACTTTCCTCTCGTGGTTTTCTTGATTTTGTCGAAGGACTTTTGCACTCGTGGCATCGATGGTTTTACTGGTGACAGATTAAATACTATATCCAAGAAGTCAAAGCAGATCAATTGGCCAGATAAAATATTCTTTTAAAGGTTGCTTATTGGAGACGTTTCACCTTCCCTCAGACTGACATTTCTACCCCTAGTTGGTTTGTTGGGAAAAGGAAAAGTGGAAGCGTATTCAATGCCACAGGTGAACAAAGGCTTACGATTCAAGCGGAAGCAAGATTTTAATATCCGGCTAGTGATGGCGTCATCCGTTCGATGTCGTTGGTTCGTCGGCATTGATTGGCAAGTATTCTAGATTATACAATAAAGGAATTAAAAAGACCCATCGGAAAAGGATTTCATTGTTCATCCTAGATACAAACTAATCCTCCAAGAGGTTAAAAATAGCTTGGGGATCATTGGATAAAGCTCTGGCCCGGTAGCATGGTCTTCATACACGTCCATGGACTCTTCAATGTTGTCAATGTCCTCACGGAGCTTCACGAAAAGCCAAGCTGGGTAGATGGAGTAATCTTCACCGATGCGAGTCGACAGAGCCGTCGGACTCATGGCGCTCCTAGATGCATCCCTTCGATGGCGACGTCGTTGATGCGGTTATCTACTACGTCTTCGAGGCGTTCTGCTACTGTCTCACCTCGGGCCTTCACCTTGTTAGCAGCACGGATGGCGGCTGCCGTCAAACACGCATTGTCGGCTTTGCAATCGGCGATTTCGCTAGAAGCTGCTGGTTTTCTTCAAACAAGGCTGTGATAGACCAAGCGAGCGTCGGATAGAAAGGATACAATGCAGTAAATAGAATCCGGATCTGGCCCGGCCGGTGTTGGTGCTGCAGAGCTGCTTGATGGAATCTTCTTGATCGAGATTCTTGATACAGGCATTCATGGAGTACTCGCCAAACTCCTTGATAATCTCATCCTTCTTCTTCTTCTCCTGGCGGTACCACAAATCTTCCTCGGAGTCAGAGAGATACTCCAGTACAGGGGAAGAAGGTTCTGGTTGGGGAAGAGGAGGGCTTGGAGCAAGCATTGAGGAGGCAGGAATGAGAATCGGTCTGACCAAAAGAAGGGAAAATCAAATCGAGAGGAATATTGGTCGGATTGAGAAACAAGAAGATGAACGATAGAATGATCGATGAGTCGCTAAAAGGGGGAATAAATTTTCTTACTCAAGGCGTTGCCAACGAGGAACTCGGCTTCCACTTGCTTCGTCCTCGGTAGGATGCTTGCCGCGGTTGTTATCGCTAGCCGCCATGGATGCTCGCGCCGAGATTGAGGGGTTTTTCTGCTTTCGGTAAGGAAGAAGGTGAACAGATTGGAAAGCAAGAGCGGTTTTGTTCGAAATAATCGTGAGAGTTATTTTATAAGTCGGATTGCATAGCCATGAAAAGACCGTCATATGGGCTTAAGAGCGTCTTGGACCCGGGCAGCAAGTGGGCGGGTTATTTGGGCTTTTTCAATCGTATGGTGAAAGGGTCATTCGGCAAAGTTCAATTCAATACTAGGACAACTTGAGTTAAAGGCGTAAAGATCAGTTCATAAAGACAAGCTACAGGAAGTGGAACTAAAGCTGATTTTATTGACCAAAGAACCACTTGCGTCGAGGATTACATATCATTCTTCCTAATCAAAGAAACTATTGTAGACATCCTTCGGGGCGCTGGCGGTGCATCCTCATTGGGCGGTCGGGGCCTGGTATCTCTACCATCCTAATCATCCGACGGGATGAACCGATCAAGAGAGCAAACCTTCTCAGCAAACCTTCAAGAAGATTGAGAAGGGATGATAAGCAGAGGCTAGAAGTGAAATAACATGAGAACCAATTTTGGAGACTTACGATTGAAATTCCATTCATAGAAGTTCGATTTCTTGCAAAAATGTCCAAATCCTCTTCGATATCTTCCATGTCTTCAACAGCTTGCTCGTGTGCCTCGCTCTCAACCTTTTGAGTGCCTCTTGCCTGCTTTGCAAGCTGGTGGCGGAGCTCAACGATCTCGGCATCACGAGGACTTCAAGATGTCATCGGGGAGAGAAAAGGTTAGATTTGGCATATAAAGCAAGGAAAATATAAATGGAAGGAAAACTTACTCCATTGCTCAAGGCTAAAGCTAGCCCGAATACTTGGATCTTGGAAAGAACTGGAGGATATGGCGAGATCTAGAAATTTGCTCTCGGCGAGGAAGTTCATCCGTATTTATATACAAAAGGAAGGCCAAGAGGTGGATTCGAATAGCCGTGAGAAAGCAAGAGATACGTTCGGTGATTATCTTGGGAAGCGGAAGCAACCGGGCTTGCCGATTCGCATTGGGGAGATATCGGTGGTACGAGTCCCAAAGAAGCAAGCGAAGGGCTGAAAACAGTGTTGCGAAAACTTCCGAAAATGGGCCTTATTAATTTTAGCCCAGTAAAGGTCCGGCCCGAAGTTTTTGCGGATCATGGTCAATTTCGAGCAAAAGAGCCTCTTTTACTCTAAAATTGAGGGGACATATGTTAACACCAAAATTTGGTAAGGCCCGGATGGTGATGGACCATTACACGATGATTCGGTAAGAGGTCATTCGGCTAGCAAAAGACAAGCATGGTGATTTGTAGCATTCGGAAAGAAGCGTTATTCGGCTAAGGAACCTAAGTCGAGAAGGAGGCCGAGCATGAGATCGTTCGGCAAGCGGGAAGATATTCGGGACGAGGGCCCAGGTCACGTACAATTTCACGACTCAGAAGACTTGGAGGACAATGTATCTTAGCTAGATATTTAGTTACATTTATTCGTACTTAGTTAGGACTCGTCAAAGACCAGGGTATAAATATAAGACCCGACGAAGCTGTAAACAATCTACCAAATCAAATACAACAAACCCGGCTCCGTGCCTTGGCTCAGGCCACCCTTCGAGTCCAATCGTGTCGTCGATCTCTGCGAGAGGACTCATCGACCCGTTGACCTCCGTAAGTACCGGCAACCTTGCACCATGTCTAGTATCGTCGGCGGATTTAGATTATTGCAAGAAGTCTTGTTCACGCTTAGTATCGTCGGCGGATTTAAGCTATCGGGGGGCAAGAGGGTTCTTTTTTGTCGATCATGAGCCATCCGGTGGGCTAAGGTCCGGCTAAGAGCTAGTTATCGGCTTCATTAGATTTTGGCAAGATCTAATGAATTCATTAAGTTACCACGTGTTTGCAATGCTTTCAATTTGTTTATTTAATTATGTTTGCACACACCTTTTGCCCAATTTAGATTGAAACGTCTCGGCTTTATCTTATCATAGATCTAGTTGCTTTTAGTGCTTTCATTGCTCATCTTACTATACTACTAGATCTATCTGTTCATCGTAGCGAGATAGATCAATCTAAGTTGTCACGTGTTGTGGGTTCGTATACGTTTAGATCTTGGCAGACTGTGTCATCGGGTGGATCTGAGATCTTTGGGTTACTCTAGAGCTAGTCATCAGGTGGACTAGAGATCAGTTTAATTTGATAGGTTTTTACGTAGGGTAGTTCCTTCTTCATGGACCCCGATTCGGCAAGCTTGCCGAACACGGTTATGCTTTCACGTGTCATGAGTATCACTAGCGATATTTATGACTTACATTCTTTTATTTATCATGTTGTCAATTGATTCGATCTATGCAATAGAGCTGTACAATAGCACATCATAATGATCGACTTTATTTGTTCAAACATGTCTTTATGATCATTCGCGTTGTTATTACATCATATCTTCATATATGTTTACGAATGCATTCATTATTCATCGACAGATAGCTTTCATAGCTATATGTCTTTACATCGCCTTAGAGCCATACATGCGGAACTGTCTTGGTCTCACCGGGCATGTTCCAGATCTCACGTTTACCTCCTTGTCAATTAACAGGTCAAATTCTTCGCACGCCTTCGATTCAAGACACTCGGGCAAAGTAAAGCCGACTATTCCGACTTGTCGATTGTGTGTGCGGCGCGAGGGGAGTAGGATTTTTTGTGCCTACACCATCCGAGGATAAAATAATATAGTTCAATTACGTAATAGGTGTTGATATTTCTTACACGATCCCAATTAGGAAGGTGAAAGAAATATATATGGGAAATCTATCTAATCATGTTAGCTTGGATATGGGATTAACGTGAGTCTTGAATTTTCATTACTGCCTTGGGTTGAGGATTATCCTCTAGCTTCTTCATTATAAGGTCCATTTTAGCGAGATAGCATATCTACCTCTTTAATTTGGTGCATTCCTCTTTTGCGAGATTGACGCTCTTCACTCCAACCTTGGTTGGAAGCCATGTTCTCCACAAGTTACGTGGCACGAGTTAGTGTAAGTGATAAGAAAGCACCACCAGGTGCGGCATCCATAGTTTCACGAGCAGGGAACAAGCCCATGATAGAAAGTACGCATCAACAGACCACTTCTCCATCCCATGGTGTGGACATTCTGAAATGTATTCTTGGAAATGCTCCCATGCTTAGGGATCGATTCATCATCTTTGTTCTTTGAAAATTTGATATCTTCCCTCTTAAGGCATTTGTCTTGCCTACGAGGAAAGAACTTAGCAAGAAAATTTTGTGGAACAAATATCCCATGTTGTATTCTTATCTTTTGTAGCATAAAACCATTGCTTGGCCCTTCCCAAAAGTGAGAATGGAAAGAGACGAACAAGATTGCATCTTTGGATCGTCCTTCATAGTGAATGTCTTTGCAAATCTGCAAGAAGTGTTGGAGATGAGCATTAGCATCTTCATGTGCCTTACCACAAAATTGACTAGCTTGCACCATATTGATGAGCCCCCGGCTTAAGCTCAAAGCCTTTGTCTCCAACCTCTACCTTCGGACCAACGAGAATGTTGTCCGTGGTAGGAGCGAGAATTCACGAAGTGTCTTGGTTGCCATAGCTTCAAATTCAGATGTTAAGTCTCTAGTAACTTGATTAACTTCCGATTGATGGGTCTTGGATTCTCGGATGATGATGATGATGTAGGTCTTTGGAGTTTGTGCGAGTTTTGCTCTTGCACGGGCTTTGATTAATTTTTCGGGATCTTCAATAAAAATTTTCTGGAAGATTCCAATTCATACATATATTTTTCCCCGCATAAGATCAAAACAAAATAGAGAGAGGGGTGAAACTTTGTTTGAGTATGTGATAATGGGTTCTCAATGCATTAGGTGATGTAAGGGATCTCTCTGGTTTCCTTATATGATGTGTTCATAAGATTTTTGGCTAGCACCCTTTCTAACTAGTATAGTCAGAAATAATACTAACTTAATAGGAATAACACTATCTAAGTTTTGGCTAATACCCTTCCAAACTAGAGAAAGCGGGGAAAGAAGCACTAGAAAACTTTTTGAAGTTTTGAAAACATCTTTTCAAAATTGAAAGATTGACTATTCTCTCCCAAACTAGGAAAGTTTTGAAAAAAAACAAAGTCAAGAAAAAGTTATTTCTAAATAGACTACGCCTTCCCAGAGCAACGGCGAGAAATGCTTGTTGATATTTCTTACACGATCCCAATTAGGAAGGCGAAAAGAAATATATATGTGAAATCTATCTAATCATGTTAGCTTGGATATGGGATTAACCTCATGATCCAACAAAGCGGAGTTAGGCGGTGTTAGTAGTGGGGTGTAAACTTAGCATCATTATCCATAGTGGAGTTAATCTCACCAGGATATGTACTCAAGGTATACCACTCATTTCTAGGCATTACCTATACACTAGTGTCACCCTAGCAATAACGCTCAAAGAAATGCGAGGCATGGTATTCTTGATTGGCCTTGATAAAAGAATGAACATGATATGCGCAAGCGCACAGATAGAAATACCAATTGTAGCACTTCAGGGAGTAATCCAAGTATCGTATTTATATTTTACCACAGGGAAGGGAGTCTATGGAAAGTAGAGAGAAAGGATATCGATCTAATGATTTATATTGTGATTTATTTATGAGATCCTTGCTACTTCTTGACTATCAGGAACTCAAGATGAACTTGATCTTCAACTAGAACTAGCTAGATAGCTAACTACTTCTAGTATGAACTAGGGCTTAGGTCTAGACTTGGCTGGACTAGATGGGTATGAGTTGATGAATGAGTATGATAATGAAATTGTTATCACCACAGGGTCAGATGGTCTTCTTATATAGTACTTGGCGATGAACGTCAACCCTTGGATCAAACCGACCTTCAACAACGGTATAGATACAACCTCAAAGTCGGTAGTAAACCGAGGCCTAGAAAAGGAGAGGTCGACGGGCCGACCCCACTGGCGGCCGGCCTACATGGCCTTTGGCGGCGGCCGCCGGTGGAGTGCCACCTTGGCATCCGTCTTTTCTCGGTGTCCTCCGGTATCTTCTAGAATGTTTTAGTTCACTTTTTCGGGTTGAGTTACTTCACGGTTAAGTCTTGTCTTCATATGTCTTGTATATTAGGAACTTTCTCCATTCTTCTCGGCATTTATCTATCAAGTCCCTGGAAAGTCACGAGAATACCAAAACTTGTGGAATTATGTTAGTTAGACCCTAGACTTATGTTTGGTCTTTGACTTGAGCCCTTATTTCATGTTATTTAACTTATAAAATTATGCTATAACAGGTGTCAACAAGCTCCCCCAAGCTTACCTCTTGCTAGTCTCTTAGCAAGACACATGATATTATATAAAACTACTTACTTGGATCAGGAGTTGCTACAACGCTATCACACCTTAAAAGTACACATGCTTTCAAACAAAATTTCTCTCCTGAAAAAGATAAACTTTTTAAAACTTCAACTTACCCATATTACCTCTTTACCTTTTGGGGCTTATATCTTTTTCTTCAATCTAGGGTAATTGAAAGATAGAAACGATCAAGTCGAACACTAAATCTCAAACTCTTTTTGATCAAGCGTCATTCGGAGTTTTTTGCTTGGTTTTCAAATAAAACTCAAAGTTCCTTAGTATGACTTTCTCTCTAATCTCTCATTTGTGGTATTTGTGGATCCTCTCTAAGGCAATAAGGTAGTGTTGCCTTTCTCTCAGAATATATAGTATTTTTGGCTAAGGCAGTAGCACACTATGCCTTCTTCTCTCTCACCCTATATCTAAGGCTTTATATCTGGAGTTTATAGGTGGGAGAAGATTAAATCTACTTACTAAGCATATATTGTAAATTCAAGCAGTGGATCCAAAGTTACAAGTCACACTGATCAAGTGGTGCATGTGTATGGTGGATAAAATATAGATAGTAGGGAATATAGTAAGGTATGTAGTGAAGTGAATAGAATAGATGATGGGAAAATCTTACTTTTGCTCCTTGAGGAATCTTCTCTCTTTTGAATTTAGAAACTTTATAGAGAACCTCGGTTGTATCTTTTCTTTCTTTTTTTTTCCTTTTATGGAGAGGCGAGCTCTGCTCACCCTAGACTTTTGTCTTTTATTTCCTCTCTTTAAAGATGTGGGCTCTACTCACCCTCGGACACTTGTCCATTTTTCATCTTTATTATTATTTTTTTCTTTTTCTTAGGGAGGTAGGCTCTACTCGCCCGTAGGACTTTTGTCCATTTTTCATCTCCCTTTCTTTTTCTCTCTTTTTTTTAATCTACAACCCAGATCTCTTTTGTAATAACTTTTGAGAGATAAATAAATACAATGGAGCTTTTGTAAGATATTGGCTAGCAATGAATGAGTGAATGGGTATAGAAATATTTTTGGTTGCTCTCTCCTAGGATAGGAGTAGAATATTTTTGCTGGCTAGAGTGAAATGGAATATGGTGGGTGTATATATGGTGGATGCGTACTTCCAAAATGGAAATAGCATATGTGTATGGAGTCAAGTGGAGTGGAGTGTACATGATCAGCATGACAAGTTTCTAAGGGTCGATAAAGATTGAACGAACTCAATGCAAAGCAAGCAGCCTATATCAAAAGTTTTCCTAATCTAAAAAGCATGTATATATGGTTTGTGGTAGGAGGTTCACACTCTTGTCACACTATGCCTTCTTCGCTCTCACCCTATATCTAAGGCTTTATATATCTGGAGCTCATAGGTAGGAGAAAATAATTTATTTACTTACTAAGCATATATTGTAAATTCAAGCAATGGATCCAAAGTTACAAGTCACACCGATCAAGTGGTGCATGTGTAAGGTGGATAGAAAATATATATGGTAGAGAATATAATAAAGTATGTAGTGAAGTGGAAAGAATAGATGATGGGAAAGTCTTACTTTTGCTCCTTGAGGAATCTTCTCTCTTGTGAATTTGGAAACTCTGTAGAGATCCTGGGTTGTATCTTTTTCTTTCTTTATTTTTCTTTTATGGAGAGGCGAGCATCTAAGTACCCATTGTTTTTGACGGACACTTGTCCATTTTTTAACTCTCCTTTATTTTTTTTTTTTTTCTTAGGGAGGTAGGCTCTACTGACATCATAGGACTTTTTCTCCATTTTTCATCTCCCTTCTCTTCTTTTTTCTTTTTTTAATCTACAACCCAAATCTCTTTTGCAATAACTTTTGAGAGGTAAATAAATATAATGGAGCTTTTGTAAGATATTGGCTAGCAATGAATGAGTGGATGGGTATAGTGAATATTTTTGGTTGCTCTCTCCTAGGATAGGAGTAGAACATTTTTGCTGGCTAGAGTGAAATGGATAATGGTATATGTATGGTGAGTGTATATGTGATGGATGCGTACTTCGGGATGGAAATAGCATATGTGTATGGAGTCAAGTGGAGTGGAATGTAGTGGGGTGGAATGAGTGGAGTGGAGTGTATATGATCAAGCATAACAAGTTTCTAAATTTCGACAAAGATTGAACAAACTCAATGCAAAGCAAGCAGCCTATATATATATAAATCAAAAAGGTTTTCCTAATCTATGGAACATGTATATATGGCTGTGGTAGGAGGTTCACACTCTTGTCACACAGAACTTATCATGTGCATTTTCAATTTTCAAAATATAAATCTCCAGAAATCTAGTGTCACTAGGAGTAAGATCAAATAGCATATATGTCGGACTATCATATATCATATCCGTCAATTACCTAGACTTTAGAGCAAGCATTTGCAACCCATAGGTTTCAGGTTTAGAGTAAATATTAAATCAAAGTAATTTTGCAAATGGAGCTCAAGAGAAATTAAGCTTGAAAGCTAGGTACTAGAAAAGTATAAAAATGAGCAACTATTCATCATCTCCATGTTGACAGATTTTAAGGTTCCTTTTAGTTGAGCAAAGTAAATTTAGTGAACTCTCTCTTGATCCTTTTATTCACACTCTAACAAAAGACTCTTTAAACTATTAGACTCTTAACAAACTTTCTAGCAAACAAAATATGTAGCTAATAATAATAATATAAATAGTATAAATAGATAGTAAGATACTTATTGGATAATGGGGTTGCACTCCCCAAGCTAGATTGGAGTGTAATCTTCAATGATGTAGAAGTTGAGGTATTTGGCGACAAGGATGGCGCCTAACATATCTCTTCTCTTCTTGAAATCTGCTAAAAATGCAGACAACAAAGCTAGTGGAACTTTATTAAGCATTAGGGGTTAGCCACATTGCTTTTATGTTGCCCTGAGAAATATTTTTGGATTTTTATTTTTCAAATTTTTATTTTATTTTTATACACAAGAAAGATAAAAAGAATAACTGGTGCAAAAATACTTTTACCTTTATTTTTATTTTTATGCCACCATGATAGATAGCCTAGAGGTGTTTTAAGCCTCAGGGATATTAGCATGGGGCTTAAAAGTTTTCACAAAAGACAAAAGACAAAATGTTTTTGTTGTTTTCAAATGCAGATATGAGATACTAAAAAGATAAATATGATATTCAAAGAATAAAATATACAGTGCGGAGATTTTATTGATAACTTACCGACTTACCTTTCGGTGAGGATTCGGCGTTTAGAGTCCTCCGAACAAGACTTTAAGTTCTGCTCTTTACTCCCATGGTATATCGGTTGTCACAATCGGTGGCACCGATGATTCTATGGTCTCTTCGATGATGTTCCGGGAGATGTCTTCTTCTTCCTCCATCTTTTGGATGATGTACTCTTCTCTGGAGTAGTTGATTCTTCTTTCTCCGTGGATGTCTTAGGTGTAAGAGCTTTAGCCTCTTCACTTACCTTATCTTCTTCTAGATTCTTGATCCATCTTTTATTATGGCGGACGAGCTGCCTTGCTTTTCCTCCTGGGATTTGTATACTCATTATAACTATTAAAGTAAACACGTACCTTCTCTTTAGGAAATTGGAAATGAATCTCTCCTGTATGGATGTAGATGATTGCACGAGTAGTGTTGAGGAATGGTCTCCCAAGCACTAGTGGAGGATCTTCTTCTTTCCCCATGTCCATGACTACAAAGTCAGTGAGAACATAGTGGTCCATAATCTTGACTGGTACGTTGTTGGTAATTCCTTCAGGAACTCTATAAGATTGGTGCGCCATCTGTAGCTGCACATACGTTGGTTGCAACGGCAATTTTCCAAATAATAATTCATATGTTACCTTTGCCATTAAATTAATACCAGATCCCGTGACGCAAAATGTATTATAGAATGTTAAACATTGAATAGAGCATGAATTGTAGGAGTACCGGATCATCTTGTCGACGAAGCATTGGAGATTCAAGTAAATGGTCATTATAAGATTTTATTTTATTTACTACCATTACCTTTGTAGGTTTGCCGTCTTGCCATCTTATTCTTTGTTCGATTCCTCCTTACATTCTTGTTGTAACTTCCTATCTTTGGTTCTAGAAATATAAGAATTGGTATTTTGGGAATAAGTAAGAGAGGTGTGTACCTTGTTCTTGAAAGTGAATTTCTCCCTCTTCCCTTTGATGTTGAAAACAATCTTCGCACTATCTCGCGTAGATGACAACTTTAGCCGGGAAAGCATAAGAATGGTCTACCGAGTATGATTGTTGCTCTTTCATTTCTTCCAGTTGTCTATGGCAAGGAAGTCTGGCGGCACGTAAGAGCCTCTCGATTCCTACACACACATCTTCAAGGATCCCCTCGGGATAATGAGAATGATTGATACGCAAGCCGCAAGCACATATTCGATTTTTCCAAAGTAGTTCACTATAAATCTTTTGATAAATTACCTTGGGTAGTATGTTGACGCTTGAGCCAAAGTCACAGAGAGCATTGTCGAATGTGTGTTGTCCAATCTTGATTATAATGACTGGCCTCCCTGGATCTTCCTTTTTAGGTGGCATTGAGTCATCCAACCAACAGCTTCCTGAGGTCTCTCTATAGTAATGACCGCATTATAAATATCGACAAGGTTTGCGGTTTCTAATTCTTCGGCTGCCTGCCCGGAATCTTACCCGTGTGGTTAGTGGAACAGATGGCGAGAAATATGAGATTCTATCATCTTATTAAAGCTATCGGCCGATTCTTTATAGCCGAAGAAAAGCTTTCTAAGCAGTATTAATAAGTTCAAGAGCTTTATCATTAGTTGCTATTTTTCTTGACAAATTCTCCATGGTTTTACCTTGGTTAACAACAAGGTCTCTCAAAGAAGGTTGATAAGTATTAAAATTGTTACCTAGATTGTTACCTTGGTAGTTTCCTTGATAGTTGGGCCTCTGTTGGTTCCAACCTTGATTACATTGAGGACAGAAATTATTGTTGTTATTGATGAAGTTGATGTCCTCCGGGATCTCTCGGACAATTCTCGCCAATGTGGGCCTGTGTTTCCACATTCTTCACATGTCATACGTGAGTCTTGAATTTGCATTGCGCCTTGGGTTGAGGATTATCCTCTAGCTTCTTCATTATAAGGTCCATTTTAGCGGAGATAGCATATCTACCTCTTTAAGCTAGTGCATTCCTCTTTTGCGAGATTGACGCTCTTCACTCCAACCTTGGTTGGAAGCCATGTTCTCCACAAGTTCTGTGGCACGAGTTAGTGTAAGTGATAAGAAAGCACCACCGGTGCAAAGCATCCATAGTTTCACGAGCAGGGGAACAAGCCCATGATAGAAAGTCCGCATCAATAGCCACTTCTCCATCCCATGGTGTGGACATTCGAAATGTATTCTTGGAAATTCTCCCATGCTTCGGGATCGATTCATCATGCCGTTGTTGAAAATTTGATATCTTCCCTCTTAAGGCATTTGTCTTGCCTATTGAGGAAAGAACTTAGCAAGAAAGGCTGTGGAACAAATATCCCATGTTGTATTCTTATCTTTTGTAGCATAAAACCATTGCTTGGCCCTTCCCAAAAGTGAGAATGGAAAGAGACGGAGCAAGATTGCATCTTTGGATACGTCCTTCATAGTGAATGTGCTGCAAATCTGCAAGAAGTGTTGGAGATGAGCATTAGCATCTTCATGTGCCTTTCCACAAAATTGACTAGCTTGCACCATATTGATGAGCCCTGGCTTAAGCTCAAAGCCTTTGTCTCCAACCTCTACCTTCGGACCAACGAGAATGTTGTCCGTGGTAGGAGCTGAGAATTCACGAAGTGTCTTGGTTGCCATAGCTTCAAATTCAGATGTTAAGTCTCTAGTAACTTGATTAACTTCCGATTCAAGTAGGTCTTGGATTCTCGATGATGATGATGATGATGATGTAGGTGCTTTGGAGTTTGTCACGAAGTTTTGCTCTTGCCTGCCTCGATTAATTTTTCGGGATCTTCAATAAAATTTTCCGGAAGATTCCAATTCATACATATATTTTTCCCTGCATAAGATCAAAACAAAATAGAGAACAGGGGTGAACCTATTTGAGTATGTGATAATGGGTTCTCAATGCATTAGGTGATGTAAGGGATCTCTCTGGTTTCCTTATATGATGTGTTCATAAGATTTTTGGCTAGCACCCTTTCTAACTAGTAAAGTCAGAAACAATACTAACTTAATAGGAATAACACTATCTAAGTTTTGGCTAATACCCTTCCAAACTAGAGAAAGCTGGAAAGAAGCACTAGAAAACTTTTGAAGTTTTGAAAACATCTTTTCAAAATTGAAAGATTGACTATGCTCTCCCAAACTAGGAAAGTTTTGAAAAAAAACAAAGTCAAGAAAATTTATTTCTAAATAGACTACGCCTTCCCCAAACAACGGCGCCAGAAATGCTTGTTGATATTTCTTACACGATCCCAATTAGGAAGGCGAAAGAAATATATATGTGAAATCTATCTAATCATGTTAGCTTGGATATGGGATTAACCTCATGATCCAACAAAGCGGAGTTAGGCGGTGTTAGTAGTGGGGTGTAAACTTAGCATCATTATCCATAGTGGAGTTAATCTCACCAGGATATGTACTCAAGGTATACCACTCATTTCTAGGCATTACCTATACACTAGTCTGTCACCCTAGCAATAATGCTCAAAGAAATGCGAGGCATGGTATTCTTGATTGGCCTTGATAAAAGAATGAACATGATATCCGCAAAGCGCACGAGATAGAAATACCAATTGTAGCACTTCAAAAGGGAGTAATCCGGTATCGTATTTATATTTTACCACGGGGAAGGGAGTCTATGGAAAGTAGAGAGAAAGGATATCTAATGATTTATATTGTGATTTATTTATGAGATCCACCTTACAAGTATTGTAATGCGAGTAGCCATATGCATCTAACATTACTCAACAGGATAAGTCACATGATAAAGATAATTATATAATTGATAAATACCCAAGTCTAAGATCATCATAAGCCACTAGTATCATACGAGCTATTAACATGTTATAGAAAGAATAGAATGAATATTCCTAAGATACTCCTAATCATATATGTCAAATGAATACTACAATTAATGCAATACATCTAGCTATCATGGCAAGGTTGGATTACTTCTACACATGGCAAGCATTACCAATAACAACCAAGGACGAAACTTGATCATTACCGTAATAATAAACTTCGACTAGTCCTACATTCGGAGGGTGGATTCCAAAGGACTCAACAGACTATCACTCCCGCGATCTACCACACGGCCCGAATGTAGGGTGCAATTGCAGATAAACGTTGTATAAACACCATGTTTACACATTGCTTATCACCCACATAGTGATCATCTATATGGATGCTATACAATTCCATGCATAAAATATAAAGCAATCTTACTAAACTAAACATATAATCATAGCAAGCATAAACACATATCAATAAGAATATAATAATTATAAAGATCAAAGCTATAACAATTGTATTCTAAATATAAGAGTACTTACAGATTGAATACAAGAGAGAAGTCTCAAGAACGATGATCCTTGCTACTTCTTGACTATCAGGAACTCAAGATGAACTTGATCTTCAACTAGAACTAGCTAGATAGCCAACTACTTCTAGTATGAACTAGGGCTTAGGTCTAGACTTGGCTGGACTAGATGGGTATGAGTTGATGAATGAGTATGATAATGAAATTGTTATTAGCCCTGGGGTCAGCTGGTCTTCTTATATAGTACTTGGCGATGAACGTCAACCCTTGGATCAAACCGACCTTCAACAACGGTGTAGATACAACCTCAAAGTCGGTAGTAAACCGACCTAGAAAGGAGAGGCTAACAAGGCCGACCCCACCTGGGCCAGGCCTACATGGCATCGGGCGTCGAGGTGGTGGAGTGCCACCTTGGCATCCCGTCTTTTTCGGTGTCCTCGGTATTTTCTAGAATGTTTTAGTTCACTTTTTCGGGTTGAGTTACTTCACGGTTAAGTCTTGTCTTCATATGTCTTGTATATTCCGGAACTTTCTCCATTCTTCTCGGCATTTATCTATCAAGTCCCTCGGAAAGTCACGAGAATCACCAAAACTCGTGGAATTATGTTAGTTAGACCCCTAGACTTATGTTTGGTCTTTGACTTGAGCCCTTATTTCATGTTATTTAACTTATAAAATTATGCTATAACAGGTGTCAACAATAGGCTTTGCTTTTTTCCAACGCAATCGTAGTAGGCTTTTTATGAGGACTAAACAAACCACCGAGAGGCGGAGAACAAATAAAATATAGTTCGGGAATATAGGACTATAAACAAATTGTAGTACAGTTCATTTAATAGGCACATTTTTGTAAGACAACATAGTAGTAGTGCTCGACCAGGCGATCATTGTTCTTGAGCATGTATATTCACCTTTCCTCCCACCCCACCAACCCCCGGTCGGTGTCAAGTTCAGTTTCTACAACTCTATATATCCATCCGAGGATACAATTCACCTTTCCTCACATATCTAAATATTTCTATTCGGTATTGGTTCAGCTTGGAGTTTAAACATAAGATTAAATAATCTTTATGCCAATGAGTATGTACTATTTCATACATTTAAGTTCTTCGTTACTAACTCTATTTCTAACCCGCACAAAGTAATTACGCTCAATAGCTAATTGTGATCGATTTCTTAGCGATTACAATTCTTCTTCTTTTTTTTTGAGATTACACAATACAACAATTCAATCCTTTAACAATCCCTTTCCTACCCACAAAGAACGCGGAAAATTCCGCTAGTATTTATACAGTTCAATCGTAATAGGCAGTCTATGAGGACTACACAATCAACAGAGATACGGATCAAAAAAAAAATGTAGTGTGAAAATAGAGGGATATAAACAAAGCGTAGTTTAGTGCTTGAGTTCATTTAATAGGCAGCTGTTTTTTGGTTGCGATTTTCCTATGACAAAACACACAGTGTAACGACATTATAGTAGCAAATCAGTGTCAAGTTCGTTTCTACAACTCTATATATCCATCCGAGGATACAATTATCACCTTTCCTCACCGGGCGACTGAGAAAATTCAGGCATTTGCGTGTTGATGCCACTTGTTGGATGGAATTCACTCAAGTAGCCGTCCACTAACAGATTTGAAAATTTCGGTCACCGGAAACTAGCAAGTCCCTAATATTTATACTGATTCAACCTCGTAATAGGCGGTCTATGAGGACTACACAATCCAGAGGCAACGCATCACAAAAAAAATGTAGTTCGGGGAATAAAGGGATATAAACAAACGTAGTTTAGTAACAGTTCATTTAGTAGGAACATTTTTGTAAGACAAGATAGCAACATTATAGTAGAGTTAGGTGTCAATTTCAAGTATGTACAACTTAAAATATCCATGTGACGATTGAATTATACAGTTCAATTTTGCAATAGGCGGTTTATGAGGACTACACAAACCAAAAAAGCGAGAACAAAAAAATGTACTTTAGGAGAAGAGGGATACAAACAAATTGTAGTTTAGTAACAGTTCATTTAATAGGCACATTTTTATAAGACAAGATTGTAATAGTGCTCGACAGCAGCGATCATTGTTCTTGAGCATGTATATCTACTACATTTTTTTTTTTTTTTTTTTTTTTTTTTTTGTAGAGAACCCCCACTAAGGAGTTCTCTCGACTTGCAAACATGCCACCATGATCATCCAATGGCGGCCCCAATCGTTTGAACTAACTAAAATAATATTGTAACTCACAAACCAAAAAACAAATTAAATTCTGATTATACCATTGAATTCCTTTTTAATAAATCCTTCAAAACAAGATCTCATATGGATATATTTCGATAAAATTATAAGTGGGTCCCAGTAATAGTAGTTGGTATATATAGAGCAAAGTAAAAAATAAAAAATAAGAGACGAAAAAAAAAGAAAAAAAAAAAAGAATATGAGGGTGATAGTAATATTTTTAACTCATAGATTTCTCCTTCATACCCGCGGCAACGCCTGGTGAAGCTCTAGATTATACATATTCCCATTAGGATGGATTTGGTCACATCGTTCACAAACTAAATTGTTGATTGACTTTTATATATCATTAGGAATGTCTCGTTCATATGTTTTCTCCATTGATCTCTAAATATACATTATCCAAAATAACTTTAGATTATCATCTATATATCATAACCTTTAAATCTTAGTGATTAACATCATAACCTATTTATATTCCACCTTCATACCCGCGGCAACACGCGGGAATCCTTCTAGTTCATCTATAAAGAAAATAAGCAAATGAATTTGGTTGCAGTCTCCTATGACAAAACACACAGATAATGACATTATAGTAGCGGTCGGGTGTCAAGTTCAGTTTCTACAACTCTATATATCCATCCGAGGATACAATTATCACCTTTCCTCAGCGGCGACGTAAAAATTCAGGGCCGTGTGTTGATGCCATGTTGTTGGATGGAATTCACTCAAGTAGCTTCACCACCCGAACAGATTTGAAAATTTCAGTCACCTAGAAACTAGCAAGCCCCTAATATTTATACAGTTCAATCCGTAATAGGCGGTCTATGAGGACTACACAATCCACAGAGGCACGCAGATCAAAAAAAAAAATGTAGTTCGGGAATAGAGGGATATAAACAAACTATAGTTTAGTAACAGTTCATTTAGTAGGAACATTTTTGTAAGACAAGATAGCAACATTATAGTAGCGATTAGGTGTCAATTTTTAGTATGTACAACTCAAAATATCCATGTGACGATAGAATTATACAGTTCAATTTTGCAATAGGCGGTCTATGTGGATTACACAAACCAAAGGCGGAGAACAAAAAAAAATATACTTCAGGAGAAGAGGGATACAAACAAACTATAGTTTAGTAACAGTTCATTTAATAGGCACATTTCTATAAGACAAGATAGTAATAGTGCTCGACAGGAGCAGCGATCATTGTTCTTGAGCATGTATATCTACTACACCTATGTAGAGAACCCCCACTAAGGAGTTCTCTCGACTTGCAAGCATGCCACCATGATCATCCAATGGCGGCCCCACTGTTTGAACTAACTAAAATAATATTGTAACTCACAAACCAAAAAAAAACAAATTAAATTCTAATTATACCATTAAATTCCTTTTAATAAATCCTTCAAAACAAGATCTCATATGGATATATTTCGATAAAATTATAAGTGGGTCCTAGTAATAGTAGTTGGTATATATAGAGCAAAGTAAAAAAATAAAAAATAAGAGACTGAAAAAAGGGAAAAAAGAATATGAGGGTGATAGTAATATTTTAACTCATAGATTTCTCCTTCATACCCGCGGCAACGCGCAGAAGCTCTAGATTATACATATTCCCATTAGTATGGATATTTGGTCACATCGCTCACAAACTAAATTGTTGATTGACTTTATATATCATTAGGAATGTCTCGTTCATATGTTTTCTCCATTGATCTCTAAATATAAATTATCCAAAATAATTTTAGATTATCATCTATATATCATAACCTTAAAATCTTAGTGATTAACATCATAACCTATGTATATTCCACCTTCATACCGCGCCAAACACTGGAATCCTTCTAGTTCATCTATAAAGAAAATAAGCAACAAAATTTGGTTGCAGTTTCCTATGACAAAACACAATGGATAACGACATTATAGTAGCAAATCGGGGTGTCAAGTTCAGTTTCTACAACTCTATATATCCATCCGAGGATACAATTATCACCTTTCCTCACCGGGCGATAGAAAAATTCAGGCCATTTGTGTTGATGCCGTTGTTGGATAGAATTCACTCAAGTAGATTTGTCACCTGAACAGATTTGAAAATTTCAGTCACCTAGAAACTAGCAAGTCCCTAATATTTATACAGTTCAATCCTGTAATAGGCGGTCTATGAGGACTACACAATCCACAGAGGCACAGATCACAAAAAAATATAGTTCGAATAGAGGGATATAAACAAAAGCGTAGTTTATTTACAGTTCATTTAGTAGGAACATTTTTGTAAGACAAGATAGCAACATTATAGTAGCGTTAGGTGTCAATTTACGTATGTACAACTCAAAATATCCATGTGACGATTGAATTATACAGTTCAATTTTTGCAATAGGCGGTTTATGAGGACTACACAAACCAAAGGCGGAGAACAAAAAAATGTACTTCAGGAGAAGAGGGATACAAACAAACTGTAGTTTAGTAACAGTTCATTATAGTTATAGTAGCAGTCAGGTGTCAAGTTTAGTACCTACAACTCAAAATATCCATGTGAGGATAATTATACAGTTCAAATTTGTAATAGACAGTCTATGAGGGACTACACAATCCATAGAGGCACAGATTACCCAAAAAAAAAAAAAGTTCACAAATAGAGGAATATAAACAAACAGTAGTTTGACAACAGTTCATTTAGGGCATGTTTGGTTGCAGTTTCCTATGAGAAAGGCGCAGAGGAAGTCTATGAGGACTACCCAATCCGCAGAGGCACGTGATCACAAAAAATGTAGTTTAGGAAAAGAGGCAACGCACAAGATTGATGGGCTACATATCGAACCGTGGAATCGGGGGAGGAGGAAGAAGCCGCCGGAGAAGGTGGTCGTGGGCGGAAGCGCGTCGGCTTGAATGGCGCGGACGAAGTCGGCTTGAATGGCGGATGATGTAACACCCCAAATTTTGTCTCTTTTAAAAATAGAATAAAATGATTTATTTATGTGTTTTGTGCTCATAAAATATAGGAAAATAAATATTTTTATGAAATTAAAATTTATCATAAGGCTAGATACATACTTGATGCATTCATGCCGCTGCATATTTTATTTTGAGATGCCTGGTTTTTGCTGAAGTTGAAAAGGATTTCAAATTCTCTTTGAAAAAGCTTTTGAAAATGATTTTGAAATGGCTTTTGAATAAAGAAACAAGAAAACAATTAATTTTATTTCCTCTCTCACTTCTGGCTGAACGTCCAGGATTTGTCTTTTTGGCCCACGTCCTAATCTCCTTTTGACTACTAAAACCAACGAGGCGATTTCCTCTTTTGTTCCACCTCGTGAACGCTTTGGACTCTCTCTCTCTCGTTGAAAACAGCCTGAACCCACACCTATCTCTCTGTTTCGCTGCCAAACCGGACCAAGTGTCAGCTATCTCCCTTCTTTCCATCTCTAGAACACCTTGGGCCTATATAAGCTATATGTGCCGCACGCCATATAATCCTGTTCCGATTTCCTTTCCCTGGAAGTTACGTGTCCAGCTCCTATATATAGATCGACCCAGAAGCAACGCTGCGTTGTTTTGTTCAAACCCTAGCTGCGCCGCCTAGCTCGAGTTCAACTCCGCCGTCTCGCGAGTGCAAAACCTCATCCACCAAAGCCGCCGTGGCCTCTTGCCGCGTCTTGTTGTCCTGAGCTATTCGTCGTCGGGCAGTTCCCGTGGAACCTGTTGTTTCGTCCGTTCCGTCGAGCCGCTATCGCCCGTCTCGGTTGTGGCCGTCGTACCAAAGGAAGCTGGGGCCACGCCGTGCCACCGTCAAGCACACCAGGATGTACCTGTTTGCTCTGAGCTATCTCGAGCACCCATGGTGAGCATTGTTTGTGTTCTTATCTCTCAGCACTCCTTTCTGCATACATGCTCGTAACTGTGTTGGTGCCTTGCTACAACTCCAGCTAGCTGATCCGTTTCATTCTGTTGCTAGATTTTGATCACATCATATCTAGCTGTTTGTTTTGTTCATTGTTCTATGCCTTGTGGCCATCATCGGCACTGCTTAGTCTCGCCATGCATATTTCCACGCACGGTCCTTTGCTAGCTATTGCAAATCTAATTGCAAGCTTGATAACATCATGATTACATCACACGTTTTCTTGCCGTTTTCCTTTAGCAAAATAAATCTAGGAATACAATGCAAATACATATGCACCTCCATCCATCTTGAGCCATCTATCCTTGAATCTATGCTCCAGATTAAAACATACCCCCTTCACCAAAACTTTGCAACAGAGACCCTAAGCTTCTCCAATATCTAATCATGGTCTTTTCAGTAATCAAAATCATATTTAATTATTTTATTTCGAAAATCACAAATTGACACTATCTTGTTTTCCTCATAAAATCTTCGTTTTAAATCCATTTTAGTCCGTTCAAATTGCGTTAGATTCGTTCTTCCGTTCTCTACATGTTAATATCACTGTTAGTCAGGTTTCAAACTTTTAATTTTTCAAGTTTATATTTAGTTTATTATTTTATTATTAATAAACTTGTAAAATTCATATCTACGTCGTTCTAGCTCCGATTCCGGTGATCTTTACGTACGTGTGATCGTAGAGAGACGTGTAGAATAGTTTTATGTACTTTTTAAACTGTTTTTCCACTGTTGGTGTACTGGTCTAATTTAGATCTATTGTTTGCTTCGTGTATGATTGCTCGGATATATGTGTGGTGCTTTGTGCCGATGTCCAAATCGGTGGCGTTACGTTGGTGACCTAATTGATGATCTATAAGAAGTTGATGAAGAAGGTGTTTTTGGGGAAGCTTTGGACTTGAAGAAGGATATCTAAATAAGGCAAGTATAGTTTTGGGATATGCTAGCTTTAAACCATGATCTTATGACTTGCTTAATGTTTATGCATTGAACGTTAAATATGAATTGTTGATAACATGGTTCATAGGGCTTAAAAGAGCTATGTTTTGTTTATGATGCTCTTAGCTCTCCATAAGGACTTATCCTTTGGCAAAATCCGGGATTTACCGCATACGGCTATGGGGCTCACATGGCTCGGCTTTAGTCGTTCAGGGGGATAGTGTTTACTTGTGTCGGTGGTTACCGAAACGGAAAGAATGGGTTGTAGCCCTATCGCTATCCGGCATATTTAGATAACCCCTTTGAAAGGCTTTATATGGTTTCTCTAGCCACGAAAACCATGACCCGTAGTGAAAGTGTACACCTCTGCTTGAGTTAAAAACGTTATAACGGCCGTGTTCAAGCGGTTATGAAGCGCCTGGAAAACCGAGGGAAGGATTTACTTTCTATTGAGATGTTGTTTATGATATATCTGTTGGCTATACATGCTTATTAAACTGTTCATGATTTATCGTTTCATGCTATTCATTATTTATGTTATAATGATCATGGGTTTTTGGGTACATATTGCCTAGCTATATTTGTGGAGTTCGACATGGACTCACTCTTGCTATTTCACCCCACCTCAGGAGTAAGTTAGGCTTGTGATCAACCAGTCAGTCGTTCCCTGTGGAGTCTACACCAGAAGATCGGAGTGTCTTTCCGCTGTCTGCTAGCTGAGGTTATAAACTTTTATATTATGTTCGTTATATTTTAAGCATTGTGAATTGATACTACCATTCATTTGTAGCTATATGTGAGAATTGACTTCCAGGGCTCACATATGGTGTGCATTCAGTTTTGTCCTTAAAACCGGGTGTTACAAATTGGTATCAGCTCCGTGCTGACTGTAGGACGCAAGCCTAGTTAGAATTGGACGCCTTTGCTTTCTTTCGTTCTCGGTGGATGCGTATATTACAAGACCACTACCCTGATCAACATGCTAAAGTGGAGCATAGAAGCACACCTCACAAGGAGGGATATCCTGGGAAACACTATGAAGAGATAAAGGATGACAAGCGAAAGTGTTTCCCTAGATTTCTACCGAGTAATTCATATTGTGATTAGGATGATCCTAGTAGAGGGCAAGATGAACAAATAAAGGAGATGGCTGTAGTAATCCAAGTCCTCCATTAGAAGCTGGAAGATAGTCAACTAGAGTTAGGAGTAGTAAGGCAACATTATGAGGAAGCTCTTGATGAGATTGATGAGTGGAGAAGTCATGCTAGACTACCAAGGATCAATGAAGTGGAGGACGTGTTTTGCACATCCACACGCAAAAAGGTGTTACCCCTGGATGTCGCTGCAATCACACCGTGTTTAAGTAGGAGTTTATGCCCCCTTATGCAACAAAACGTTAGAAGCGAAAGTTGAGTCATTATTTGATTTTGTGCATCTCTATTGCTTTGTTGAATTGTTATTATGCATATGTTTGACTTGGATCTTTGTATTGAGTGGTATGATCTTGTGGGATTGCCTACAATTTCATTTAGTTCATAGGCTTAAGGTTTAAGGATTTAGTGTAATAAATAGTCGGGTTGGTTTTCTTGTTTCTGCCCATCCTGTTTTTTTCGGAGCAATCTGAGTTTTTTGGCTTATACCTCTATCAATGGATGAGCAAAAATCATGGAATAAATCTGGACAAAAGTAGACTTCCATATCTTTATCTGAGCGCAAGAATAACCTTCATAGGCTGTCTGGTTTGAGAGTTATGAAAAATCACAAGGTGATGCAACTGTGCTGTCAGGAATCTGGACTAGTTTCTGTTGTGCACCGTTTTCGACCAACTTAAGTGTCGAATCTGGAGAAGAGTTCTATAAGGAAGTTGTAGAGAATTTCATAAGCTTTCCAGCGGTATAAAGCACGACCTTCTTGGATTAACAGAACTCAAAATATTGATGTTTTACTGAGCTGCTGTTTTTCTACTCGCGAGGAATTTCAGATTTCTTGTTCTTGCTTATGCATCTCAATTTCTTTTGGAAGTCGAAGGCCATTAGGATGGATGATTCACAAAAAGAGAGAAATACTTGAGCTATCCCTTCTTGTCCCCTTGTTAATCTTTTCTTAAGGGGGGTAGCCACTTGAAGGAGTTACTAGCATGAAGTTTTCATACACCTGGTTCTTAACTCGGAATCATTAGCTATCTTTATGGTTGGGAAGTCAACATCAAGTGTAGGTATCATTGACTTAAGATTGATAATTTTTGGATCATCTACATGGAGCTTGTGTGTTCGTCATGACTGGATTTTGTTTCTAGTTATCACTTTGAGGTTCACTTAGAACTCAGGACAAGTTAGCTTTGATGGCATAGGAACAGAATGATGGACTTCTCTACAGTGTGGTCAGTGAGAATTGTTTGGATAAAGCTCTCGTGATTATGATGTCTCTAATGGTGGAATTACATGGAGAACTCAAGAGTGGCGTGTTGAGTTGAAGTCGTCTAAGTATGCAAGAGTGTTCCTTGGAATGATAATGACTCTATTGGAGGTTGAAGCAAGGTTTGCCCAAGTCTCTCAGGATGTTACTGCAAGAGAATTTATTAAGTGTGCTTGGATGTCAAGTCAATTGTGAAGCATATGGAGTTGGCAGAATTATTGCATTGGATACCAGTGTAGTAGTCACATGATGTTGAAGAGTGCGTCTACATTGTAAGGAATATATAGGACCACTGATACGGACTTGAGTTGCATGTTCGAGATGGATTGGGCTAATTAAGTGTTATGACTTGGAAAAGGTGATGTTAGCTTAGCAACTATGCTAATGGAGATCAAACAACACCAAATCCTACAAAGCTATATGCAAAATATGAGAGTTGAGCAGCTCAACCATAGTAAGGGTACTAATAGTTGGAACTTTGGAATGGAACCCACTTTGGATCAAGAGAGTTATGTGGGTCTATTGGAAGGTCTATAAGATGGTTAAGGTGCTTAAAAGGTTACGGAAACTACTCCCTAGTTACCCCTGGTCGATCATATTTTAAGGGGGGTAGTGCCTTAATTTCACATGCATATTTCTCTCAATCTTTCCTAAAGTCATTGTCTTTAAGTGTGAGTTGTCTCTTGGAATGCCCCATGTTTATGATTATCTATCCGTGTTGATGCTACCATTCTTGACCACCTAATGACAAGAGCTAGAGATAATGAAGTAGAGTTGCATCCAGACACCTAGGAGAGTATACCTACAAACATGAGTGTTACCGCTAGTAAAGGATGTATGAAGTAGAAGATTTGAGATCATGGACTAAGAAGACATAGAGGTGGACATGTCCAGAGTTATTGTGATGTAGTTTGGAATCAATGGGGATAAAAATTTGTCTTGCCCAATCTTCGGTGCTCTCTATGAGAAGTATAAACAGAGTGGGTGTGAAGAGTAAGTTAGCTCTAGAGAAGTGGCCTAATAGTTGAAAGTTAATAGAGAGATTTGGTTTGGAGTTAGCCGAGAGTTATGTTATTTGCCTGCCAAAGTCTTGGAATAAGCCAGCATGTTATTAGGACAAAGATTAATAGGCATGCAAAATAAGAGGAACCCTTACCAAGAAAATGGAAATACTCGAGGAGTGACAAAGATTCGCAGACGGAGTATCTCAATCTCTTTGATCTTTATCTTTCGAATCTCGGGACGAGATTCATCTTAAGGGGGTAGATTTGTAACACCCCAAATTTTGTCTCTTTTAAAAATAGAATAAAATGATTTATTTATGTGTTTTGTGCTCATAAAATATAGGAAAATAAATATTTTTATGAAATTAAAATTTATCATAAGGCTAGATACATACTTGATGCATTCATGCCGCTGCATATTTTATTTTGAGATGCCTGGTTTTTGCTGAAGTTGAAAAGGATTTCAAATTCTCTTTGAAAAAGCTTTTGAAAATGATTTTGAAATGGCTTTTGAATAAAGAAACAAGAAAACAATTAATTTTATTTCCTCTCTCACTTCTGGCTGAACGTCCAGGATTTGTCTTTTGGCCCACGTCCTAATCTCCTTGACTACTAAAACCAACGAGGCGATTTCCTCTTTTGTTCCACCTCGTGAACGCTTTGGACTCTCTCTCTCGTTGGAAACAGCCTGAACCCACACCTATCTCTCTGTTTCGCTGCCAAACCGGACCAAGTGTCAGCTATCTCCCTTCTTTCCATCTCTAGAACACCTTGGGCCTATATAAGCTATATGTGCCGCACGCGCCATATAATCCTGTTCCGATTTCCTTTCCCTGGAAGTTACGTGTCCAGCTCCTACATATAGATCGACCCAGAAGCAACGCTGCGTTGTTTTGTTCAAACCCTAGCTGCGCCGCCTAGCTCGAGTTCAACTCCGCCATCTCGCCGAGTGCAAAACCTCATCCACCAAAGCCGCCGTGGCCTCTTGCCGCGTCTTGTTGTCCTGAGCTATTCGTCGTCGGGCAGTTCCCGTGGAACCTGTTGTTTCGTCCGTTCCGTCGAGCCGCTATCGCCCGTCTCGGTTGTGGCCGTCGTACCAAGGAAGCTGGGGCCACGCCGTGCCACCGTCAAGCACACCAGGATGTACCTGTTTGCTCTGAGCTATCTCGAGCACCCATGGTGAGCATTGTTTGTGTTCTTATCTCTCAGCACTCCTTTCTGCATACATGCTCGTAACTGTGTTGGTGCCTTGCTACAACTCCAGCTAGCTGATCCGTTTCATTCTGTTGCTAGATTTTTATCACATCATATCTAGCTGTTTGTTTTGTTCATTGTTCTATGCCTTGTGGCCATCATCGGCACTGCTTAGTCTCGCCATGCATATTTCCACGCACGGTCCTTTGCTAGCTATTGCAAATCTAATTGCAAGCTTGATGACATCATGATTACATCACACGTTTTCTTGCCGTTTTCCTTTAGCAAAATAAATCTAGGAATACAATGCAAATACATATGCACCTCCATCCATCTTGAGCCATCTATCCTTGAATCTATGCTCCAGATTAAAACATACCCCTTCACCAAAACTTTGCTACAGAGACCCTAAGCTTCTCCAATATCTAATCATGGTCTTTTTTCACTAATCAAAATCATATTTAATTATTTTATTTCGAAAATCACAAATTGACACTATCTTGTTTTGCTCATAAAATCTTCGTTTTAAATCCATTTTAGTCCGTTCAAATTGCGTTAGATTCGTACTTCCATTCTCTACATGTTAATATCACTGTTAGTCAGGTTTCAAACTTTTAATTTTTGAGTTTATATTTAGTTTATTATTTTATTATTAATAAACTTGTAAAATTCATATCTACGTCGTTCTAGCTCCGATTCCGGTGATCTTTACGTCTCGTGTGATCGTAGAGAGGCGTGTAGAATAGTTTTATGTACTTTTTAAACTGTTTTTCCACTGTTGGTGTACTGGTCTAATTTAGATCTATTGTTTGCTTCGTGTATGATTGCTCGGATATATGTGTGGTGCTTTGTGCTGATGTCCAGTCGGTGAGCGTTACGTTGGTGACCTAATTGATGATCTATAAGAAGTTGATGAAGACGGTGTTTTTGGGGAAGCTTTGGACTTGAAGAAGGATATCTAAATAAGGCAAGTATAGTTTTGGGATATGCTAGCTTTAAACCATGATCTTATGACTTGCTTAATGTTTATGCATTGAACGTTAAATATGAATTGCTGATAACATGGTTCATAGGGCGAAAGAGCTATGTTTTGTTTATGATGCTCTTAGCTCTCCATAAGGACTTATCCTTTGGCAAAATCTGGGATTTACCGCATACAGCTATGGGGCTCACATGGCTCTGGCTTTAGTCGTTCGGGGGATAGTGTTTACTTGTGTCGGTGGTTACCTAAACGGAAGAGAATGGGTTGTAGCCCTATCGCTATCCGGCATATTTAGATAACCCCTTTGAAAGGCTTTATATGGTTTTCTCGTACGAAAAACCATGACCCCGTAGTGAAAGTGTACACCTCAGCTAGCGAGTTAAAAACTGTTATAACGGCCGTGTTCGCGGTTATGAACGGCCTGGAAAACCGAGGGAAGGAGTTACTTTCTATTGAGATGTTGTTTATGATATATCCGTTGGCTATACATGCTTATTAAATTGTTCATGATTTATCGTTTCATGCTATTCATTATTTATGTTATAATGATCATGGGTTTTTGGGTACATATTGCCTAGCTATATTTTGCGGAGTTCGACATGGACTCACTCTTGCTATTTCACCCCCACCTCGGGAGTAAGTTAGGCTTGTGATCAACCGGTCGGTCATTCCTCGTGGAGTCTACACCTTAAGATCGGAGTGTCTTTTCATTTGTCCCGCTAGCCGAGGTTATAAACTTTTATATTATTTTCGTTATATTTTAAGCATTGTGAATTGATACTACCATTCATTTGTAGCTATATGTGAGAATTGACTTCTAGGGCTCACATATGGTGTGCATTCGGTTTTGTCCTTAAAACCGGGTGTTACAAATGACGAAGTCGCGGTGGCGGTGATGGCGGGCGAGATGAGGCGGCCGGGGAACCCTAGAATCGCCTTTGTGAGGAGGAGGACGAGGAATGAAATGAATTGCCTGTGAGGGGATGAAGAATGAAATGAATCGCCTTTGTGAGGGGAGAGGCGGGGTTTTTCAATTTCCCGAAAGCTCGGCGCGAAAATTTCGCAAAAACGCAGAAATCCGATTCTGCACTGTCCCGGGAAAAGGGAGTCTCGATCGTCGCCCAATCGATGACACTTCACGGTCTACACCGACATGTGTAGGATACACAAAGGATTCGTGATTCATTGCAAAGGCAAAGTGGATATGACCCAAAGACGTGTCACGGAGGAGTAAGTCCGATTACTAATTTGAAACACGAGGCGCCGCATTATATAACCTTTTTTAATCTGATTTTTCTTTTTAATCGGGCCAAGACTTGTGACTTGTCTTTCTCCCTCATAGTAACTCCAAATGTGATGGTTTTTCTTACTAAAATTTTTTAAAATCATGGTGTGTCAAGCTATTGTATTCTTCTTTGCTTTTACTTTTGTTGAAACGCGCACCACTCATACTAGTACTACTCCTACTACTAAAAACCTGCATTTTACGCCCACTAATTTGATCGAAAGCGCGAATCTGTTCATCTTCCTTTTCCCCGGACCAGAGCGCCAAGGCCGAGATCCTCATGAGAAAACCATGCATTGGCGCCTCGAGCCATGGAGAACCTTCCGCAGGAGGTGCTTGAGCACATAGCCTTCCGCGTCGCCATCCGCAGAGCATTCTATGGAGGGCCTCATGAATCTAAGGGCCACCTTTCCCGGCACGAGAGGCGTGCCGCCCGCCATAGTGGGACGGAGCATCCAGCGGACCTGGTGTTGGACCGGGGATGATGGGGGGGCGCTGTGTACTACTCGCGCCCGGTTTGCCTTGAGTCTCATCACCGACCTCGCCAAGTTCGGCAACACGGAGGCGTGTTTCAAAGCGAGCATGTCTGCCGTGTTCGTGGAGGGCCGTGCACCGTCTCGCCGCCGCCGACTTGCTGGAACAAGCCGCCAACTCGGGGCATGAACTCGCTCGGTATGTGCACGCTCTTGCGCTCTGAGGGCGGAACGCCCGCCGCCGCCGATGATGACCATGCCCGAGAGGTGTTGCGCGAGGTGGAGCGCGACACGGCGGCGATGATGGCTCCCTAGAGGACCGAGCGTGCAATGCTCCACGGACGAGGGTAGTGGCAGTCTTGCATGACGACTGTGGTGGTTCCCATGCGGTGAGGCCGCATCTTCCTCCTCTTGGCCAAACCGGCGCCCCGCCGGACGGGCATCGGTATGGGCAGGGAACGCGGCGGCGCCATGAACCCGTGGGTGGAGGGAGCGTGGCGGCAGCACTCCCATGCATCGCAGCGAGTAGTGTAGGATCCGCGACGAGTGTAGGAGGTTGTTTGTGCAAGCACAAAGGGGTGGTGGGCATGAGTAGCGAGTGGACTCACATGAATCTATGTATATGTTGATGATGATGACAATGCACCCATGCATTGCATTATTTGATCTATCTTACTTTTGGTGCGTGATGGATGATTATGTGGTAATTGGTGTTATATTCATTCATGTTTGCGATGACCGCCGCCCGCGACCATGCAGCCATGGCGCGCCAAGGAGCACCTCGGCGTTGCTAGCTAGCTAGCCGCCTCCTCCTCTCGAACTCTCCCTTCTTTCTTACCTTGCCACCTCGAGGGCTCGTCGGTTTGATGGTTATGCCGTGCCGTTGATATTTTTTGGGAACGCCGCCGGTGTCCACGGTTCACGCCGCCGCGTTCAATCGTTCTCCACGGCGGCAACCCCTCTCGGACCCGTCCCCCGCATCACCCGAGTCTTCAAAAGCGTCTACACTGCGTTTACGATGCTTTCCATCCCGTCCATTTAACCTCGGCCGCCCTCCTCGTCGGCCGGAGTGTCGCCCCCGCTCTCCGCCGCGTGCCCGCCCGCCACCGTCGGCGCCAAACTCGGTACCGCCTAAACCCGCTCATCCGATAGCAAAGATAGGAACGCTTGGTTCTCTGGGGATCACGGTGGTGGTCCTCCCGTTGCTAGAGGCCTCATCTCTGGTGACATCCGTGCACGCCGGTGTGCCGCCATGTCGGAGACCTCCAGGGCTCAAGAACCCTAATTTTTCTTTTTCTTTTTTATTATAATCTATGGTTACAACTTGTAACTGGTCTTTCTCCCTCATCGTAACTCCAAATGTGATGATTTTTCTTTCTACGATTTTGTAAAATAATGATGTGTCAAGCTCTTTGTTCTTCTTGCTACTACTTTTGTCACGTTTGGTGGATAACATTTGAAATTTGAATTTCAAAAATTACAACTTCACAGAACATTTTTGGAGCATCTAATGATTTCAGCATAAGAAGTCATGAACATAAAAGTTGAAGAATAATTCTTAAGTCGCACATCTTTTATATTGGTTATTTCTTCATCCCAAAGTAACATTATTCACAAGATTTACACATGTCTCGTAGAGTTGACAAACCTTGTAGAGAGATTTCTAAGATTTGTGAACAATGTCACTAGCACTATGTCGGATGGGGAAACAACCAAAATAAGAATTGTAGATCTTGCTAAGTTATGAAACACTCTAATTTAAAACTTTTGATTTGTATTATCTTGTAAAGGAAAACTAGGTCTCAATTTCAAAAAAAAAATGAAAATTGAAATTTAAATGTTTTTAGTGACCTCGGATAGACAAGAAGAAACCACAGATATAATGATTGCAGTTCTCAAATATCCATGAAACTTTGTAGTTTACAACCTTTTGATTTGAGATCATATGCATGATGTATAGCGCATGATGTAGCTCGATGATCTCGATTGAACAAGCTTAATTTGATTTTGATCATATGCATGGTGAAAGTTGAAAAGATCCGGTGAGTATGCATGAAAAACGAGATATTTTATTAGTTATAACCCTACATTGTGTTATGTTTTTCCAAATTTGTGATGTTTGGATGTTTGATTTCAGTTGAAATGATTAGGGAACGAGAGTCTTTGGAAAAAATACAACTCTCGTATAGTAAGTTTTACATACCCGTCTTTGGGAAAACGCGTTTGGGGGTGTTAGCCTGGTCGGTGCCGATTTGTTGTGAGAGAAAAAAAAAAAAAAGTAATGCCGGTCTTGGGCCGGCAGTCTGGATAGGTTCCCGGACCTGCTTTCTGAGGAGAATTATATAGAAAAAAAAGAGTCGCGACCGGGTTCCGGCCTCCAACCTGGATCGTGGCGTGGGTACGGAGCATCGGGACGGGCCACGCGTCGGACAAGCAAAGGGAACAAGTATGCACACGGGGCGGGGACCACCAGTGGTGGGCCCCATGATTTCAACTACCTACAAAATGTTATACTCCAAACCAAAAGCGAAATGAAATTTTGATTACACCATTGAATTTGAATAAATCCTTGAAACAAGATCTCACATGGATATATTTTGATAAAATTATAAGTGGACCCCACTGATGGTAGTTGATATAGTAGAGTAGAGATATATCGGCACTCATATGTTCCTTTATTTACTTGGAACAATTGTGCAACTGCCCCTTTTCTGGAGTCTAATTGCTCGTTTGCCCCTATTTGGGGCATTTGCGCAATTGAAAAACCAAAAACAGGGGCAAACGAGCAAAGTTTAAAAAACAGGGGCAAACGGGCAATTAGACTCCAGAATAGGGAACCTCTATACATCCTGGTGTGGTAAGATTCTCTCCTTTACAGTACTTTCTCCCGCACCCATCTCTTCTATATCTCTATACCAATAATTGCTAGGTCCACTTATAATTTTATCTAAATATATTCATGTGATCCTGTTTTGAAGGATTTATTGAAACAAATTTAATTTGGATTTTTGGTTTGTGAGTTATAACTTTTTAAGTTTGGTTCATGGAACTAGGGACTAGAGATTAGTCCCTAGTCTCTCCCAAGAGTCTTTTGAAATTGGGACTAATTGGGACTAAAAAATTAGTCCCTACTAGTCCTCATGTTTGGTAATTTAGGGACTTAAATGAGACAAAAAATTATAGGCAATACTTAAAATCGTGGAGCCCATTGCTGGCGCTCTCTCTCAACCTTTTCCCTCCTCACTCACGCATGCTTGTATGCCTTGGGGGGACCAGCCGAACGGGGGGGCCCGGCCTCGACATGAGTGCGGATAGATGTTGTGAGAGAAAAGCACTGTTGAACCAGCCCGGCCGAACAAGCCGGGACGGAATATGTGTACATTATTTTATGACTTTGTCCATATATACTTTCGAGAATATTTGATCGCGTTATTCTTTCCGGCTCAACTTCCGTATTGGTTCGTTTCCGTACTTTTACGCATATTCCGATTCTTTTCCGTACCCGCATTTTCGAACTCGATCCCGCCTCGCACAAATGAGGTTTTTCCGTCCGTTTTCATTTGTAGGGCCAACACCGGTGTTGCGGGAGATCGAAGGCGACCACCAGGCGAACTGGCGAAGGCGCTGACTCGATAGTTTCGTGTGTACAGTATGCGGGACCCGTTGGCAATTAAAAAATCATCAGAACTTGTTCTTCACTTTCGTCCGAAGCATACGAAACCTCCGCCACACCATTTATAGAATAAAAACGAGTACAGTAGTATTCTTGTCCACTCGTTTCGAAATTTGTCTTTGTTTGGATTGGAAAAAAATATACTATAGTATAGTACAACACCGATAAGTACTCTGTCTTTGTATGGAGTGCTAAATTCTGCGACTTGTCTTTGGGAAAAGGAGTTCAGTATGCGTAGGAGTACAAATAGTACTAGGGCTGTAGGCGTCCGTCGCCGTTCGTCTTCCCGGTCGATGCCTCGTCATTTGAGACGGGCATCCATCATTTGGCAAGTGCGGTGCGGATGCGAGCACCGCCCCGCCGCGCACACGTGGGCCCTATTCTACGAAGGATTCGCATGCAAGGGTGTGGATATGATCAAAGACGTGTCACGGTTATAGAGGCGCTTCGCGTAGGTGTACACCTAGTCACGCTGCGTCGCAAGAAAAGGCGCCGCCCTAATTTTTTCGATGCGACGGTCGTGTCGCGATCCGGCCGGAGTGCACCGCCCGGCCCCCGCCATGGTCCTTCCGCAAAGGCCTTCCCACTCAAGAACTCGATTTTTCTTTTTTAATCGGGCCAAAACTTGTGACTAGTCTTTCTCCCTCGCAGTAACTCCAAATGTGATGATTTTTCTTTCTATTTTTTTTTAAAAAAAATGTTGTACCAGGATATTGTATTCTTCTTCGCTATTACTTTTGTCATGTTTTATTGGAAACATTTGAAATTTGGATTTCAAAAATTACCACCACTTCGGACAACATTTTTTGAGCATCTAATGATTTCAGCGAGAAGAAGTCAAGCACATAAAAGTTGTATAGCTTCTTAAGATGTACCCTCCGTTCGAAATTATAGTTCGTTTGACTTTTTTGACCCTAAGTTTGACCACTGTCTTATTCAAAAAAATTTGCACAAAAACAGTCAAATTTAAGTCATTCTTAAATACCATTTGTTAATAAAGCAAGCTATAACAAAATAAGAGATATTTTGCATAAATGTTTGAATAAGACGAGTGGTCAAAGTTGGGGTTGAAAAAGTCAAACAAACTACAATTTGGAACGGATTTAGTACACCTTTTATATATATTGGCCATTTCTTCATCCGACGATGTCGCGGTAACATTGTTCACATGATTTACACATTCTCATATATAGTTGATGAAACTAGAGAGAGATTTCTAAGATTTATGACCAATGTCACTAGCACTATGTCGGATGGGGAAACAACCAAAAAAATAAGAATTGTAGATCATGCTAAGTTATGAAACTCTCGGTTTCAAACTTTTTGTTTTGACATTACTCCATCTTGTAAAGGAAAACTAGGTCTCAATTTAAAAAAATGAAAAATTGAAATTTAAATGTTTTAATTGACCAAGGATGCACAAACCACCAATATAATTAACCATTGTCGTTCTCAAATATCCATGAAACTTTTCTAGTTTACGCACATCTTTTTGATTTGGGATTTGAGATCATCTTGTCATGGAAAACAAATGTACTAATAGTTTGAAAACATTTATCTTACTGACATCAAGACTTGGATAGCGCGTATGCCCATTTCCTTTGCTCCACCTCGCCGCCGGCCGTCTCACTTTTTAAAATCACCACGTCTCCCTACATCGGGCTACGACTTTTTGCATTATTGCCGCCACATCCGAGCGCCCGTTGTTTTACCCGGCCGCCACCGGTGACATCGACGGGATGGAGGAGGGGCTTCAAGTGTAATCGCCCTTTGGACTTTGCTACCAAGAGCTTCCACAAAAAACCCCGTCGTGCCGCCAAGTCCTCGAGCCATTCCACTTCATGCCCCTCCGATACCCTCCTCCACGTTCAGTGCACGCCGCCTCGATTCTAGTCTTTCTTTGGCAAGTCGGGCGCGTTGTAGTCTACATCCACTCGTGAACGCCGGTGATTGGGTGGCTGCGATGTGCCGTGCCGACCCCCCGCGCCCAACCCACACGGATGTCGCCCGTCGGCACACCACAGGCTACCCGATCACCGGGGTTCGGAGAGTGTAGCCCTCGGAATGTTGAATAGCGGCGAGTGTAGATTCGCCCTCGCTGAAGGTCTACTTGATTGTGCTGGCTTCCGGTCATCTTTTTAGCGATCACGCCGACGCGCGCCCGTCGGGTCGGGGCATGAAACCGCCAAATATGCTCTTACCGGGGCAACGTAACACCGGTGCCGCGGACGCCGATCGTGCCCCATAGGTGTGTTGCGGGAGATCAAAGGCAACCACCAGGCGACGGTTTGGGGACGGGAAGAACATCCATTGTACCGAACACATTATGGAATTTTAGGCTGGGCGACTTGGCGGCGCATATGATCCGTGGCGTACGACCCGCTCTATAGCCCAAATGGTGCCTCGCCATGACGGGCATCAGTGATGATGAAAACTGACATGCGTTTTATTAGTTGTGATAACTTCGTGTAATACTGTTGTCAAAAAAAAAATTCGTGTATAATACGTAGTACATGTGTGCATGTGTGATTGCTGCTGTCAATTTGATGGAAGCTGTTCGGCACGATCACGATCACGCATGCACGCGGAGGTCAAAGGCTGCCATGCCATGAGGCCCCACTCGCCTTGCCGACGGGACGTGTGAGGAGCCGGGGAAGGCGCTGACTCGACAGTTTCGTGTGTGCATGAACAAGGGCTCGCGTCCGCCCATCCTTTCGCCCTCGACCGCCCATCAATCGGTGCCTCGCCCGATCGAGACCGATCGATGCTGCCGATGACATCGGGCGATGGCGGACGCGGCGCCCAGTTTGCAGCGAGGTGTGTAGGATACGCATGCAAAGGTGTGTGCATGTCTCATGGAAACAAAATTATAGACTCTAGTTTAATTTGAAAACGTAAGTATTATTTCTATGAAAAAAATGCTGCGTCGGTAGTAAATGGTGCCGCCCTAAATTGCGCTGCAGCGCGTTTCAAGGGTCATGTCATCCCTCGATCTCTCTGCCCACCGGACGCACACCCGCATTTGATTTCTGCTTCTGCCCACCAATTCCGGCCGGTTGCTAACAAAAACAACCGACGGTCACATGAAGATGCATATTACGTTCAACATAAGGAAGACATAAACACACGTAGTACATTACAATATTAAATATTACGTTCAACATAATGTAAACACAAGTAGTAGTATATACTACATTACAATATATAGTATCAAATAAAGTTGAAGAACTAGCTAATGATATCAAATCATTCGCTCTGGTAGCACCGCCGCCGGCCGGCCGGCCCGGGCAGCGTCGTCATCGATCTCACATCCCGCCGACGGCGTACATCACCGTGCTCTCAAGGCCCCGCGTCCATAGGTCGAACTCATGCATGATGCGCACCGAGCGCTGCAAAGACGGACGACTTTGGGGGTGACGGGCTCGGGCCCATACCTCTTGCATCCCTCCGGCCATGAACAGACGTGGCTATCCTTGGCGAGCAGCATGACCCCATTCCCGTTGCGGTAAGGAAACCTTGGGCCGCGAGCGCAATGTCCTCAAGGTCCCGCTTGACCTTGGAGCGCGCGTGTCGAAGGCCCTCCCACCGGCCATCGGGGAGCGGGCGGCGCCGCCGATGATTCCATGGAGCAAAGCACCGGCGCGTCGGGGTCCGTGGGGTTCCGACGGTACTTTAGCATTGCCAAGAAGTAAGCCACGCCGGGTCCCCCGGCGTCCTTGGCTTGCTTAACGAGCTTCAGCCCCCGTAGGATCCGCGGGCTGGAGTCTTCCTTCACGCCGACGACCAGCCCGCCGCCGTGTCCATCAACTTCTCGCATCCCGGCGTAGCATATGGCCTCCGGATGACCGGCGAGGAAGCGCTTCTCCAATTGCTCCCCGGCTCGAGGACTTCCCGGCGTGGTCGCCGCCTACCGCGTAGATTATGAAGATGACGGGCGACACGAGCCGGATCATGTCGTCGCAGGTCGGTGAAGAGGATCCGCAACTTCCAAAGAGACTTGACGAATGTACAAGTAGAGCCATGGAGAAAGAAATCCGTCGGGCTCCTTGCGGTGCACGAAGATCTCGCATGCCGAATCATCCGGCGGCATCAAAAGGAAGCAAAGTCGTCGCCGCCGTGTCATCTTGCCTTGCCTTCTTGCGTGGCTATTGACACATCTTATAGTATATTTCTATAGCTCAATTAAAACTGAAATAAGGGTATAAATGAATATTTATGTAGAACTAGGGGCTTTACTAACAGTTTCCACGAGTTTTGGTGAATTATATATTTTTCAGGGAATCATAGGTAAAAGCCCAAAGTTTGCACCCCATACAATGAAAAGACGTAACCGTGAAGCAACCCAACTTGAAACCCACGTAAGAAGATCCTAGAAGACCGAAGCCAGCGGGACGGGGCTAGGTCCACTGCCGAGGGGGCGGCGGGCCGCCTTGGGCCCTAGCAGCGGCCGCCCTGTGGGGCCCCCCTGTCAGCCTCCTGTTCCATGTCAGTTCACAACCGCCATTGAGGATCAATCCTATCCATTCATCAAGGTCGGTTTCATCCAAGGGCTATGGTTCATCGACCCCGGCTATATAAGCATGCCCCTGGCCCCTACGGGGGGCAATGATGGTTCATTAGTTCATTACTCCATCAGCTCAACCTGATCAATAGCCTATGCCCTAGCCTCTAATTAGAAGAGCTCTAGATCTAGTTGAGAGAGAAGAAGATTAGCAAGTTGAGAGACTAGTTCATAGCTCCCTGCGAGAGTAGCTAAATCTAGTCTTGTTCGAAAGATAGAGATTGAGTGGAAGGAGAAGTTAAGGGAAGCTCGAACCTGTCGGTGTCTCCTCTTCGCATGTACCTCCGGGATCAAGCCTCTATTGGAGCTTGTTCGTAAGACAACTACGGTGGATCAACTTCTTATTTGAGTAAGTTTACTTGTTTATATTATTCTTGTGGTTTGCGACTCTTTTAGAGTACTTCAATTCTTGTCGTTCTTGGATTGAGGTTGCTACCCCTAGTGTGAGCGTGGTGCTTAGACTAGATAGCTCGTAGATGCACCCTACCTTCCGGATTGTGGTAACTAACGTAGGTGACTTATAGCTACGTTAACTCTTTTTATTCCGCATCCCGTTGGATAGGCCTCGGTAGAACCTTGTTTGCTAGGACTTTGCACTTTCGCGCTAGTGTCTTTCTCCTTGAATAAAGTTCCCATAAGTAATATTCACAAGCCTTACAAGGATATCAATTAAACAACCATAGCCGTCTTCTTAAAGATTTATCAACTTCCTTCCTTGTTGAGATTCTCGGCCTTAGTTATATCTTCACTATTCGTAAACCTTTCTCCTTGTGGATACGATATTTAAAACCCATCTCCCGGGTGAAGTGCTCACCGATATCCGTGCGCTTGCGGATTATACAAATCATAAATATTTCTGTGGGCTTAACTTTTGCCAACAAGCATTTCTGGCGCCGTTGCCGGGGAGAACGGTTGTTTAAGAAAACGTGAGTATAACTAAGTCTTGTAAACTATCATAGCATAGAATTTATCTTTTTCCTTTCTTTTATATTTTATCTTTTACCACTGTCCAAATGGATACCATCCTCTTTACAAATACATGGCACCCACGGAACACTCTCGTAGCCCTTTGCCATCATCTAAACCAATCAATACCGATGACTACGAGTTGCGCCCTAGGTTAATAGAGATGGACCATATGTTTCGGTACAATGGACGAAGAAACATGTCGAAGAAACATGTGACTGCCTTCACATAAAAGGCATGTCCAATGAAACTATCCGCTAGAAGCTCTTTCCATTCTCTTTGAAAGGGAAGGCTCGCCAGTGGTACGACACGAACAAGGAGAAGATGGAAGGCGACTGGGGAAAGTTACTAGTTGAATTTTGCCTAGATTTTTACCCCATGTCCAAAGTAGTCAACTTTAGGCTCTCGATCCTATCCTCTACACAGCAGGATAATGAATCTTTGAGTGCCTTCTGGGAGCGTCTTGAACTTCTTTCCAAATCCGGACCAGACTTAGCCATGCCAGACCCAGTTTTACTTCAACATTTTTATGTTGGTCTGAACAGAAAATCTAGAAAAGAATTGAATACCTCAGCAAATGGATCTTTTATCCATCTCCCACCTGTACAAGCTAGAAAACTCTTGACCATAATTGCGGAGAATAATAAGGATCCTATTGCAGAGAACTCCTTAGAAGAAGAAGAAGAGATAGGATTAGTTGAGGACGATTTCATACCAAACTCATTACAACCTTTAGCCAATCCACCGACTAATCCAGAGCCATCAGAATCATCAGAAACGGAGGACACTCCAATATCTGATTTCCTACTTGATATCGAGGATGATTTATTTTCCGATTATGGGGATACCTCGAAATACAAAACTGAAAAGATATTTCAGAAGGCTAAACATTCACTTGTAGACCCTTCTGACAAAACACTTTTATGAAGGACCACTAAAGAGCTTGTTTCAATTGTGAGCAGCGAATGGTTAGAAGAATCAGAGCTTTCCTCTGATGTAGTCCATTTGGATTCACCTTCTATACCTATTCATTGCCAAATTCATAGAGATTCTTTCGACGCCCTTTATAATCCAGTTGTTGGGATAAACATCATGTCATCTTTTGCTAATGATCTTCTCATAAGCATACCATTAAGTCTGTTGGTAAAAGTTATCCTACAGAATTATTTATAAATTTGTATAGTCTGCAAGCGAACAGAAACGATGAGCACTTCACCCGGGAGAGGGTTTTAAATATCAAATCCACAGGGAGAATGGTGTGAGAATAATGAGACAAAAGTAATCCCTGAGATAATAGGAAGGAACGGGAGTTCAGATAAAAGGTGAGAAGAATTCTATGGTTGTCTAGTTTATATCCTTGTAAGGCTTAGAGATATTCCTTAATGGGGACGTACTCAAAAGAAAGTAAGGACGAAACTTACTATTCCCCCAGCAACTATGTCCTACGTGTCCTATCCTACGGGAAGTGGAATCCAAAGGAATCAATGGTACTGTCACTACCACGATCTACCACGCTCCGGCAGGTAGGGTGTATTTATGAGTTATCTAGTCCAAACACCACGTTTGCACTAGGGGTAACAACTTCAATTCAAGAGCGACAAGAATCAAAGTACTCTAATGAGTCATAAACCGAAAGAAATATAAACAAGTGAACTTACTCAAATATAAGGTTGATCCACCAAAGAAGTCTCAAGATCAAGTGCAATGAAGCCTTTGATCCCAGAGGTACAAGCGTAGAGAGTCACCGACAGATCCGGTAGTTCTCCTTACTTCTCCTCAACTCTACTTTCTATCTCTCAAGAACAGATCTAGAACTCTAATCAAGTTCTTAGATCTATCTCTCAACTTTCTACTAATCTCTCTCAACTTGATCTAAGCTCTTCTAATTAGAGAGGTATGGCTCTAGCTATGATGATCGAGTATGATGAATAATGATTTTCATGCCCGAGGCCGGAGGTAGGATCATCCTTATATAGTCTGGCCGATGAATGCTAACGCTTGGATCAAACCGACTTCAACAACGGCGTAGATACAACCTCAAAGTCGGTTTGAAAAACCTAGGAAGATGAGGTCGACATCCCGGCCCCACCGGGCGGCCGGCCCGATCTGAAGCTGGCGGCCGCCAAAGCCACGGTGGGCCTGTGGTGTCGTCTCTCCTGGTGTCTTCGGTGTCTTCTAGAATGTTTTAGTTCACTTTTCGGATCAAAATTCATCAGTGGTAAATCTTCTTATTGTTTGGGGTTTTTTTCTAAGTTTTTTGGCATTTACTGTTAAGTCCTCGAAAAGATATAAATCACCAAAACTCGTGGAACTGTGTTAGTAAAACACCTATTCTATGTTTTTATTCTTTTTATAACCTTATTATATGTTTAGTTGACACATAAAAATAGAGCTTAAGAGGTGTCAACAAGCTCCCCACACTTAGGCTTTTACTCGTCTCGATAAAAGGATGGTTATAACAAAGCTGCAAGACAAGTATAGCAAGTATAAAACAATTTCATGGTCAAACTTGTATTTTATTAATCTTACCAAGAACGTTAAGTAGTTGAGAAACAAGACAATTGATATCAGAGTACCTTATTCCTTCAATCAATTCAGCTGGAGTTTTTGTAATGATTTTGAAAAAAAAAGAAATATAGCTTTCTTTCTTTCTTCTCGTGGTACTCTCGAATCACTCAATAATTATATATATATATGTAGTATTTTGGATCCTCACAAAGCATATGTAATTGAAATATTTACTTCTAGTAAAGTCTGTATCTGGAGTTTCAGGTTCGTCAAAGACATAGCATATTTACCTTGCATGTATTTGCAATGTCAAAGATAGATCCAAGGAAAGACATCCTCTTAGATCAAGATGTGCATGTGCATGCTAATTCTACTATGCTCTTATTTTCTTCTCTCTTTGAAATAAATATTTTTGCAAACAAGATCATGGGTTATCTTTATTTTTCTTTTTTAGAGAGGTGGGCTCTACTCACCCTAGACTTTTGTCTTTTATTTCCTCTCTTTAAAGATGTGGGTTCTATGACCCTCGGACACTTGTCCATTTTTCATCTTTATTTCTTAGGGAGGTAAGCTCTTCTCGCCCGTAGGACACTTGTCCATTTTTCATCTCCCTTTTTCTCTTTTTCTTAGGGAGGTAGGCTCTTCTCGCCCGTAGGACTTTTGTCCATTTTTCATCTCCCTTTTTCTTTCTTTTCTTTTCTCTCTTTTTTTTACATATTATTTTTGCATAGCCCATGCCTTGCTGTACAAAAATTATTTATTGAATTTAGAGAGATCAACAACTGGAGCATAAAAATAAATAAAAACAAGTGTACGTGATCTTGATCTTTAGACAAGTCTCTCAACTTGGGTCACAAAATTTGACAAAAGCTCAACACAAAGTAAATAGCTTTTTTTTTCTGGTTTTAATATTCATAGCATGGCTGTAGTAGGATATAACATTTTCCACAGAGATGAAGTAAAGCTATTATTTTTAATATTTTCGAAATAAATTCTCCAGCAGAAAAGATATCAAGAATTAAGTTCTCATAAAACTTCTATCTCAAATTTCACAACAACTTAAGCAACTTGGGTTTTTAACAGATTATTCTCTCAACAAAAATTAATCTAACCATGAAAAGGTATTATGTAAGTTTATCTTTAGCAAAGTATATCAACATATTTTTATTTTCTTTTATTATTTAGCATATCAGCAAGAGGTTCGAAACTGACAGAACAGAAGCCAAAATACGAACTAAAGCAAAGTTCAGAGATCAAACCGAGGGTCGAAGAAATCTGAAGACGAGGCGAGGTGGCAGCCTGGCGGCCGGCTGGATTCACTGGCGGCCGCCAGAGCCCTGCTGCTCCTTGGCCTGAGCTTCGTCGTGTTGGATCATCGTTCTGTATTTATTGTTTTGCTTCGCTTTTCAGGTTCAGTTTCGTTGTTCTTGACGTTCGTACTGTCTCCCCCACACTATCCTTTATTATCCTTTATTCAAAAACATGGTGGAGACAAGAAAAACATATACAAAAATATAGAAAATAATAACTGAGAGAATGGATCAAAAATTTATTATAAGCAAGAGCACTCTTTATTTATTCAACCAAACTTATTATTGACTCAAACAAACTTGACTCGACGACTGACTCGAAACTCTAATTTAACTCAAAACAAAATTGACTCGATAACTGGTTCAATAAGTGCTCTTATAATCTCGGAGCGTATTACATATCCTTAGTGAGCCTGTTCAAGATACGCTCGAGAACTCCTACCTTCGTCACTAACGCTGCATTAGATTTTTCTAACTCATCTACACGTCTAGCGGTGTAGCTCAAGGTCTCATGCTCAAGTATTCATAAAGTTCTTCATATGGAAGTGTTCTACACTAAGCTCCGCCATAGTCATTCTTCCTGGCTTGGGCATCGGTTGCCAGCTTCCCTAATTTGGACAAAGCTTAACTTGGTTTGGATTAGCACGAACTCCGTTAAGGACAAGACGGGCATCGGTGTAAGTGCTCTTTCTAATATTCCCGAACTTGTCAAACTGGACGTTAGTAAGCTTCTCATTCTGTCCTGGAGCGCTTAACTTGGTGCCTTCAGGGATCGGAACCTTCTTCTTCATGGCAATGTCACGACGTGCAGCCAACAAACTCTGAGCATACAATTGCCCACGTGTAGGCTTTGGAATTGAAGGTGGTGGAGAAACAACAACTAAAGGTTTTGGCTCATAGGGGACTATAGCCATGGAGGTAGACGTATTGGATGAGTTAGTTGCTGCCTTAGCCGGGTCATAGACCACCATACGGGTCTCGGAGTTCTTCATGATGAAAATATGTGGTGCTGGTCATCGGTCTTAATGGAGGATGAATAAGATGAGATTAAATGATCGATGGGGCTTGTTTATATAGGCAGAGGTGCATGGAATAGGATGAAAAGGCTCAAGTATTTTCCTACGTAAATGACCTGCACGTTCGTCATTACAATGGGCAAGTTCTAGAGTATTCTGGGACAAAAATGGAAAAGAGAGGAGGCACAGTTCGGCGGCCGCCCGGTCCCATTTGGGCCGGCCGCCCGGCCCCTGTTAATGTGCTCTATCCTTTTTCTATGGCCTAATATCTCTATTCTAGTTGTAATGCTTATACTTTTGGCCCACAAAAACAAGTTCTACGAAAAATTAATTCCTTTGGGTTGGATAAATCATAAAGCCTATTTCATCTAATTCATTTAATTTATTTATTTCATCGGGCTTATCGGGCTCATAGAAAATTTTAAGACGTTAGCCATTTACCTTGAATAACTTACCTTCGGAGTCTTGAAGAGTGATTGCTCCATGTGATGATGAATTTACTACCTTGAAAGGTCCTTCCCACTTGCTCAAGTTTTCCATGCCCCAATAATTTTACCCCCGAATTAAAAAAAGTAATACGATCTCACGGAGTGAAAGTCTTTATCTTTATCTTCTTGTCATGCCATCTCTTGGTTCTTTCTTTATAAATCTCGGCATTATGATAAGCTTTTCTCTCCATTCCTCCAATTCAGATAATTGCATCTTCCTCTCGAACTCGCAAGCATCAAGATTCATATTCCATCTCTTGATTGCCAAAGTGAGCCTTGAACTCAAGTTCTACAAGCAAATGACAGTTTTTCCATAAACAAGTTGATAAGGTGTCATTCCAATTGGTGTTTCGTATCTGTCCTCTGTATGCCTATAGTGCTTCCGGAAGTCTATCCTTCCATTTAGTTCTCATTTCTTCAACTGTTTTACGTAAAATGTTCTTGATTTGTTTATTTGAAGTCTCGCTTGTCCACTTGTTTGAGGGTGGTAAGTCTGTAGCAATGTTGTGACGAACTCCATGTTTCAATAAATACCGTCGGAATCTTCTATCAATGAAGTGGCTTCCTCTGTCACTAATTACCATTCGAGGTACTCCAAATCTTGGGAATATAGTTTCTTCAAACATCTTGATTGAACTTCTACCATCTCGCTGATTTGCATGGTAAAGCTTCTACCCATTTTGAAACATAATCCATCGCTACTAGGATATGTTCATAATTTCCGGATTTTGGAAATGGTCCCATGTAATCAATTCCCCATACATCAAAGAGTTCTATCTGGAGATTGGTTGTTAGAGGCATAGCATCTCTTGCATTTATATTTCCGTGCCTCTGACAAGCTCCACATCTTCGGATGAAATCTTTTGTGTCTTGATACATGGTTGGCCAGAAAAAAATCACGCTTGCGGATCTTTGCATGTGTTTTGAATGCCCCATAATGACCTCCATATGGTGATGAGTGACATCTTTCAATAATTTGAAGTCCTTCTTCTGTTGGCACACATCTTCTGAGTAGACCGTCAGAGCATACTCTGAAGAGATATAGTTCATCCCATAAGTGGTGACGACTTTCATACACAAGCTTCTTCTTATCCGCCCTTGGTGCTACATATCCCCGCAACCATAAAATTAACAAGATGCATACCAGGGATCGGTATGGGTTATCCGATAAAACATATCGTCCCTGAGTGAGTCATTAATAGGCAATTCATTTGGTTTTTTAAAATGCATTCTTGACAAATGATCAGCAACAGAATTTTCTACTCCTTTCTTATCTTTAATTTCTAAATCAAACTCTTGGAGTAATAAAATCCATCTTATCAAACGAGGTTTAGCATCTTTCTTGGTGAGCAAATATTTCAAAGCAGCATGATCAGTGTAAACAATAACTTTAGCTCCTACCAAGTAAGATCTAAACTTATCTATAGCATAAACAACCGCTAGCAACTCTTTTTCAGTGGTAGCATAATTAAGTTGTGGTCCAAATCAAAGTTTTACTAGCATAAGCAATAGCATGATGTTTCTTGTCTTTAGTTTGCCCTAGTACTGCCCCCCACAAAGATAATCACCGGCATCACACATAATTTCAAAAGACAAAGACCAATCGGGGGTTGAATTATTGGTGCGAAAACAAGAGCCTTTTTTCAAACTTTCAAAAGCTTTAAGACAAGCATCATCAAAACCAAAGGGAGCATCTTTGGCTAACAAGCGGTAAGTGGTCTAGCAATATGTGAAAAATCTTTTATGAATCTACGGTAGAAACCAAGATGGCCTAGAAAAACTTCAGATCCCTTTAATATTCACGGGGGGAGGTAACTGTTCTATAACTTCTATTTTTGCCTTATCTACCTCTATTCCCTTTTTGAAATAAGATGACCAAGCACTATTCCTTCTCTAACCATAAAATGACATTTTTCCCAATTAAGGACTAAGTGCTTTTTCCTCACATCTTTGCAAAACCCCTCGTCTAAGTTTTCTAGACAATCATCAAAAAAGTTTTTCCATATACAGAAAAATCATCCATGAAAACTTCCATAATCTCTTCAATCATTTCGAGAAAATATAGACATCATACATCTTTGAAAAGAAGTGTGTGCATTACATAACCCAAAAGACATTCTTCTATAAGCATAAGTTCCATATGGGCATGTAAAAGTGGTTTTGCTTTTGATCATTAGGATGGATTGGAATTTGGTGATATCCGTAATATCCATCAAGGAAACAAAAGTAAGAATGTTTTGCCAATCATTCTAACATTTCATCAATGAAAGGCAACGGAAAATGATCTTTCCTTGTGGCTTTGTTTAATTTTCTATAATCTATGCACATTCTCCATCCTGTAACAGTTCTTTGAGGAATCAATTCATTTTTATCATTTTTAACAACTGTCATGCCTCCTTTCTTAGGCACGACTTGTACGGGGCTTACCCACTCACTATGTGGCACAGGATATATAATCTCCGTGTAATAACTTAAGAACTTCCTTCTTAACTACATCTCTCACCGCATTATTGAGTCTTCTTTGAGGTTCTATAGATGGGGGTATATCCGGATCTGTAGGGAATGCGATGAGTGCAGAGAGCAGGACTAATTCCTTTTAGGTCATCGAGTGCGTAGCCTAAGGTCGAGCGATGTTTTTCTAAGATAGTTATCGCCCGAGAGTCATTTCTCGAGTTAGTTTATCATTTATAATCACAGGAGACTCGGATCTTGATTTAGGAAAGCATAAGTGAGGCCCTGTGGTAAAGGTTTAAGTTCAATAGGAGGTCTAGGTGGGTTCTCAAATTCATCTAGAGGTTCTCAAGTAGTAGGATTCTCATCCTCTTCTTCAATAAAGAATTCTGAATCGCCCTCTTGGTTAGACTCCACAAAAAAATATTCTATAGTGGCCTCTTTAACTTCCTCCATAGGATCTCGGTTCTGGACAAGACTTGGATTTAGCATGAATGGCTTGGACTATAGGTAATGAAAATTGAAGATCTTTGTCTAGCTGAAAATCTAGGTCTCCCGGGTTGTCCTTTAAAAGTAAGCATTTCTATTGGTTGTCCTATCAAGAGGTCAAACTCCATGATATCAAAAAATATAGAAGCTAAGATGTACCATGATGTTATTAACCTTGATTGGTAAGACATAAAGAATTCCCGAGCTTTGAATAATTTGTCCTGAAGGTTTTAATAATAATTTTGTAGTGGGACTCAATGGCATATTTTTGAGAAGTTCATGAGCAAAAGATAATGCCATGATGTTTATTCCCACTATAGGATTGTAAAGAGCATCAAAAGGATCTTTATCAATTTGGCAACGAATAGGTATAGAAGGTGAATCCAAACGAATCACATCGAGGAAAGCTCGATTCTTCTATCCATTCGCTACTTATGATTGAGACAAGCTCTTTCGTGGTTCCTTTTAAATGTGTCAAATCGGGGAAGAATCTAAAGGATAAGATTGTGATGTTCTAGTCTTCTCGAGATGTAAATCGATATTTTGAGGTATTTCCATAATCAAAGATATCATCCTCGATATCAAATAAGAAATTAGAGATTAAAGTAACCCTCCGGTTCTTCTAAAGGTTGGATTAGCTGGGATTTGTAAAGAATTTGGAATAGAATTGGATTCAAACTAATCTTTTCTTCTTCTATTATTTCTTTTATTTTTAAATTTTTCCCCTGCAGCTTGGATCATCCTCCTTGTTTTCCACTATTTTATTTAAGATAGCAATGCATTCAGGAGTTGAAAGGTGAATGAAGGATCCATTCGCAGAGGTGTTCAAATATTTTCTAGATTTTCTATTCAGACCAATATAGAAGTGTTGAATTAGAACATGGTCTGGTATGGCGAGATTAGGTCCAGATTTGGAAAGAAGATCATATCGTTCCCAATAGGTACTCAAAGATTCATTATTATTTTGTTTAGAGGATAGGATTGAGAGCCTAAAGTTAACTAGTTTGGACATGGGAAAGAAATCAGCACAAAATTCATTTAAGCAAGTTTCCCAATTGCCTCCCATTCTTTCTTTATTTCTATTGTACCATCGGGGCGTGCTTTTCCTTTCAAAGAGAATGGAAAGAGCGTCCAACGGATAGTTTCAGGGGACATGCCTTCAATATGGAGGCATTTACATGTCTCCTCAAAAGTTTGGAGATGAATGAAAGGATTTTCGTCTAATTCTCCTGAGAAAGTATGGTTTTGGACCATCTCTATCAACCTTGGGCGAAACTCATAAGATCCTTTTTTGAATAGGTTTAGATGATAGCACAGGTCTACAAGCTTGCCCATTGGGTGCCAAGTATTTGTAAAGAGGGGTAGTATCCATTTGGATAGTGATTTTGAAAAAGATAAGATAAAAAGGAAAAATCTAAACTAATGATATGATACAAGATTTAGTTTAGCTCACGTAATCAGCAAACCGTTCTCCCCGGCAACGGCGCCAGAAATGCTTGTTGGTAAAAGTTATCCTACAGAATTATTTATAAATTTGTATAGTCTGCAAGCGAACAGAAACGATGAGCACTTCACCCGGGAGAGGGTTTTAAATATCGAATCCACAGGGAGAATGGTGTGAGAATAATGAGACAAAACTAATCCCTGAGATAATAGGAAGGAACGGGAGTTCAGATAAAAGGTGAGAAGAATTCTATGGTTGTCTAGTTTATATCCTTGTAAGGCTTAGAGATATTCCTTAATGGGGACGTACTCAAAAGAAAGTAAGGACGAAACTTACTATTCCCCCAAAGAACTATGTCCCACGTGTCCTATCCTACGGGAAGTGGAATCCAAAGGAATCAATGGTACTGTCACTACCACGATCTACCACACTCCGGCAGGTAGGGTGTATTTATGAGTTATCTAGTCCAAACACCACGTTTGCACTAGGGGTAACAACTTCAATTCAAGAGCGACAAGAATCAAAGTACTCTAATGAGTCATAAACCGAAAAGAAATATAAACAAGTGAACTTACTCAAATATAAGGTTGATCCACCAAAGAAGTCTCAAGATCAAGTGCAATGAAGCCTTTGATCCCAGAGGTACAAGCGTAGAGAGTCACCGACAGATCCGGTAGTTCTCCTTACTTCTCCTCAACTCTACTTTCTATCTCTCAAGAACAGATCTAGAACTCTAATCAAGTTCTTAGATCTATCTCTCAACTTTCTACTAATCTCTCTCAACTTGATCTAAGCTCTTCTAATTAGAGAGGTATGGCTCTAGCTATGATCAGAGCTGAGTATGATGAATAATGATTTTCATGCCTGAGGCCAGAGGTAGGATCATCCTTATATAGTCCTGGCCGATGAATGCTAACGCTTGGATCAAACCGACTTCAACAACGGCGTAGATACAACCTCAAAGTCGGTTTGAAACCGACCTAGGAAGATGAGGACATCCTCGGCCCCACCGGCGGCCGGCCCGATCTGAAGCCGGCGCCGCCAGCCACAGTGGCCCAGTGGTGTCGTGGTGTCTCCCGGTGTCTTCTAGAATGTTTTAGTTCACTTTTCGGATCGAAATTCATCAGTGGTAAATCTTCTTATTGTTTGGGGGGTTTTCTCTAAGTTTTTCGGCATTTACCTGTTAAGTCCCTAAAAAGATATAAATCACCAAAACTCGTGGAACTGTGTTAGTAAAACACCTATTCTATGTGTTTATTCTTTTTATAACCTTATTATATGTTTAGTTGACACATAAAAATAGAGCTTAAGAGGTGTCAACAAAGTCCCACAACCAAATTGCTACAAAGCCCATTAGGACAAATTGTCCAAAGTTCAGGAATTCTTTATGTCCTACCAATCCATGTTAAGGGTACCATGGTACACTTAAGCTTTCATATCTTTGATATCATGGAATTTGACGTGTTGATAGGAGAACCTATTGAAAGGCTTATTTCGAAGGACAAACAGGGAGAATTAGGCATACATCTAGGTAAGGGATTAAAATTCTCATTGCCTATTGCCCAAGCCATCAATTCGAAAACAGAATCTTGTCCAGAACCAGATCCTATGGAAGAAATTAAGGAGGCATCAGTAGAACATTTTGTAGAATCCAGTTACGAGGATTATACTGAATTCTTCATAGAAGAAGAAGATGAAAATCCCACCACAACAGAACCTTTGAATGAATTTGAAAACCCTCCTAGACCTCCAATAGAGCTTAAACCTCTACCACCTGGTCTTACTTATGCTTTCCTCCATAATGATCCAGAATCCCCTGTGATTATAAGTGATAAACTCACTCCAGAGGAGACTTTTAGATTGATAACTGTCCTAGAACATCATCGATCAGTTTTTGGCTATTCACTCGAAGACCTCAAAGGAATTAACCCTGCTCTCTGCACTCATCGTATTCCAACAGATCCAGATATTCCACCTTCTAGAGAACCCCAACGTAGACTTAATAATGCGATGAAAGAGGTAGTTAAGAAAGAGGTGCTAAAGTTATTACACGCTGGGATTATCTATCCTGTGCCACATAGCGAGTGGGTAAGCCCTGTGCAGGTTGTGCCTAAAAAGGGAGGCATGACAGTTGTTAAAAATGATAAAAATGAATTAATCCCTCAAAGAACAGTCACGGGATGGCGGATGTGCATAGATTATAGAAAATTAAACAAAGCCACAAGAAAAGATCATTTTCCATTGCCCTTCATTGATGAGATGTTAGAGCGATTGGCAAACCACTCTTTCTTTTGCTTTCTTGATGGATATTCAGGATATCACCAAATCCCGATCCATCCCAGTGATCAAAGCAAAACCACTTTTACATGCCCATATGGAACTTATGCTTATAGAAGAATGTCTTTTGGGTTATGTAATGCTCCACTTCTTTTTTCGAGATGTATGATGTCTATATTCTCGATATGATTGAAGAAATTGTGGAAGTTTTTATGGATGATTTTTCTGTATATGGAAAAACTTTTGATGATTGTCTTAGAAACTTGGATAGGGTTTTGCAAAGATGTGAAGAGAAGCACTTAGTTCTAAATTGGGAGAAATGTCACTTTATGGTTAGAGAAGGAATAGTGCTTGGACACCTAGTGTCAGAAAGGGGAATAGAGGTAGATAAAGCCAAACTAGAAGTGATAGAACAATTGCCTCCCCCATAAATGTCAAAGGGATTAGAAGTTTTCTTGGTCATGCCGGTTTTTACCGTAGATTTATAAAAGATTTTTCACATATTGCTAGACCACTCACCAAACTTGTTAGCCAAGGATGTCCCTTTTGAATTTGATGATGCTTGCTTGAAAGCTTTTGAAACTTTGAAAAAAGGCCCTCATTTTACGCACCTATCATTCAACCCCCCGATTGGTCTTTACCTTTTGAAATCATGTGTGATGCCAACGATTATCTTTGTGGGGCGTGTTAGGGCAAACTAAAGATAGAAAGCATCATGCCATTGCATATGCTAGCAAAACTTTGGTCGGGCCACAGCTTAATTATGCTACTACTTGAAAAAAGAATTGCTAGTCGTTGTTTATGCTATTGATAAGTTTAGATCTTACTTGGTAGGAGCTAAAGTAATTGTTTACACTGATCGTCTTTGCTTTTTAAAATACTTGCTCACCAAGAAAGATGCTAAACCTCGTTTAATAAGATGGATTTTGTTGCTCCAAGAATTTGATTTAGAAATAAAAAGATAAAAAGGGAGTAGAAAATTTCATTTGCCGATCATTTATCTAGAATGCATTTTGAGAAACCCAATGAATTACCCATTAATGACTCACTCGGGGATGATACTCTTTATCGGATAACCCGCACCCGATCCTCCGGGTATGAAGATATTCTTAATTTTATGGTTGCGGGTTATGTACCACCGGGGGTTGATAAGAGGAAACTTATTTATGATAGTCATTATCACCTTTGGGATGAACCATACCTCTTTAGGGGTTTGCTCGGATGGGTTACTTTCGTAAGATGTGTGCCTACGTATTAGAAGGAATCCAGATCATTGAAAGATGTCACTCATCACCATATGGAGGATATTATGGGGCATTCGTAAACACATGCAAAGATTTGGCAAGCGGTGATTTTTTTCGCCAACCATGTATCAAGATACCAAAGATTTTATTCGAAGATGTGGAGCCTGTCAAAGGCATGGGAATATCAATGCAAGAGATGCCATGCCTCTTACAACCAACCTCCAGATAGAGCTCTTTGATGTATGGGGAATTGATTACATGGGACTATTTCCAAAATCCGAAATTATGAACACATACTAGTGGCAAATTGACTATGTATCAAAATGGGTTGAAGCTATGCCATGCAGATCTGCAGATAACGTAAGCTCGATAAAGATGTTTGAAGAAATAATATTTCCAAGGTTTGGAGTACCAAGAATGGTAATCGGTGTGAGGAGGATCCCACTTCATTGATAGCGATTCAAGAGATATTTAGCGAAGCACGGAGTTCGTCACAACATTGCTACACCTTATCACCCTCAAACAAGTGGGCAAGCGTAAAACATCAAACAAGCAAATCAAAAATATCTTGCGTAAAAAACGGTAGAAGAGATGGGAACAAAGTGGAAGGATAGACTTCTAGAAGCATTATGGGCATCTGGGGACAGCCTACAAAACACCAATTGGAATGTCACCATACCAACTTGTTTATGGCAAAACTCGTCACTTGCCCGTTGAGCTAGAGTTCAAGGCTCCTTTGGGCAATCAAGAGATGGAATATGGATTTAGAAACCGCGGGAGTAAAAAGAAAGATGCAATTATCGTAACTCGATTTAATGGCGAGAGAAAGCTTATCACAATGCCAAGATCTACAAAAAGAAAGAACAAAAAAGGTGGCATGATAAGAGAATTAAAAAGAAGAACTTCACACCAGCGCATCAGGTTTTACTTTTTTAATTCCGTGGTTAAATTATTCGGGCATGGAAAACTTCGGAGTAAATGGGAAGGACCCTTCAAGGTGGTGAATTCATCATCACATGGAGCCGATCACTCTTCAAGATAACGAAGGTAAGTTATTCAAGGTAAATGGCCAACGTCTTAAAATCTTTTATGAGCCCAATAAAGAACCCGAGGAATTAGATGTTTTTAGATTTCTTTATTTTACCAATCATTAGGCCTTGATCGCGTAGTGTCCGTTTTTCGCCCAAAAGTACGAAGTAATGCAGACTAGAATGGACCTTAGAAGACCGCAGACGGAAGCCGGGCCGTGGACGGTGGGGCCCACGCGGGCGCTTTCCCGGGCTGGCGGCGGCGTCCCCACGTGGCCGCCACGCGCCCCGCATCTTCCCACGGATCTACCCTAGGATATCCTACCGAATACCGAACCTTTTGGCGCGATTCTCGGCGTTGACGTCCCATAACCGTCATCTTGACTCCCCTTCCAAGTCATTCCCGATATATAAACCGACCCATTCTACCTTGAGCCTATTCCCATCTACTCTCCAAAGACCGACGACCCAAGACCTTCATCGCCGCCATGGCCAACCCCGAGATGAGAATGGTGGTGTACGATCCCACCAAGATCACCACGCCGCCGCCATCGACGTCGTCAACATCGTCGACTCTCGTCGTTGTGCCTCCAACACCTACACCCCCCGCCCGTTATTCTACCACCTCAGCCACCATCATTATCACCGTCCCCTTGTTCTTATGGCGCAGGGCGATCCCCAACAATCGTCGCAATGATGGCATGAGAAGTTTCGGTGCCGGGAGGGCACCGGATTGTTGCCGCCTCGTCCGGGATGAGACGCTTACGGGCGTCAAACGAGGCAGGTTCAACAACATCCGTCGGCTCAACTACACGCATCCTCGCGTCTCCATTGATGGAGTGTGCGCTACGCCGGGCGCAAGTGAAGTTCATCCCGCCAAAGGAGGCGGCGAACGCGCTTCTGGCGCGTTTCGGCAAGTGCGCGATGGCGATCTCGAAGAAGTCGCGGATTGGAGAAGCTTCACCTTGACCGAGCACCGTAATTGGAGTGCCACGACGAGAAGCGTGGCGCTCTAGATAGCGGCGTGGAAGACGCTAGATACGAGATCGCTGCGTTAGTCAAGAGAATTGAATCTCTTGAGAATCGCCCGGCGCAACTAGGAAGGAGCCCTAGTAATAATTAGAGTGTTTCATTTAGCTAGTTCGATTAGATTGCTTAGTCGGTTCGATTGCTAGATTGGTTTGTTTTACTTAGATTAAATTATTATTATGTAATATTTGCTAGAATAAATAAAGGAACACTCTATCATTTTTCTCAAGTTGATCTTCCTTATTTATCATTTATTTTTGTGCAAAGTTTCTTGTCTCCACCATGTTTTGAATAAAAGGTAACAAGGAAAGAGTGTGGGGAGACAAAGACGAACGTCGAAACGAAACGTAACCAAAACGAAAAAATATCGAGAAACCGAAAGATACTGAGCAAAGATCACGCGACGGCGAAGATCGCCGTGGGCCCCCTGTGGGACCCACGCCGCCGCCGATGGCGCGGCGCCGCCCGCCACGTCACCACCTCGGCCTCCCCTTCGTCCACGTGTCGGTTTGTTCTGCGATCTTTCTAATTACGTGATTGTTGTTTTCCGTTTTTAAAAAAGTACCGAAAGATCTCGATATCTAATGAATAAATATAAATAGAAAAAGATTGATATGCTTGGTTTAAGTTGGACTCACATAATTCTTTTTCATGGTCTAACTAAGTTAATAAAAGTTAAAAGTAAAATAATATCCCAAGACACTTAGAGTTGTTGTAGAACATGAGATAGAAGATTGGTGAGAGCCCGAATCTTGATATCTTGTCCTTTGGAGAATTTATTTGAAAAATATTAAAAATGATAGCTATACCTCCTATTTATGGTAATCATCCTACCAAAGCCATGCTTTGAAAAAAAAAAAAAAACTAGCCATAAGCTACTTGTTTTGCATTGAGCTTCTTGTCAAGTCCCGTGATCCAAGTTGAGAGACTAGCTATCACGAACACGTACACTCAATTATTTATGTTGCTTTTATATGCTCCAAGTTTTGATCTCTCCATATTAAGAGTGTTGATACAAATGTGATACAAGGTATGGGCTATGCAAAAGTATTGAAAAAAAAAAAAAAGAGTATATAAAGAAATAATATTAAAAGATGAAGAATGGACAAGTGTCCAAGGGTGAGTAGAACCCACATCTCTTAAGAGGGGAAATAAAAGGCAAAAGCCTCGCGAGTAGAGCCCACCTCTCCAAAAAAAAAAAAAAAAAAGAAAGAAAGAGAAAGAAATAAAGATAGCCCATGACCTTACTTGCATAGTATCCATCTTTCAAGAAGAGAAATCTACAAGAGCATAGTAGAATTAGAAAACTAAACACACTTGCACATCTTGAGAATGTCTCTCCTCGGATCCAAACCTTGATATTGCAAATATATGCAAGGTAAGTATGCTACATCCTTGACATACCCGAAACTCCGGATAAAGCTTTATTAGAAGTAGGATGTTTTTAAGGGCATTAAAATTGTGCCTTGTAAGGATCCGTAAAACACCATATACGAATATACCGAGTGATTGAGAGTGCCGCAAAAAAGGAGGATGGTAAGCTATGTTTCTTTTCAAAAAATTATTGCAAAATCTCCAGTGGCTCGATTGAGAGAAGAAGGTAATCTATATCAACTATTCTATTCTCCAACTCCTCAAAATTCTTGGTAAATACAATAAAACCCTGCATATAAATAAGACCATGAGATTGATTTATGTTAGATGTCTTGACTTACGGCTTTTGCTATATCCATCCTTTTCTCGAGACGAGTAAAAGCCTAAGTGTGGGGGAGCTTGTTGACACATCTTATAGTATATTTTTATAGCTCAATTAAAACTGAAATAAGGGTATAAATAAATATTTATGTAGAACTAGGGGCTTTACTAACAATTTCCACGAGTTTTGGTGAATTATATATTTTTCAGAGGATTACCAGAAAAAGCCCGAGTTTGCACCCCATACGATGAAAGGGCGTGACCGTGAAGCAACCCAACTTGAAACCCCGTAAGAAGACCCTAGAAGACTCGGAAGCTAGCGGGACCAGCCGGGCCCACTGGCCTGAGAGACAGCGGCGGCCCACTTGAGCCCCCCTGGCGGCGGCGCCGCCCCGTGGGGCCCCCCGCCGACCTCTGTTCAAGGTCGGGTTCATAACCGCCATTGAGGATCAATCTCATCCATCCATCAAGGTCGGTTTCATCCAAGGGCTACGGTTCATCGTCCCCGCCTATATAAGCATGCCCCCTGGGCCCTGCCAGGGCAATGATAGTTCATTAGTTCATTACCCCATCGGCTCGGCGATCAATGACCCTATGCCCTAGCTTCTAATTAGAAGAGCTCTAGATCTAGTTGAGAGAGAAGATTAGCAAGTTGAGAGAGACTAGTTCATAACTCCCTTTGAGAGTAGCTAAATCTAGTCTTGTTCGAAAGATAGATATTGAGTGGAAGGAGAAGTAAAGGGGAAGCTCGAACCTGTCGGTGTCTCTCCTCTTCGCTTGTAACTCCGGGACCAAGACTCCTTTGGAGCTTGATCCTAAGACAACTACGGTGGATCGACTTCTTATTTGAGTAAGTTTACTTGTTTATATTATTCTTGTGGTTTGCGACTCTTTTAGAGTACTTCGATTCTTGTCGCTCTTGGATTGGAGTTGCTACCCCTAGTGTGAGCGTGGTGCTTAGACTAGATAGCCCGTAGATACACCCTACCTTCCGGAACTGTGGTAACTAACGTAGGTGACTTATAGCTACGTTAATTCTTTGTAGTCCACATCCCGTTGGATAGGCCTCGGTAGAACCTATTTGCTAGAAGTTTGCACTCTTTGCTAGTGTCTTTCTCCTTGAATAAAGTTCCCATAAGATATATTCACAAGCCTTACAAGGATATCAACTAGACAACCATAGCCGTCTTCTTAAAAGATTTATCAACTTCCTTCCTTGTCGAGATTCTCTGGCCTTAGTTATATCTTCACTATTCGTAAACCTTTCTCCTTGTGGATACGATATTTGAAACCCATCTCCCGGGTGAAGTGCTCACCGGTATCCGTGCGCTTGCGGATTATACAAATCATAAATATTTCTGTGGGCCTTAACTTTTACCAACAGTAATCTAATGTATTCTAGTCATGGTCTTACAATGAATAGTTAGGATCATATGCTAACATGATATGAGCATGGTTATGTCTAGGATAACAGGGGAGACTTCCCGGTACCATCCGGCCCAATGGAAAGCATTTACTTAACTCCTACATCACATGCGAACGTGGAGGGATTACAAGGGGACGGACAGGACTGTCACAACCCCGCCGCCTACCCTCACGACCGTGGCATGCTCTCATATTCGAAAGTGTCGTGAATACCCGGGCACCATGCCCGCGTGCGAGCACTACTCTTGTCCCCCGGGATCCTCACCCTACGGATGGACGGACTAAGACAACAGCAAACCCGAAAGAACGATGAACCGTTATCCCATCTATAATCATGTTATGCATACGATGATCGATGAAGAACATAAACTCTAATTCATAAGTTAGACCATGAACATAGAAATAGAACTTGCACAATGGAGAAAGATCCTAATCTCACTTGCTAGCAGCATGGCTGTCCCAGGTTTGAGTCTCCAGGCACACCGCGCGCGCGTTCCCTCTCTGTGCGGTCAAACAGTATGTGTGCGTGAAAAGGAGTGGGAAGCAGAGCAGGAGGGGTCAGGGGTGCAGCCCGCGTAGGACAACAGGGTCAGGATCTGCCAGGGCAGGTCGAGCAGCGATTGGACTTTTAATGCGTCGCCGTCGTTGTAGCGCGGTGCTACGTGGCCGGCATGCTTGGTACGGCCAGAGACATTGGCTTGAGAGTTGGGCGCGTCCTACTCCTACGGTAGGAGTCCTACCCTTTCTTCCTCTTCTCCGACCCCTCCCCGGCGTCCGCGCCACCGCTCCCTGTTCCTTGCCTAGGCACGTCTGCCCTCCAATCCAACTGCGCCCGCACCTGACTATCCAATGTCATGGCCCGCACCCAAATCTACCTCCGCCTGCCTGCTGTTGACGCGGCTCCGCTCGGACTACCTCAGCCTTCCAAGGCTTGCATCCGTGCTCTCCTCGCGTACGTCCCCCGCGACATGGAAATAGGGCTGCAGCCGCGCAACGGCATGAGCCTTACATTCGCAGATTTCGTGTTCGCCGGAGCGGTGCCGCCCTACTCGCCCTTCCTCCTCGCCGTGTTGCGGCACTATGGTATCCGGCTAGCTCACCTCACGCCCAACTCCATCCTCCTCCTCTCCGTCTTCGCCCACCTCTGCGTCAAGTGGCTGGAGGTGCCGCCCTCGCTGAGGCTGAGCCTCTTCCGGCAATTCTTCTATTGCCGCTGGACCGGCGCTTCAACGACTGTCGGTGTCGGCAGCTGCTGTTTCGGCCATAGGCCGTGGTCTACCACAGAGTTCATCCAAATGCCGTGCTCAGTGCCAGGCTCAGCAAATTACGTTAGGCCGCTTAATGGATGGAGAGGTCGCTGGATCTACATCGAGGACATCGACGAGACTGCCGTCCCGGCGGCGCCTCCTATCAGGAGACCGTCATGGGATGAAGAGGCCACCGACAACATTCGCCTGCACTCGCTCCGAAAGCGTGTGGCGGAGCTCCGAGGACGTGGGCTCACCGGTGCCAAGGTGATGCTTGACGCCCTCAAGCACCGGCTGGCGCCGCTCCGTAAGGACATGGAGATGATCCGGCCTGCAGGTAAATCTCGATCACACCATTCCATCATTCCATGCATAGTACTACATGATTGCCCTAGCTTGTGCGTCCTCTCACACCCGTAACACCTGCATGCAGAAGCCTACCTCCCGCACCAGACACCCATCATGCGGCACATGGTGACTTTTTTTGGAAAGAAGATGGCCGCCATGGGCGAAGTGGGGGCGACGAAGAGGACGGCGACGGCGACCAAGTGGACGGCGGCGACGAAGAGGACGGCGACGGCGACCAAGTGGACGGCGGCGACGCGGACCACGACGAGGAAGAGGTGGACGGAAGCGCCCGCTCTCCACCGAGACGGAGACAGAGCACGCCTGCCCTCCATGACCATCTGCCGGCTGCTGCTGCCATGGCTCCGCTCGAACTAACTCAACCATCCAAGGCCAGCATCCTTGCTCTCCGCGCGTACGTCCCCGACGCCCTGGATCTTGGGCTGCGGCCGCGGAAGGGCACGAGCCTTACATTCGCAGATTTCGTGCTCGCCGGAGCGGTGCCGCCCTACTCGCCCTTCCTCCTCGACGTGCTGCGGCACTATGGAATCCGGCTGGCTCACCTCACGCCCAAATCCATCGTCCACCTCTCTGTCTTCGCACACCTATGCGTCAAGTGGCTGGAGGTGCCGCCCTTGCTGAACCTCTTCCAGCAATTCTTCATTTGCCGTAGGGCCCGTTCTGGCACTTCAACGACTGTCGGCTGCTGCACTTTCAAGCCTACTACCACAAAGTTCATCCAGATGACGTGCTCAGCAAAATACGTTAAGATGCGTCAAGGATGGAGAGATCGCTGGATCTACATCGAGGACAGCAGTGGCGCCATCGAGGAGACTGCCGTCCCGGTGGCGCCTGCTGTCAAGAGACCATCGTGGGAAGCAGAGGCCCCCGACTCCGACACTGTTTACCAGCGCTCGCTTCGGAAGCGTGTGGCGGAGCTCCATCGACGTGGTCTCACGGGGGCCAAGGTGATGCTCGACGCCCTCAAGCACCGGCTGGCGCCGCTCCGTGAGGACATGGAGATTTTCCCTAGAGGTAAATCTCGCTCACACCATTCCACAGTACTACTAGTTCTAGTTGATTGCCTAGTAATGCGTCCGCCCCCGCACCCGTAACACCTTCTGTATGCAGAAGCCGACTTGCTAGACCGGACCCACATCATGCAGACCTTGGTGAAGTTTTTTGGTACGGAGATGACCAACATGGCCATGGGAGAGGAGGGCGAAGAAGGGAGCGACGAAGAGGACAGCTACGGCGACCAAGTGGACGGCGAAGAGGTGGATGGAAACGCCCGCTCTCCACCGAGACGGAGACAGAGGACGACGGGCTGTATTCGTCTCCATCTGCCCGCCCATCCGTTCCGACGGGGCGAAGAAAACGGCGACGAAGAGGACGACAGCGTCCACGAAGAGGACAGCTACGACGACCAAGTGGACGGCGGTGAAGCGGTTGACGACTACGAAGAGGTGGATGGAAACGCCCACTCTCCACCGGGACGGAGACAGAGGACGACGGGCTGCATTCGTCTCCATCTGCCCGCCCATCCGTTCCGACGGGGGCGAAGAACACGGCGATGAAGAGGACGACAGCGTCGACGAAGAGGATGATGGCGACGAGGAAGAGATGGACGATGAGGACGACGTCACCAGTTTCGATGGGACGCAGGGGGACGACGAGGATTACGTCGTTGGGTCCTCTGCGGCGTGCCACCTCTTGCTCCCCAGTCCGTGGTGGGAAGCAAACGCCCGCTCAGCACGACCGTGGTGGGAAGGAATCTTGGTAAATTCGGCGAGATCCAAGAAGAAGCTAATGCAAAGCGTATGAAGGTGCAGCAAAAGATGTCTTCCGACGACATTGAATCCGGAAGGCTTGCCCATCTAACAGCACAAGAGAATAGAGAGGCAATGAAGCTTGAGATGGAGAGGAGCAAGAGGCTTGAGCTGGAATCAAAGAAGCTTGATATGGAGGGGAAGAAGATTGAGAAGGAATCGAAGATGATGGATATATATAACAACCTTATCTTACAGGATACAAGTTCGATGACCGGTGACGAAAAGTCTGAGCACGTTGCTGCCATGAGGTGTTTAAGGAAGAGGCTTTTTCCTGAAATTATCTAATTTGGTATGGCTTTTAATTCTTGTTTAGTATAATCTTCAATTGAGTTAAGGAAATGTATGCAACCTCTATTGTTAGCAGGTTTCGGTTATTTGTGTCTGTTACTATCTGTTTTTACATACTGCTTTCTGTTTGTGCTAGTTCAGAATTTTTAGTTTCGTGTGAGAAGTGTTACTAAACTGTGAAAATCTTGTATTATTTACATGAGTAGCGGTATATATTATACTACTACTTATTTCTTGTTTTGGTGTGTACAGAACTAGTAGGAGGTTAAAGAAGGAACCAATGGTGATTTCTGGCCGGCAAGGATGATTTTGCAAGTTATGTTAGTAATCAGTTGGTGGCATGGTGATTTTGCTTTGTGACCTGTCTTTTGCCTGTGCACCTGTGTCCTTTTGGGTGTGAGCATAGTCTCCTGTGTATGCACAGGCCGTTCTAATACTTCACAAGCTACAAGCTCAAACCTATCTACTTATTCTGTTTAGGTGCTGTAAATTATGGGATCCAGGTTCTGGAAAAGTATGCTTTTCCCTGAAGTTCTGTAGTAGGAATGTTGAGGTTCGGTTGATATAATTTACTACCCCTGTCTCAAGCTGAATGTTTTGTTTGTTTTCTTGCGAAATTAATTTACTTTGTATAGTTCCTTGTGCATTTCACTTGCAGTGGTCACCCTGTTCCCTGTACAGATCCTTTACATATTTCCCGAAATTTCAGTTTTGCTAGCGTGAGTTAAATATTGGTCTATTGATTAGCTACACAAAATGGTATATAGGAATCATATTTATTTATACTTGATCATAGCTATATAGATAAACCAAGTCTCTATTATCATCCATCTTACTTGGCAGTTCATAAAAGAGAGAAAACCCCTCAAGTGCATCCAGTGATAGGGGAGTGGCTTAACATTCAGTCTTCAGCAGCATCTTTGTTTTGACTTCCGTACACGGTACACAAGGACAATAGAAAGATAATCCATTAAGGATTACTTGCCAGTTAAATGTCATTAAGTTTTCAGTGATACTATAATAGTTAACACGAGACTGGAATGAGTAGTTTCAGTGATCATGACTAACTAGTTAATATGGAAATAGCCGTGGATTGTCATTCAGTTTTTAGAAACTAGACATGCATATAAATTTTTAACAAGTTGTTAAACACCAAGTTTGGCAAAATGGGAACTAAGAAATTACTGTATAGCATATTTGTCTGACTTTCTGGTATGTTTGATTGCACAGAAGCAGAATTAACAGATACAGTACCGGCGTTTTAGCCTGAATGGGCATTTCACAGTGCAGCTAAACTTCAAGTAGCAACATATAGCAGCAGCAACAGCACGGAGGACCAGCATCGTCCTCCTCCATCTCCCTGGAGGTCGTGAGCAGCGGCGTCGTGGGCTTGTGTTCATTACTAGGCTCGGGCTCAGATGTTGGTGCTTGTGTTGTGCGTCGCCGGTGCCGAGGCCGAGGCCGACGCTGCTTGCTACAGCCGTGTCCGCGTGCTTCCCGCAACAGTGCCGTCGATGCTCCCGCGTCTGCAGGGCCCAGCAGGGTCAGCATCGTTCTCGATCCACTGGTTGCATCCGGAGCTGCACGCCTGTGCAAGCGTGACCACCGAGTGGACTGATGCCTGCTATGCACAACCACCGAGTGGACTGATGCCTGCTGCGTTTGCTGGGCGTTGCCATGCCTCTTCCCTGCCCCTGCCTAGCGCTTGACGTGCTCTACGCCAGCCCTGATGCCGCCGTGCCGCGTACTCCTACTGGCTGCTCTTTTTTTCGGCAGCAGCACAGGGCACTGCACACACTGCACGGTTTGGTCAAACTGGCCACAGTGCTCGCACACACTGCACGATGCCCGCGTGCTACTACATGCATGCATGCACCGCAAACGCCTGTGCCCGCGCATGCAGCTGGATTAAATAAATTTGCCTCGCTAGATGCCCCTCGCACTGGCACAATGGTAGTGCTGCTGCATCGCTCTACCGATCGAGCACTGCGTGTAGTTAAGGTGCTCGAGTCATTGTAATGTCCTCCAACATGCATGAACAAACAAGCTGCATAAATAGCCGAGGTATGGAATGCTATTGTGGCAATTTGTGTCCGTTGCCTGCCCCGGAACAAATCCAAATGGCTCTGAGATAGTCAATTTGCACATGATCAATGTATTCGATGATGCTTTGCTAATTTTGGAGACTTAAAACATCTCAAATTTAACAAAAAAATCTCAATTTTCACATGATCGATGTATTCAATGATGCTTTGCCAATTTTAGAGACTCAAAGCATCTCAAATTTGACAAAAAAATGCATAGGGCGGAGCCTCGGAGGGGAATCAATTAGACTGTCCCATGAAAATATCAAATCATGGTCGATCAATTAGACTGTCTGAGCTCCATTTTGTCATATCGGATAACAAAGAGAGTGAAATGACATACTCCCTCCGCTCCATGGAGTTCGCCGTTTTTTGACTTTTGAATTTCATGTTTGACCATCTGTCTTATTCAAAATATTTATGCAAATCATAAAATAAATTAATCAATATTCAAGTATCTTTATTGATAAAATAAGTTATAACAAAAAAAAATTATATTTGTGCAAAAAATTTAAATAAGACGAAGCATTGAAAAAAGTTGGCACGGAATCCACGGTGACAAAACTCATTGGGACGGAGGGAGCATGAGCCGTTGAGCCAGGGTGTTGGCGTGGGCGGGCTTTTTAAAACTGCCGCTGGCGTAAGCATCGAGGAGCTCCTGCCTCGTCGACGCAGCGCGAGGACAGCCCACAGGGAGGAAGGTGAACCTGACAGCTTGGCCCCACTATGCAGAGAGATAGAAATAAGAGGATAGGATAGAGAAGGGTATTGTGACGTTTACACTTGTCGGACGCACATGTCAGGGTCCCAAACGGCTAAAATCAGACCGAGCATAGACAGAATGGCAGTGTAAAGAAGTTTAGAACGGTGGCACTAGTGGGAGCTCATGTTTTTTAATGGCTCGGGTGAAATTGCATACTTTTTTTAATGGCAAACACATAAAAAGACCCTTCTATAAACGGTAGATGAAACAAAAAAAAAAATCAAAGCGACTTATTTTTTTTAGGAGTATATATTTCTGAGATCTGTGATCTATAGAAACGCCTAAATTACATCACTATGTCTAATAAATTACATTAAAAAAATATTATCAATATAGTAATATGACCGGGTATATAATATAGGTATGATTGTATGGAAAATAATCTGGTTGTTTGGAAGACTAAACAACCAGTTATTACCTAGACGTATTCTTTAAATTAAATAAATAGAGTAGTTTCTGATTCTCAGTTTAGAGAAGACATTTTAGAATAGTCAAGGGGGCTGTGTTGATTTTCCCCACAATTTTTTGTGCTGGCCACAGGACCGCACGAGTCAGACTGAGGAAGGAAAAAGTCGGATTTCCTCCCCAACTATCACGAAAGTTTACTTTTTCTCCCTCAACTCCAAAACCGGACAAATCACCTCCCTCAACTTTTCAAACCATGCAAATTACCTCCCTCGAGCGGTTTTGAAGGCGGATTGGCTACAGTAACCATGGTTTGCTACAGTAGCAGCGGGTTGCTACAGTGACAGTGACTTTGCCTTTTCCTTTTTTTAAAAAAATTCCGGCTGAATCTTTAAAAAATCATAGTAAATCACGAAAAAATCATAAAATAAAAAATCCAATTTTGTTGGACTCTACATGATTAGACCTACACATTGAATATATAATATGATATGCTTTAGTACAAAGTTTTTTGCTACGAAGGTTTTGTCTTTTTTTCTTTTATATTTATTTGGCTGAATCTTTAAAAATTATAGTAAATCACAGAAAAAATCATAAAATAGAAAATCTAATTTTGTTAGACTCCACATGCATGTCTACACAGTGAATATATAATATGGTATGCTTTATTACAAAATTTTGGTTGTAGCTTTAGATCTATGCTTTTTGTAATTAATTAAAATAATTTGTAGCTGCAACTTTATAATTATTTTGTTGGACTAAAGCATACCATATTATATATTCAATGTGTAGATCTACTCATGTGGAGTCTAACAAAATTAGATTTTCTATTTTATGATTTTTCTATGATTTACTATTATTTTTCAAAGATTCAGCCAAATAAATAAAAAGAAAACGACAAAACCTTCTTAGCAAAAAACTTTATACTAAAGCATATCATATTATATATTCACCGTGTGGATCTAATCATGTGGAGTCCAACAAAATTGATTTTTTTTATTTTATGATTTTTCTATGATTTACTATGATTTTTTTCAAAGATTCAACCGGATTTTTTTGAAAAAGAAAAGACAAAGTCACTGTCACTGCAAGCAACCCGCTGTCACTGTACCAAATCGCGGTTACTGTAGCAAATCCGCCTTCAAAACCGCCGAGGGAGGTAATTTGCATGGTTTGAAAAGTTGAGGGAGGTGATTTGTCCGGTTTTTGGAGTTGAGGGAGGAAAAGTCGAACTTTCGTGATAGTTAGGGGAGGGAATCCGGACTTTTTCCACTGAGGAATACTTGCAACCCGTTTTTTTTTTTCTGTTAGTAGGCCTGGCCACTTTCTCCTCATGTCTGGGCCAGATGTGCATGGGCTTCAAAGCCCGTAAAATAATGGTGCGTTCCCCTCCGCCCTGCGCCGAAGGCAGCTGAGACACGCCCGTCACCCCGGCGGCTCCTGTCGCCGCCTTCTCCCCAGCGCGACTTCGTCTAATTTACGTCACAATGCAGGAAGTCGTTGAGCAAACCATATGCCGTTCCATCCCCGCGTGACGGCAGTCTCGGTGCCGGTGGTGATGGGGTCCAGTCACCGATGGATGACCACGGCCCGCCTGTGAATGGAGGTATCAGGTATGTGCTTGCTTCTTCGATTGGCTCAACAATGGGATTGATCTCTGTCGGGTACACACTGGTATCGCTATTGATACGTAGATCTATCACATATCGTGGTGTTGCTAGCTGTCTCCATATGGATCAATTTGATTATCTCATTTTCCACTGAATCGTCACAAGAGTACACTAATGTTGCTGGGAAACGGTCTGGTGTAAGGCGTTCAGCCTTTGGATATGCTTGTGTTTTTTATAATTTAATTTGGTATACTTATTTCGGGTCTTGGATTGCACGAGGTTCTACAATCTGGACCAACAGGTGAACAAATCGGTAGTACATTAACATTTGGAAGATGGACTGACTATGTGCGTGGGTGATGGAAAAGTGCAAAACAGCAAATCAAAGAACAATGTATATTTCAGGATCGCGTGGAACTAGGATTAAACCCACATATTGATTTGCTGCTTTTATGAATATGTATATTCATCTACTGAAAATTGTGCAATAGTAATTCAAAGGTGCTACATGAATATAATTTTCATTGTTTTTGTTTTGGGATACTTTATAAAACATAGATAATGAGTCAAGAGTCATCTCAATAGGGAATATCTTGGCTAAGATGTGAAATGTGACTGGGGCAGGGGGCAGGAAAGGAATGGCTTGGGTGGCATTTCTAGTCCGTCGATATTCTTCTCCAACATTTCTGTGACTGTATTCATGGAAGGACGACTTCCTGGGGCCATCTGTATGCACCACAAGCCAACTAGAGCAATCTGCTTTGCAGTCTCTTCTAGCTCGTATGTGACCTCGTGGCTTTGCAAATCCTTTACCACACAGTCATAAATCCAGTCGGTAAAGGATATATCAGCAAGGCGAGAGATAGCATGAGCGCTCCACGAGAGAGAGGGCGAGGGGGCTCCAGCCCGGCGGCGAGGAGCGGCGCCTCCCAGCCGGCGGGGAGGGGAGCCCACTCTCCGGTGAGGGAAACAGGATCTACACGTGGATACAGAGGGGTAGTTGCTCTCCCGGGCCCGGTGGACAGCCTCCATGGGATGGGGAAGAGACGTGGCTTTACAGCAAGCCACCAGGTGGCGAAGTCCCTCCCATGGCGGGTCGCGGATCCAGGGAAAGCGAAACCGAAACCCACTACTGAGGACTCATCTGAGATCGAGAGCGAGGTCCAGGGGTTCTGGGGTCAATGGTGGTTCGTCCCCAACCACATCTCTGAGCGGAAGGCTAGGGTTAGGGCAAAGGGATCAGACAACTTGGTTTGGATCAGAAGAGATTTGTGGGAGAGTAAGACCCTCAACCCTGCCGATTGCTTCCCGGCGGGAGAAGGTGATAAGTGGGACAGATCTCCATCGAAGTTGAGTGCTGCGGCAGAGTTGTGGGAGGGAGAGAAGAGGAAGACCTTTGCTGCAGTGGTGAAGGAGGGGATGGCAGGAAGAGGACGCGGAAGGGGCCCTAGACCAGGGGAGGATTGGGACAATTGGGGTGGTGGAGGTGGCTGGGGTTTCCAGTACCCACCACACCAGCCACCACCTCCATTCTTCGGCCAACCACCGCCACCTCCATATGGGTACTACCCCAACCAAGGTCCACCTCCACCCCACCCTTATCCAGGCTATGGCAGATTCGATGGGCCAAGGCCGAGAGGTGGGGGAAATCAAGGCAGAGGTCGAGGAAGACAGATTCAGCCAGTCAAACAGAATCAGGGTGCTGCTACTGGAGGGCTTCAAGCTAATACTAGTGGAGGGAACCAAGCTATCGCTACTCAAAGCTGAGGTAATACCGGGCCGATGATGAGTGGGAACCTGCAAGTTGTATGTTTCAATTGTGGTGGTGTAGGACATATGAGCTCTGCATGTACCAGTCCAAAGGTTTGCTTCATCTGTCACCAATCTGATCATGTAGTTGAACATTGTCCTGAGTGGTCAAAACCTGCTATGGCTGGACAGTACTATGGAAGTGCAAATATTGGCTTGGGGTTCTTTTATATTGATGTGGAGCCAAGAGATAACAGATTCAGGCATTGGAAAGGACTTGATAACTTTGGTGTCATTGCTATTGTTAGAGGTGATATTTCTGAACCAGAGCTAGTGGAGAATCTGAAAGCCCTATTTGATCAGAACTGGGGATGGCAGTTGAAGAAAACAGATGATAACAGATACATCACAAGATTCCCACCAGAGAAAAAAGTTGAGAATCTGGTGATTGGAAGAGCATCTCTGTTTGATCTCAACAAGGAAGGGGTAGTTGCTTCTCTGAGTGTGTGGAATGGGGATATAGAACCAGTTGGGAAACTAATGGAGGTTTGGGTGCAGATCTCTGGAATTCCACCAAAGTGGGTGGACTGGAATACTGTCAGAGAAGTAACTTCAAGCATAGGGCTGATGGTAGAGTTGGATTGGCAGGCTCTTTTTAATAGCTTCTTTAGTGTGGTGAGAGTTAAGGTGCTGTGCAAGAATCCCAACAAGATACCTAAGAAGAGAGTATATGCTTTCAAACAAGATTTACATGAGATCAGCTTCAAACCTGAAGGAGTAACACAAGACTCAGATGATGATGCTCCAGATTTTGATGGTGAAGTAGAAACAATACAACCTGATGATTCTCTACCAGAAACCCGATCAAACAACAAGCAACAAGAGGATGGATTAAGTGGGAAGGAACCTCTAGAGGGGAATGATGCTGATCAGAGTAAGAAAGGAAATGGAACTGATGCATCTGGATCCAAAACAGTGAAAAGAATGCTTTCTTTTGATGGTGAAGCTGTTTTTCGAGGCGTTGAGTTATCTAATAGACAAGCTACAAATCTATCGGCTATCATGGAATTAGAAGGCAATGATGACATAATAGCGAAGAGGACTCGAGGAAGGGAATGGTCCGGGAAGGTGAGAAGGAGACACAGGGGGTGCTCAATCCTTTTTGCCCGAAGAATGGGTGTATGATATGCGAGAATGAGAATCGCCTTCAGTTGGGAAGGAAAAACTTGATCTCTATGCTAGCAAGGGAAGAAGAAAAAGAAAGTGAGTCCACAATCACTGAAGAAACCAACCCAAATCAGTCTACAATTGCAGTTGAACTGGTGGCAGATAAACATGATACAGATAAGGAGAACAGAGGAGAAGGAGGAAAAAAAGGAAGCAAGAAGCAATGGGGACCAGTGATTCCACTTAGAAGAAGTACCGAGGAGTGGATAATGGAAAATACGTGATGTCCAACCTGTCAAGACATCAAAAGGAAGTGGAACTTGGAGACTACATCAGGTACAAATAAGAACTCTAACAATTCTACTTTGTCTAAAAGTTCTTTATTGAATGTTGCCAAGGATATTGGCTTGATAGTAGAGGATGGAAATCCTGTAGTTGATAAGATGCTGGATTTAGACAATAATAGGAAGATGAGTTTTGCTGATATTTGTAGGCAAAGTCCATGTAACTCGAGGTCTGTAGAAAGTAACAAGAACTCCCGGAATAGTAATATTGTTGCAAGTAAGAGTACAAGTGTTGAAAATAGTTCCAAAACTGATTCTGGAAGGAATATCCAGGAATCTGAGACACAAATAGTCAAGAGAGACAAAGTGATTAGCCCTAGTTCCCCAATTAGAATGGGGGGACATACAAATGACACTCAGGAAAAAGAGTGGTCTGAAGTTAGCAATAGGAAGAAAAACAAGAAGAAAACATGATAGGTTTAATTTGGAATATAAGAGGGCTAGGAAAAAACTTGGTAGGAGTACAGACTTTAGCTAGTAGGATTAGAGATTATCATGTTGATTTTTTCGGGAGTTATGGAAACCAAAAAATATGCTTTTACACCTGGTTTTTAAAATCTTTAGTGGATAATGTCCCTTTCTCTTGGCACCATCTCGAAGCTAAGGGGACTGCAGAGGGATTTTAGTAGGAGCAAACTGTGATAAGTTTACCATATTTGTAGTAGATGTTCTCAGATTTTTACGTTAGTGTAATGCTTAATGATAAGAGTAATGGTTTTAGCTGGAAATTGATAGTGGTATATGGTCCTGCTTATGATGATCTTAGACAGGATTTTTTGGAAGAATTAGAAACAGTCATGAATTCTTGGAATGGCCCAGTTTTAGTTGGAGGTGATTTTAATTTGGTAAGGTTTAGTACTGATAAAAGTAATGGTGTTTACAATCATAGATGGGCTGATGGCTTCAATGACTGGATAAGTAAATGGGCTCTAATGGAAATTAACCCTAGCAATAAACATTTTACATGGACTAATAACCAACACCCACCCATTCTGTCCAAAATAGATAGAGTTTTTGTCTCTACTGATTGGGCAGCTGCTTTTCCCTTAGTAACAATTAAAGCTTTAGAAAGAATTCCTAGTGACCATAACCCCCTAGTGTTAGATTCAGGACAGAATATTTCTTTTGGTAAAAAAAGATTTAGATTCGAAAAATGGTGGTTAGAAAAGGATTCCTTTAAGGATGTTGTAGCTAAAGCTTGGAATACACCTTGCAATATGACAAGTAGTATTGACAGGTGGCAGTTCAAAAATAGAACCTTGAGAAGAATGATTAGGGGCTGGGCTGCCAATGAGATAGCTAATCAAAATAGAGAGAAGGCCACTTTGATGACTGATTTTTCTACTTTAGAACAGATTCAACAAACTAGAGCCTTATCTGACCTAGAAAGAGAGGATATGAAACAAATAGAACAGAGACTTGACCAGATTTGGGCTTTAGAAGAAATCAAGCTTAGACAAAGATCTAGGGATAGGAATATTTTAGAAGGAGATAGGAACAATGCTTATTTCCAAGCTGTAGCTAATTATAGGAGTAGGAAAAAAAGGATTGAGTACTTAGAGAGTCCTACAGGACATGTATATGATCAGAAAGGTATGATGTCTATAGCTGTAGATTTCTATAAAAGCTTGTTTGCTAAAGAGCAGGATACTGGTATTAAAATGGGTCCTGATTTTTGGGAGAGTGGGGACAAGGTTCTAGAAGAGGAAAATAAATGGCTGGTAGCTCCTTTTACTGAAAAAGAAATCAGGGAGGCTGTTTTTAGTTCATATGCTGATGGAGCCCCTGGCCCTGATGGTCTCTCTTTCATGTTTTATCAAAAGTTCTGGGAGGTGATTAAACATGACTTGATAGTTCTTTTTGCAGAGTTCCATAGAGGTACTTTAGATCTTGAAAGGCTGAACTTTGCTCTAGTTACACTAATTCCTAAAGTGGGTGATGCAGCCAATATGAAACAGTTTAGGCCTATAAGTCTTTTCAATTGTAGTTTCAAAATTTTTTCTAAGCTTTTAACTTTAAGACTCTCATCAGTAGTTCAGAGAATTGTAGCACCAAATCAATCTGCCTTTATTAAAGGAAGGTTTATTCTAGAAAGTGTGGTCACTGCACATGAAATAGTGCATAGGGTTCACAGTAAAGGAGAATCAGGAGTGCTGATTAAGTTAGATTACGAGAAGGCTTATGACAGGGTGTCTTGGACCTTTTTATTTGATCTGCTAGCAGCTAGGGGTTTTGATCCTAAGTGGATAGGGTGGATTAAAAAGATTGTGGTAGGTGGGTCTGTAGGTATTATGGTTAATGGAGAAGAAAGTTCGTATTTTAAAACAGGGGAAGGGGTTGAGACAGGGGGGACCCTTTATCCCCTTTCTTATTCAATCTAGTAGGAGATGGACTATCTAGAATGTTGAACAAAGCTATAGAGAAGGGTTTAGTCAAAGGTTTGTTAGAAGATTTTAGAGTAGGAGGCATAATGGCTTTGCAATATGCTGATGATACACTCCCTGTTTTCCAAAGCGAGAGTGAATGTCCGGAAAATCTGAAAATGATTACGATGTGGTATGAACAAATATCCGGAATGAGGATTAATTTTCATAAAAGTGAACTTGTTCCAATAAATTTAGAGGATGAGGAGATACATAATCTAGCACACATTATGGCTTGTCCTGTTGGTCAATTTCCTTTAAAGTACTTAGGAATACCTCTACATTATGAAAATTTGTCCAGAGAAGATGTACAACCACTAGTAGATAAAATTCTAGGTAGAATTGATGGATGGAGAGGAAGACTCTTATCCTTACCTCGCAAGAGTAGTACTTGTTAAAGCTTGCCTTTCTAGTATACCAGTTTATTTGCTTTCCTTTCTAAAATTTCCAAAATGGGCTATTAAGTTAATGAATACACATTTAGGCAATTTTCTTTGGAATGATGAAGAAAATCACCATAGGTATCACCTAGCCAACTGGGAACTAGTGTCCATGTATAAAGAGTATGGAGGGCTTGGCATTCCTAGTTTCAGAGATTTGAATATTAGTCTGTTAGCTTCTTGGATAAAGAGATATAATAGTGATAAGGACAAGCTTTGGAAAGAGTTACTAGACTTTAAGTATAAGACCAAAAAGCCTAATGTTTTTGCAACAAAGGTCACTCACTCTTCTAGTTTCTTTAAAAGTTTCATGTGGGCAGTGAAAGCTGCCAGGTTTGGCTACAAATGGAAAATCGGTAATGGGAAGAAAATTAGACTGTGGGAAGACACTTGGGTTGGTCATACTAGTTTAGCAGTGATGTTCTATCCTTTATATCGTATTTTGAATGAATATGGCAAATCAATTGCAGATCTCTGGGATGGCTCAACATTAAAATGTACCTTTAGAAGAAACCTCACAGAAAACCAGTACCAAGATTGGTTAGAAGTAGTGGAAATAGTGTCAACCATTAGTCTTAGCAATGAAGATGATGAGATGGTGTGGCAATACTCATCTAATGGCACTTACTCTTCACAATCCTTGTACAAAATTATTAATTACAGAGGTATTCATCAAATACATTTTCCTGCTGTGTGGCATTTGAAGGTACCACCTAGAGTACAAACCTTCTTATGGCTGTTAATGCATAACAGAGTTCTAACAAGGGATAACCTAGCTAAGAGAAGGAAAGTAGAGGATGAGACATGCCTTTTTTGTGATGAAAAGGAAACATGCCAACACTTGTTTTTTGAATGTGTGGTAGTTAGAAGATGTTGGGATGTGATTTTTGAGATTACTGGTTGCAATGTAGGGGCTAATATGACTAGTCTGGGAACTTTTTGGTTGAGCAATAAGAGACATTGTCTCTTTAATATGATTACCTCTGCAATTATTTGGTCTGTTTGGAAACTTAGGAATGATATGTGCTTTCAGAGATCTGGATGGAGGAATATGGAGGTTCTGTACTATATGGTGATAAATATGCTACAAAACTGGTTGGTTCTCTGTCCAATGGAAAAGAAGAAGCTGATGGAGTCCTATATCAACAAGCTCAAGCAAACTGCAAAATCAGTGCTCTGGCTTCCAATGGGCGACAGCTGAAGGTACTGCGAGGGGGTGCATCTGAACCTTTTGGGATGATTGAGGTTTCCCAGAAGACTAGGAAGTGGATGGATGATTCAAGTGGAAGATGGTGGGATGATCTCAATGCAGTCCTGAATGAAATGTAATAGGATAGATCTCAGGCTTTTGTTGCAGAACTTCAGTTATCAGCTAGTATAGCTGTGGTAGACCTTGAATGTAATAAGTTTGTCAGAGATGTTTAATCGGTGGTTAGATCGTTGGCCCCTTTACCAGGTGGTATTGCGGCCTGACTGGGTAGCTGTTTAAGTGCTGAGCTGTAAACTGAATATTTGGTCTGCTGGTTTTTAATAAAATCAGAAGGCTGGGGCGTGTGGCCCTTGAACTCTAAAAAAATCCAGTCGGTAAAATAAGTTTCACTAGAATTCTCAGTATTTCCCCGGCCGCTTACCATTTGTAGTATCATCATTCCATAGCTGTAAACGTCTGACTTAGTTGACACAGCTCCAAACCCTCTATAAAACACTTCTGGAGCAATGAAACCAATGGTGCCTCTTGCATCAGCCATTGAGAGAGCGCTGTCCTTGATGTGACACAGTTTTGCCAATCCAAAATCAGCAATTTTCGGACAGAAGTCTTCGTCAAGAAGGATGTTGTGGGGCTTAATATCAAAATGGATGATGCGGGTGCTGCAGCCTTGATGCAAATACTCCAGGCCCCGTGCGATGCCAATAGCTATTTTCCTCAAGTTTTCCCATCCAAGTGCCGACTTTAAACTCTCTGAATAAATATACTTCTCTAAAGAGCCATTGGCCATATACTCATAAACAAGGGCTCTCTTAGATCCCTGTAAACAAAAGCCAACTAAACTGACAATATTGACATGAGAAGTCCTACCAATGCTAGTAACCTCATTTAGGAATTCCTCTCCATTGCCTTTGGATCCTTTTAAGAGTTTCACAGCAACCATATGGCCATCTGGTAGAGTACCCTTGAATACTGTGCCATAACCACCCTCTCCTATTTTTCCTTAAAACCTCTTGTTATTTTTCTTCAGATCCGAGTGACTGTACCTCTTTGGGGTCAGTGATTGATATCTCTTTATTATCTCTTCCATATTTGATTTATTCCGAGCATGCTTTTGGAGAATGAAGAGACCGAGCTTTTGTTTCCGATGGTATATGAACCAAAGAAGACATGTGAAAAACAACCCAGCTGTAGCAGACATGGAACCAAAAAAAAAATTAAAACCATAGAATGAAACCCGACCATGGAAATAAATATACACTACTATAGAAGTTTTCCATCTATGCATATGCAAGTTCTCGAGGATGCTATAATTTGTAATTTAATCTTCTCCCTAGAGTTCTCCTGTAATATCAGATATAAGATATCTGCAAAACTGATAAGAATACCAGTAGATCCTATTCTGTTATCACATAAGAGCACAGGGCTAACCTGCCACCTGAAACTTTAGATAGTAGTATAGTACGTATACCTAGCCAAATAAATAAATACTACCTCTGTCCTTGAATAAATTAATTCGTAGAGATGTCTTAAATCAAACATTTCTTAGTTTGACCGGATTAATAGAAAAGAACACAAAGGCTTATGACACCAAATTAGTATTGTTATGCTACTACATAAAATGTGTTTTCATAAATATCTGTGGTTTTTCTATAAATGGGGCCAAACATAAAAAAATTGGCATCCAAGAATTGATTTTTATTCAGGGATGGAGGGAGTACCTATTAGAATTATTCTGATGTTGTGCCTCCTGTCTGCAATATATATTGATTCTAGTTAGCAACATCTCAATCACAATTAAAAATTATCCAATAATGACTGAGATAGCATTATTAGAGAAACCAGTAGGGAAGTGATGACACAGTCTATTTTTTCTTAGCATTTTCGTTTTTTTAAAGGAGATATGTTTCTAAAATTAGTGTAATATAGTAGTGTTTCAAGTTTCAACTGTTTTATTAATGTAGTAAATTGGCTGTTGCAAAAGCTCTCATGTTGCATTCACTAACAAAGTGCCATAACCAAACCTGCTACGGAGTCATGTTTTTGTCTCCCTAGCAGGTATAGTTTTGTGGTATCCCCAAAGACCTTAAAAGACTACCATACAAGTTGGGAGCCATAAGTTTCTTAACAAAACCTTTTCTGTGACCAATATGTTAGTTAATGCAACATAAAATAGGTAGGCTGCCATATTCTGTACTTCACCTCAGGTCTGCCGGTGCTAGGGGCCATCAGATGAATGTAAATGTAAATGTAAACAATCTCAGATGTCCTACTGGCACGTTAACTGACTGTGACTTTGGTTTTCAATTAGACTCGAAGAATCTGACCTTCTGTACACTTAATGCATAACTCAATTTATTTGATTGCAATAATCTCACATGTGAATTTACCAGATGGAGGCTGCCATGTCAAGAGGAAGCCATCGCTGATGAGTTGCTCATAGCTGCTTGCATTCGCCTTGCCAAATGCCCTCCACACTGGCACAAGGGTAGTGCTACATCCCTCTACCGAGTACTGCTTGTAATTGCTCGAGTCATTGTAATGTCCTCCAACATTAACAAGCAAGCTGCTGCCACATTTCGTCTTCACAAGCCCCCTATCAGGCTCTGGTGTCTTGGTGCACTTGTAGAAGATGAGGTTCAGATTGATGGGGCTGATCGAGAATGGAAGGCCGATTTTGGAAGAGGTGTTGGCAGTCAGAACATGGCAGCCCTTGGAGTTGGATCCGATGAAGTCCTCGAGCTTGTGGATATCAGCAATAAGCAAGGAGTTGTTGTTGTAGAAGATGTTGAGGATCTGGAATCTATACTTTTGCCGATAATAGCCGAGGTATGGAATGCTGTTGTTGCAGTGGACCTCGAAGCCCAGCTGACCACATTTTGTGTCTGTTGCCTGCTCCGGAACAAATCCAAATGGCTCTGAGATAGTCAGGTTGCCGCATATCTTGGGGGAGCAGCTAGCCTCTTGGTCATCTGCTGGTTCGACGGCTGCTACAGGTGAGAGAGCTAACCATAGTAAGGCCAAGCTAAACGGGGACATCGGAGTGGAGGTGACAAATTGGGTGGAGGGCTGAGAGGCAGAGTTGAGAGATGTATACATGGTTGCAGCTAGTCGAACAGAGTAGATATGAAGAACTTGCATTGTTGGTTGGCTGAGAAGTGGAGTGCCCGAAGGGCAAGTCTTGACTACAGAGCTGACACGACCTGAGCGGCTGAGCCATCATCATACTATGACTGGTCGTGTATACCTTTTGAACACAACAGTGTGGTCTTGGTTGGCAGGCCAGCTTAGTCCAATCACTGTCATCAGCGTCTAGTCCTTTGTATGCTTCGGAAATTAGATTTTTTGTTTACTGCACCTGGTTCTGGTTGGGGTGACTCTGTGGCTGTACAGCCGGAACCAATTCCAGGAAGATGTTGACTGACTCTAGTCAGAGTACATGGGAAGGATCCAGATTGTTAGTGATTGTGCATTACTGATTTCTGTGGGCGTTCTGGCAGTGGTAGACTTGTGACTCTTGATATTCACAGTCAGCTGCCGTGGGCGTCCTGGCAGTGCATGAGACTTCCAACACAAGAGCGCATGCCAATGTAAGTCTCACAAAATACTTGTATCATATTAGCCCCTTTTCAGTTTGATCTGATTTCCAACTTATCTAGAGTAATGGTATATATTCTTTATACATGTGTGGAACTTTGCATAATTTTTCTGTAGTTTTCAGGAGAATTTTTCTTAACTTCAGGCGGACTATGTCTGCAGATCTATCTTGTAAAACTGTGTCATGATAATAATTAACTAAGTTTAAAAGGACTAGTTATTATCACCATCTAAAGTCGTTTGCCTTTGGGAGTAATTTTGTGGTCCAGGCAACGGAAGCAAGATTTATGCTTGTTATTGGTCCATGTTATGTACATAGTTACCTGATAGTCTTAAATATCCAACTTGATATGCTCTAGAGACTGTAAAAAAAAAAACTTGATATTGTCGTGGTCGAATACCACGGTCACAGTAATCGACTGGCTAGTGTGTGCAACGATGGCCTAGCTCAAGAACAATGACACGGGGGTTTATACTGGTTCGGGGCAATCGAGCACCCTAGTCCAGTGTGTGGCACTATCAGAGCTCAAATTGCTCGTATCGGGGCGAATATAAGCAGGCGAGAGAAGGAGAGGAGCTCCCAAGTCTCTGTGTTGTGTGTATGATCGAGTGATTCGTGTGTGCGTTTTCTATGTGCAAGAGAGCGTGTCCCTTCCCGGTGGCCGAGCCCTCCCTTTTATAGTCTCAAGGGGAGCTCACAGGGTGTCACCGGGTTGAGGACTATTAAGTGGAAGAAAACCAAGTGGAGGGGGTAGAAGAGAAGAAATCTCCTGCCATGTCGGGCACGCTGGGCTGTCAGGCGTGCTCTTGCGGCCGCCGCCCTATCCCATGGCACGCCGACCGGTCGCCGTAGAGTGGGATAGGGGCGGCTCCATTTTCCAATACGCATACGCACGGGCGACGAGCTCTGAGCTCGTCGGTCGGTGTAGAGGGAGACAATGAGCTCGTCTCGCCGCCGCCGTACTCCCCGCGCCGCATCCGTCCGCCGCACGCCGGTGTCCACGGTCGAGGTCGTGAGGGCCGCCGCGCCTTAAATGCTTGTACTTGGTGTCGCAGAAAATGTGTGGCCAGGAGAGCTCGACGGAGGGCTCGGCTTCGTCCGTCGAGGTCATTCTTGTCACGCAGTGGTTGTCTGTGCTTGGCGTCATTTGGCGTGACTCGACAATCCCACGCCGCGGCGCGGCCGCCGATGATCTCGCATAGGCGAGATCTGATCGAGTCGCGGGCGCCGTTCGCGTAGCTGCGAACCTGCGCCCTAATCATCGTGTCCCGGATTCTCCCGATCGTTCTTGGAGTGGGCGTCGGGGAGCTCGTTCGAGACGGAAAAGAGCTCGCCGCCGAGGCCGAGCTCTTGGTACCGCCGCGCTCCTCCGGAGCTCGTTCGAGACGGAAGTTTCCTCCCCGGGCGAGCTCCGCTCGCCGTGGGTCCCGCAATCCCCGGGAGCTCGTTCGTGGGCGGCGGTATTTTCGCCGAGCTAGACGCCGAACGCGGGGAAGATCCCTCGTTCGTGGTTGAGTTTGATCTCCTCTCCGCACGCCTTATTTGATGGATTGATTTCGCGTGGAATATTAGTATCCCACAGATATGCTCTAGTGGCATATATATCAATCCTTAAATTATTATAGGAGCACTATGATGACTAATTTGATACTGGTATTGAGAACTTGGGTAGTGGTGTGCTAGAGATAAGTAAAAGCTTCAATACATTATACATAGTTGGAACGTATCCTATGCACACCAGCCTTATGTGCACACGTGCACACTAGCGATCTGGGCCGGAGATCTCCCATCCGGTGGCCAGCAGCGAGAGTGGTCATTTTTGCGGAAAACCGCCCGCCGTGCCTTGGACTTTTTCCAAAAAACCCCCGCACGATCTGATGCAAGGGTCCTAATCCCGTCACGCAGCCAGGGACCCGATCGGACGCCGCCGCCCCCGAAATGCTGCCGTCGAACAGCAACCCGTGCAGTGCAGATCGTGCGTGAGGCCGGACCTCCTGGCGCCGGTCGCCAGGCCGGACCTCCTATCGCCGGGTCCCAAGGTCGCCGGGTCCCAAGGTGCAGATCGTGCACGCGAGAACCTCCTGTCGCCGGTTCCCAAGGTGCAGATCGTGCACGCTCACCTCGACGAGCACTGGACCTGATGTACGTCGCCTTAATTTGATGCAACTCCATTTATTTGTCAAATCAATTAGTACGTGTCAAATCATGTCCCTATAACGCTTGCCACATGATGGAACTCCATTTATTTCTTTTGTTAATTTGATTTTAATTGAACAATGCAATGCAGGCCGTAATTTGATATTTCTTCGAGCGATGGGTTCCTGGTTCCGCTTCGAGCGATGGAGGCATCCTGGATCCGGCTGCGTGTGTGGGGGAGGGTGCGAAGTGCAAAAAGACCAAGGCCCGGCGGGCGGTTTTCTGCAAAATTGCCCACTCTCGCTGATGGCCACTGGATGGATGATGGACGTCCCAGATCGTTAGTGTACACGTGTGCATATAAGTTTGGTGTGCACAGGATACGTTCCCTACATGGTTATGGTCGGTTTGCCCAGGATCAATGGCACTTCACTAATTCGACAACTTTTGACAAAAGATGTACTGGTACATAATTACATTCATTCACCTATTCACAGTTTTAGGAGAGACTATATTTTTTTTTTCGGTAGTGGGAAAGTATCATGTTTCACATACGTTCTTATTTTGAGGAAACGAATTAATAGTTTGTTTCTTCAACCACCTCAAAACTTGCATTAGTTTATAGTAATGAAGAAAAACAAAAGTGCCTAGATTGGCGTCATTGAGCGCCAAAAAAAAAAAAAAACAGAGAGCATTTTAACCTTGGCGGCCTGGTTATACATACACACCTTCTACCGTTGCTCTCAGTAGAATAGGACATGATTTTTTTTAACGAAAATACGCATGAGAGCTGTGTATCATTGCATTTAAGGAGAAAGAGTTTACTTTTTACAGGAGAAGGCGGCTTGGACGCTGACAGGATTTAGGATACACCAATGCCAAATTAGCATACTCTACAATGTACATTGCTTAGATTAGTCTCGTGAGATAAGGGACTCTTAAATGACCAAGGCAGAAAGAATATTGTTTTGCACCATGTACTACCCTCATAGAATGTTGTTTCTATTTTTAAGGCACAAAGCAAGGGAGGTTGTAGGCTAAGAAAAACCAGGCTTAGGCTTAATAAGTGGTTTCACTATCATCCTTGCACCAGGCTGTCCACAACCTGAAGGCACCTTTGCGTTACTAGGGTTTGTAGCACTTGCATTTTCTACACTCAAATTGTGAGCTGAATCTTCGCTGCAAAGAGAGAAACATGTGAAGGTCAATACTTTAATTTTGAAGTTTTACAACAAATGTGCATTGCAGTATCTTACATTATTTGACCTAAGTTTTGCTTTGGTGGCATGTCTAATTCATCTAATCTCCTTCCAAACATATCCAAAACGTTTGTTATTGTAGGACGATGCACAGGTAATAGTTGTATGCACCATAAACCAATTAAGGACATCTTCTTTGCCATTTCCTCATTCACTTCCGATTTCACATGTTTGTAATCCATCATCTTGAGCAAAGTGGTCATAAATCCAATCTGGAAAATACATTTTACTGGAGTTCTCATCCATCGATTCAACATTTTTCCGCCCTCCGACCATCTCTAGCAACATCATTCCGTAACCATAAACATCTGATTTTGTTGAGACAACTCCAAAAGTTGGATAGAGAACTTCAGGGGCAATAAAGCCAATTGTTCCTCTGGGGTAAGTCACTGAAAGCCTACTCTCTTTTTTGTGCCGCACAATTTTGCTAGACCAAAGTCTGCAATCTTTGGGCAGAAATCTTTTGTCCGAAGGATGTTTTGTGGCTTGATATCGAAATGAACAATTCGTGTGTTGCAACTATGGTGCAAATATTCCAGCCCACGGGCAATTCCAATTGCAATTTTATACGTTTATCCCATCCTAAAATTCCTTTGGGGTTCTCTGAATAAATATACTTATCTAAAGAACCATTTGGCATGTATTCATATATAAGAGCTCGTTTTGAACCTTCCAAACAAAATCCAAGCAAGCTAACAATGTTAACATGGGATGTTCTGCTGATGCTCAAGACCTCATTCACAAAGTCCTCTCCATTTCCTTGTGATAGATGCAATAATTTAACAGCAACAAGATGACCGTTGTCTAGCCTTCCACTGAAAACTGTACCATAGCTACCTTTTCCAAGCTTATTACGAAACAAATATGTTATCTTTATAACCCTCGAGTAATCATATCTTTTCGGAGTAAGGGATCCGTGCAATGTGACCAAGTCTTCAATGTTCCTCTCCATGATGTTGGTACCAAGAACCCTTACTTTGTGACCCTTCTCACTCCATATCAATGCATAAGTAGCAATGCCACACACAAAAATCAAGAACGTAGCTGCTAACAAGAACCCTGAGATTGAAGAGTGTTATTTTGGATTTGGAAGCACAACAATGCCATTTTAGGTACTAAAGGGCACAATTAAGTAGTTATAAATATAAAGGGAGATCGATTCACAAAGACCAAAAATAGGAGATTGTAATCCCTTTGTTTTCCGTAGGGTTTTATAGAAGAGTTAGCGCTCTTCTCTAGTTCTCTTTGGAGCACCTATGCAAGGTTGTTCTCCATAGTGATCCTCATAAGAATCAAGCCCTTTCTATAAGTTCTCTGTTAAGCAAACTCCAAACTGAGCACAAGTCTCTAATCTTTTACAAAAGCACCTCCAAAGAAGACCAAAAAAAAAAAAAAGAATCACCACTAAACTATCTAGGTGTTGCATATCATGAATGAGTAACAAGACAAAAACCTTATTTAATCTAATCCAACATCAAGAAATGGATGGATGGACACAATGCAAACTTCTATCTACCAGTGTTGGTTCTAGAAATGGAGCAAAGAGGGCGCTATGTAACCATAGATAAACTAATCATCTTACTAATTTTAAACTTCGAACAAACTAAATGATATCATAGACGTGGTAAACAAGGCAACAAACAATATAAATTATTTTGGGTGACAAGTGCCAAGAAGAGAGACACCTTAGTTATTTCTTGGTTGTCTCTCTAAATCGATTTTGAGAGGCACTTATTTCTTGGCTGTCTTTGTAAATAAAGGGAACGACTAGAAAAATCACCATGTGTTTTTAGAGATGTGTACAATCCGTGATTGCCTTTGTAAAACAAACGATTTTCCTTCTAAAATTAGTTTTGTAGTACTGTACTTACCTTTATGATGTTTGTTTGTCATTGTAAAAATTTATTCTTCTTAATGGATTACGTGTTCGACACCTCTCTAAAACCAAATGTTTGAACTAAAGCGCCCAAGGAAACTAAGGTTTGTTTAGAGCACAGTATTGGCAGCTCGTGTGCTTTGATTTTTGGCATACCTATGATTATCTTCATGGCCGTACCGTCGATACCTGCATTGGCATACGTTTTATTATTAACTAAGACTTCTGTATTGATTACTCAAGGAAACTGATGACATCGGAAATCTGTTCCATTATAACTTTTCTAGAGACATAACCTTTGCTATACACATAGATATATACATTATAAGTTTGTGTATTATCTACCATAGATACTAGTGTGTTTTTCCGCAAAAAAATAAATAAATAGATATTAGTGTGTTTTTCTATATAACTAAATTAAAAGTTAGAGAAGTAGTATGACTTAACATGAAGTAAAAATAACTTATATTTTAGACAGAGAAGTATTATCCTCATTGCTAGCGCCAAGCGAGTCATGACTAGGAGCGTTCGAAGAAAAACTACACATCACTAGTTCTTACCTTTGACGCGTGGTCGAAGCAGAGCAACTTCGTCGCGGCAGAAGCCGCGGTTTTTCTCCCGCTCGGTTTACGCGGTAAACCGCGGTTTGTCGAAAAAACCAGTCCGGTCGGTTACCGGACCGGCCGGTTTAAAAGAAGCCAAATTCAAAATGTAAAATTTGAAAAAATCGTTGAAAAAATTCGTAAAATAGTTCGTGATTTATAGAAGCCAATGGTGTAAAATTTTTTCAAATTTGAGTTCGTTTGGTATAAAAAATTTGAATTGAAGTTTGAAAAAAAACGCGTCTTGCGCGGGCCGCCCCGTCAAGGCCCATGAGGCCCATTGGCCTCCATGGCTGCGGATAAGGCGTGGGCAAGCGCTGGGGGGTCAAACGCGCCCCCGAAGCTTATCCGCCGCGTCCGCCCGCCGCCGTCGCCTTCCGCCAGCGGCCGGAGAAACCGGCCCGGAAAGCGGCGGTTTCGGGCGGGCAGAGCGGCTCACCGCGCCGCCGCCGCGCCGGTCCGGTGACCGGGCGGACGCTTTCGGTTTACCGAGCGGTTTCTCGATTTCCGACCAGGGAGCGCGGTTAGCCAGGGACCGGTTTTTTTTTTTTTTTTGATTTAGGTATATTGTATATATATATATTGTAGGTATATATTGTATGGATATTATATAGATATATTGTATATATATATTGTTGGTTTCTATTATATAAATATATATTGTTGGTGACTTTGTGTTGTCCGTATGGTTTATGCGGGTAGACAATGTCCGGGAGACCGAGACCCGTGCCGGGAGCACGGTGAAAATCTTGCTCAGGTTGGAAGTGCAACTACTGTCACATCGAAAAATCCGGCGGTGGTTGCACAAGGTTCAAGCAGCACTTGGCTGGCCGCGGGTCTGAGGTGTTGCATTGCAACCATGTGCCTCCGGATGTGCGTGACTACTTCCGGCGAGACCTTGACAAATCGAAGAAGAAGGCTAATGACAGGGCTCGTGACAGACTGGCACGTGAAAGTGCTGCACAGGAGGGTAACTATGTCATGGGCGAGGAGGAATATGAGGCTCAGGTGCAGCAAGCAGTTGAGCAGTCGAGAGCTGAATATGAGTACCAACAGAGGGTGCAGCAGACAGGAGGACATTATGAGCGTGGAGGGGGTAGTGGTGGTGCAGGTGGCAGTGGTGGTGGACGTAGCAATCCACTTCAAAGGATGTTCAGCAGCAGGAGATCAGGTTCACGCAGGGAGACTCCTGTAGTGGTGGAGGACTACCAGGCGGCCCGCGGTGGTAGCAGAGGAATGACCCAACCAAGGATTGATACAGGGGCCTGGACGCAGAAGGGCAAAAATGCCAAGCAAGCTATTGGTAAAGCTTGGTCAAAGTGGTTCCATTATGTAGGACAACCTGGACGAAATGCCGACAATCCGTACTTTATCGGTGCCATCCGAGAGACACAGAAGTGGGGTAAGTACCTATACTTGGAGATTGATGGTTTCAGGTGGTCTCATTATTCTTCCGTGTTCTTATTATTCCCTTATTGTTTCAGGTGAAGGCATCACGTCACCCACTGGAAGGGAGATCGATGGCAAGTACCTAGATGAGAATGAGAAAGACTTGAAGGATAAGTACGTCAAGTTTCAGAAGGACTGGCCCACCTATGGCGTCACTTTGATGTGTGATTCTTGGACTGGCCCAACTAGAATGAGTGTGATCAACTTCATGATTTATTGCAATGGGATCACATGGTTTCACAAGTCTATTGATGCAACTGGAAAAAGTCAAGATCATAAGTACTTGTACGGTGTATGTGCACCTCCTAAACATAGTTGTCATGTTGTTCTTTTTAGTTTATATATATGTATATAAATAATAAATGTTGTGCCTTTTTCGGGAGATTCGGCGGGTGGTGTTGGAGATTGGCCCCCAAACATATTGTCCATGTGGTGACCGACAACGGCTCCAACTACAAGAAAGCTTGCAACCAACCTGAAGCATGAGTGGGCTCACATTGTTTGGACACCTTGTCTTGCACACACCATCAGCTTGATGTTGAAGGATATTGGTGACCAGACCGATCATTCAGGTATGATAGCCGCGTGCAAGAAAATTTCAAATTGGTTGCACAACTATTCTGGGTTGAATAATATGATGAGGAAAGCAATTGGTGGTGAGTTGGTCAAGTGGAATGCCACTAGATTTGGGACCAACTACATGTTTATGGAGAGTTTTCTTCGGAAACGTGAGAAGTTCATGCAGTGGATGGGATCTCCGGAGTTTTTGCAAAGCAAGTGGGCAAAGTCTGCAGAAGGTGTATATGCTCATGCAAGATTGTCAAGTATCCAGTGGTGGGATGGATTGGCCTACATCGAGACAAAGTGGAACCAATTTACAAATTCCTTCGTTTCGCCGATCAAGACAAGCGCCCGAACATGGCTGATGTGGTGTACGAATACCAGAGTTGTAAACAGGAGATGGAGTCATTCTTTGGAAGAAACAAGCAGACATGGAGCGAATATAAAGCGATTATGGACAAAAGGATTGCTGACGTCTACATCGGGACGTATGTGGGATCAGGTATGATAATGGGTTGTGTTTATTTCGCAAGCTATATATATTTAATACTTACCGTTTGCTTATACGAATTTATGTTGCAGCTGCTGTATTAAATCCAAGTCTCTCATATAATCTGGATCCAACTCCAGAAATGTTCGGTAGCCTAAAGGAGACATTTCAGAGAATGACGGATCTGGAGAGCGCCGTGCAGGCATTGCAGGAGGCTGAGATTTTCCGCCAGAAGATTGGTGAGTTTGGCACAGAATTGGCTCAGAAAATGGCGCTTGATCCAAGGACATCCCCATGTAAGTATTTTCTACCTCATATACTGTGGCCCAATAGGTTTCTTATACTAAAACATATAGCTAATATAATGTGGTACCTTTGCAGCCAGTTGGTGGATGATATTTGGTAGAAGTACTCCAATGTTGCAGCGCCTTGCTTTGCGGCTTGTTGCACAATGTGTCTCCTCCAGTGGATGCGGCGGGGCGGAGTACATTTTGCCTTGCTGCATACCAAGGTTCGGAATAGGTTGTCGCACAAAAAATTGAACAAGCTTGTTTATGTCAACTACAACCTTCGGCTGCGACTTGCGGATGTTACCCCACCAAGGAATTATGATGATGATGACTTCATTGACCGGTTCACCGAAGTCTCATTCTATGATCGGAGCAATCCGATTAGGGAATGGATGGAGTACGGCCGATCTAACCAGCCACCGGTTCTTGATGACGATTCTGACGAAGTGGACGTCCCTCTGCCATCAAATATTGTCAGGTACAATTTATATTTGTATATATATATATATATATATATATATATATATATATATATATATATATATATATATATATATATATATATATATATATATATATATATATATATATATATAAATGTATGTCCACCTCACCTTCTATTATTTGCTTGTGTTGGCAAAGTGACCATATAGCAACCGAGAGAGGATCTACGTCGAGGCGACGGGGATGATAACATCGTGATTGGGCCCGTAGAAATGTGGGTCAAACTCACATGGGGAAGAGGAAGGCAAATGCTGCCTAGGAAGGCTCCCTCCAAGCGGCGAGGAAAAGCGGCTCAGATGACACGACCGACGATGGTGGGAATAACACGACCGACGATGGCTCCTCGGGTGATGACACGACCGACGATGGTGGGAACGATAAAGGCGGTCTTTGGAGAGTATGGCGGTGGCGGTGGTGGAGGGTATGGCGGTGGCGGTCTTTGGTGCGAGTGGTCTTTGGTGGGAGCGGTGCTGGTGCGGAGTGGTTATGCAGTCTTCATTTCACAGGTATCAATTGCACTTCAACCTACATACGCACAATTGTTTTACGTCTATGACCACTAATTATGGTTGATTGCAGGCGAGACCCGGTTCACACATGCGACTCAAGACCGTGACCATGGCCAACCGGACTCGCGCAGAGGATGTGCGATTCAGCCGGCGGACTACGGCACTCCACAGTACTCCTCATCCTCCTCCTGGCCCGAGACCTCATGAGCCTTCTTATACCTATCCCATTCCTGACGTGTCCGCGCAGCCTATGACTAGATGGCTGTACGAATGGGAAGACCCCGATTTTTACAATCGGTTGGTTGAAGAATGGGAGACAACAGCAGTATGGTCGGGGCTAACTTGGCAAGATTACAAGGCTCGCCTGCTTCAGCAGCGAGGTATCTCTATTATGTCTACCGCCGAGTATGAGGAGTCGTGCCGATATGGGGTGTTCCCGTATATGCTACGCCGTTGATTATTTGTATGCCACCACATTTTGTTACCGTATTGACTTATGCTATTTATTTCCGCATTGTGTGCCACTTTTTACATCAAAATGTCCAAAGCAACTACCAAAAATTCCTTCAAAAATTTTTTTAAAAAACAAAACTTCCTGGCGGTTTGGAATTTATACCGCTCAAACCGGGCGGTATAAATTCCAAACCGCCCGGTTTACCGAATTTATACCGAACGCCGGCGCCGTTTGAATTCAGCTGAATTCAAACTTCAAACCGACCGGTAACCGTCCGGTTTACCGGTAACCGGACCGGTTTACCGAATCCGGAGGCCGGCGGTTACCGGAATCCGGTCGGTAATAAAAACCGTGGGCAGAAGCACTGAAACGATTGCTGGACGAACCGGCACTCTCCTCCGCTCCGTCTGCACGCAGCGCAGTCTCCCCGCCGCCGTCCACTCCAAGAGGAACCCATCGCTGATCAACTCCTCGTAGCGATCAGGAGCCGGCTCCATTATTCCGTCATGGAACTCGCGCACGGGCACGCTGACAAAGCTGCAGCTCGTCGGAACACCCGTCGGCCCGTCGCCGTCGGAGACGTAAGCTCCCATCGTGTGGTTACCACATGGCCGTGGCAGTCGACTCGTATGCTAGGAGGAACCTCGCAGTTGTAGACGAACGTGAGGTTCCTGTTCGCCTCGCTCACCTTGAGCGGGAGGCGGGACGAGAGGCCGGAGGAGACGTTGAAGTCCGGGACGTTGCACGTCTCGTCGCCGGCGAAGGTGGCCTCGCCGACGGACACCACAAGCGAGCTGTTGTCGTATAATATGTCTCGGACGCGGAACGGCCGGTGCTCCGTGAACGCCCTGTCGAGGTAGGCGCGGCGGCCGGCGTTGCACGTCAGGCGGAGCGCCGGGAAACCGCAGTACGGCGGATGCACGCCGCTGAGCGAGAACGGGTACGTGATGCTTAGGTTCCCGCATCTCGCCGGTGCGCAGGTTGCCGTGGTGTTGTCGTCGACGGTGGCTCTTGCTACGTGGAGGAGCAAGGAAGCTAGCGCGACTGCTTGCAGCAGTTCAAGGTCATGGCCATCGAAGGACACGGAAGGACCTGCTGCAGTGTGATGCCTGCTGGGCACGAAATGTCTAAAGGTTGCGTGTGCGAACCTGGACTGGCTTTTGTCACAGATTGTCAACCTTCCCAATATGTGACTCCAAAAAAACTGGAAAACAGTCTTCGACGACCAGTAAATAAACGATATTCACATTTTTCTTGCTGAATGAACGCGTGAAGCAGCGTTCTGCTACGACCATTACAGAGTTGTAAGTGCTGTCCGAGAAGGTTGACACTTAAACGCGGGATGCACCACACAACGTTACACTCCAAACAAATGAGTGATTTTTGGTGAAGTGTTGACTATTATGTGAAGTCTTTGAATCCACGCGTGGAATTTCTTCGACTGAAGAATATTAGGAACGGTCGATAAAATGTTCTGAAAACATACGGTTGTTAAGAGTTCAGACTCGAGCACGCAATCGGGCATGGTTAGAAACCATATTGTAAAAGTTGGGCCGTGTATGCGCATAATTTCGGCCTTCCGGGGCGGAAGATTCACGGGCTTCAGGCCCGCACGAGCTGCACGAGTTCAGGGATGAAACCTCGTAGATTTGGGCCGAATCTCATTTCATCCCGAGGTTCCGCCTTGAGTTGCGGCGGCGAACGCACGAACCACCACTGCGACTGCGAGCCATCGTCCCACTACCACGCAATCGCAACTGTTGCCGTCGCATGAGCTGGGTCGCCGAACAACCTTCGTGCCCCGCGTCGGCGCGGGCTTGGTACTTCGGTCCCTGGCGGCAGACGTTTCGACTCCCGGCAGCGGCGGCGCGTATGGCACAAGGTCCCAACTCATGGGATGATTGGGGGTTGCCTGGACTCGCGTCTCGCGGCCGTGCAGGACTAGGCAAGCAGTGGCATCCACGAACTAATAAGTAAGTAGATTCGCGGCGTTGCTCTGATTTCCCCTGTTTCAGTTCTAGTACGTAAGCCGTAAGCGTCCATCAATCTGACTATGAGTTTGTGGAAACTGTGATCTGATTTGAATTGGAACCATTGACACAGTTTGATTGGGTGAAATTTATTTGTCTGGAGTGGATTCATTTATACGACCTTTAAAACGGGGGGTGTACAGCCGTAGGATTATTATTGCCGGACTTCAGATATGATGCACTGCTACCTGGATTGCCAGGACGGAGAATTTTGAAGGAACTAGTAATGCGATTTATATTCAGAAAGATGCACTTCGGCCATGTAATGTGATTTATATTCATTTGTCTCTCAGGAATAGTTTGATGCGGTTGGGAATAACCAAATTTGATTCCAAGCAAAATTATGCCTCTTTCCTGGCCATTGTACATGGATAACCATGTTTAGCTTCATCTTCTTATTTATTTATTATTCTTATTCTGAGGACCAGTATTGATGTGCACACTAGTACTTTATAAATTGCTAATACTGGGCTACCATGTATGGATAGTAGTAGTAATTTATCGGAAAAACTCCCTTTGGGTTTCCATATGTATACGTCCTATATGCAAGATACTATAATAAGATAGTAGCCTTTTTTCTTTTGAAAGCTATCATAGTACCTTCTGATTTGAACCCCATTAATATGCCTGGTTCGTAATCCATTACTCTAGAGTAGGTGGTCATTTCAGAAAGTTGATTACTCTCACAGGATGTTTATTCTCGACAATGTGGAGGGCCGTCATATGACATTTGAATTCACATGCTTTATCTCTTCAGCTTTCAGTCCTTCACTAGAACCTTGTGTTTCAGCAGAGGTGCTAGGACTCATGCTTTCTGTATTCAAATTGTAAACTGAATCTTCGCTGGAAAGGCGAAAGGAGTTGTATAAAATTATTAAAAAAGACAACTGCAGAAATGTAGAGAGAGAACATCTTACAGTATTTGACTGAAGTTCTGCCTTGGTGGCATGTCCAATTTGTGTAAGTCTCTTTCAAACATTTCTAAAACCTTGGTTATGGTAGGGCGATGCATAGGTAAAATTTGGATGCACCACAGACCAATTAGAGTCATCTTTCTGGCAATTTCCTCCACTTCACTTGTGACATCACAACCATGTAATCCATCTTCTTGGGCAAAGTGATCATAAATCCAATGTGGAAAATACTTTTCACTAGACTTTTGAACCACTGATTTCACGTTTTTTTTCTGCCTCCAACCATCTCTAGCAACATCATTCCATAACTGTAAACATCTGATTTTGTTGAGACAACTCCAAAGGTTCGTGAGTGAACTTCGGGGAGCAATGAATCAATTGTTCCTCTAGCACCAGTCATTGAAAGCTTACTATCCTTGCACGCGACACAATTTAGCTAAACCAAAATCAGCAATTTTTGGGCAAAAGTCCTTATCTAGAAGGATATTTTGAGGCTTGATATCGAAATGCACTATTCGTGTATTACAACTGTGGTGCAAGTATTCTAGGCCACGAGCAATCCCAACTGCTATTGTATAGAGCTTTTGCCACCCTAAAGTTTCTTTGGGTTTCTTAGAGTAAATATACTTATCCAAAAGAACCATTTGGCATGTACTCATATATAAGAGCTCTTCTTGAGCGCTCTAAACAAAACCCAAATAAGCTAACAATATTAACATGAGATGTCCTTCCAATGCTCATAACTTCATTCAGGAATTCCTCCCCATTCCCTTTGCACTCATGCAAGAATTTGACAGCAACAAAGGCGATCATCATCTAGCCTTCCTTTGTAAACTATTCCATAACCACCTTCTCCAAGCTTATTGTTGAGAGAAGAAGTTATGTTCACTACCTCTGAGTACTTGTATCTTTTTGGAGCTAGGGATCCGTATGATTTTATTAGAGCCTCAGTATTCCTTTCATTGGTGCTCCTAGTCTTTTCTGGCAAGTAGAAACCATAGGTTTTTGACCTTGCTCTTCCATATCAACATGCAAATGCATATAACGAGCAAACTTGCAGCTGCTGTTGTCGAACCTGAGATTAGTATATGTGTTATTTACTTTCTGCAAAATCAAAATCCTTTTTTTTTCGTTTCTTTTGTAACGAATGAGTTTTTGTCCTTTTTTCTTGAACTATAGTTTTTTGCTCTAACTTTTGCAGCACTCTACAAAACCAGTTAAAATACATGCCCTATCTATCCAAACCATTGTATATCGCTTTTTGCCACATTTGTTGTCATATCTTTTTGCATTGCTACTTTATAGTTTTATTCTTGATGGAAATATTTACCTATTATTGTTGTCTTCCAGTTAGCCCTCTTGGTTCCTGCAATTGCCATAACAGATATTAGAAATCTATTACATTACTTCAGTTGAAATATATATTTTCTATATTTTTTTATGATGCACAATGTTGAATATATATGCTTGAATGGCATTAAAAGGAAACTTTTTTAAAAAAAACTATAGATATGTATTTGTGGAAAATTGCGAAGCTAATGTTACAGGACTGCAAATATATTATTATATGTCTTGCCATAAACATTAGTGATACTACTATGCTTATTTGTATTGCTGGTAAACAATTATTCTCGTAAAAGGTTGCACAAAGTCACGTTACTTTTTTTTAATCTATATCAATGTCCTTTTCTTTCATTTTGTCCGACCAACTATTTTTACTATTCTTTCATAGTTACTCTTATATAGGTCAAGAGCTTGCTAAATCTGCTCTCTAAATTGTGTTTTATGTATATCTTTGACCAATGTTAACTTATACTCCTATGCATCTATGTTGACAAAATTATGTTTTTTTTTTGTTTTTGCCCTAACTTATTATCTGCGAATTAGAAATGTTATTAGCATATTTTAATCAAAACAATGTTGGATTTAATTAATGACTATGTAATGTTTTAGATGCCCTTACTAATGTCATTTTAATTTATTTTCAGTTGATGTTATGTCCTTCACAGATTATGAATAGGGTCAAAGAAATTTCTCTCATTGAATTTAGTTGTCTCTTTTTATTTTTGAACTGTGATCATACCATCCGCGAACATTCTCTTACTCTACCAACAGCACAAGAGTAGGAACATGCTTATGTGGCGTGATCATAGTTCAGAATTAGAGCCAACTGAATTTCCTCTTTCCATAATGGGAAGTTGGTCTAGTCAACGAGAGGAATCTCTTTATCCTGTTCATGACCTCTGAAGGACGTGACACTGAGTCAAAAAGTAAATCAAAATAACATTATGAACAATATGCCATGCATAAATTAAATTCTACATTAGTCTGATTAAAATATGCTGTTGTTTTTCTAATTTGCATCACCATTGGGTAGAATGTAGAAATAAAAAAAGAAAATAAAACATAATCTTCTGAACATATGCATATAAATTAACGATTGGTCAAAGATCTATACATAAGCCATAACGAAATCTTTAATTAGAATTTTCTGTTGCTTTCGTTATAACTACAAAGATAATTATAACTTAGCAGCGAAAATAATCATTATATGGACGACATAAACACTAATACATAAGACACATCATAAAACAAATGTATGATTCTCTAAACAAGAATGAGATTGCATGAAAAATAATAGACGCAAGATAATAGACGCTTACCACGAGAAAAAGTCGACGAATTGACGCACTGGAAGGAAAGCTCGAAGAACCTGCACTGCCCTCCTTTCCGTTTGCACGCATCGCAGTCTCCAACTGTCGGCCAGTTCAGGACGAATCCATCTCTAATCAATCCGTCGTACACGGACTCCTGAGTTAGGTTCATGTTCATCCCATCTTGGAAGCTGCGCACCGGCACGCTCGCGGAGCTGCAGTTCGCCTGAACCCACTGCGGCGGGGTGTCGGAGATGTAAGCTCCAATATTGGAGTGCTTGGTACATGGCCCTGTCAGCACCTCGTTGCGAGGAATCTGGCAATTGTAGACGAAGTTGAGGTTCTTGTTTGTGCTACTGATGTTGACGGGCAAGAGGGCGAGGCTGGAAGACACGTTGAAGTCCGGGATGCGGCATCTCTCGTCGCCGGCAAAGGAGTTGGAAGCCTCGACGGACACCACCAGGGAGTTGTTGTCGTAGAATATGTTGTGCACGCGGTACAGGTTCTCCTGAACGTCCTGCTGAGGTAGGTGCTGCGATTGGGGTCGCATGTCAGCCCGAAGGACGGGAAGCCGCAGTAGAGCGGCTGCGCCGCCGACGAGCGAGAACGGGTACGTGATGTTCAGGCCTCCGCATCTCGCCGGCGCGCAGCTCATGTTGCTGCCGCTGATGGTCCGGTTGGTGTCGTCAGCGGTGGCCGCGGCTAAGCAGCCTATGCGCAGCAAGGCGGAGAGGGGGAGCAGTAGCTCCACCACCACCACCACCACGGCAGGTTGCATTGAGACAAGAAGAAAAACTAGGTGTGGTTATTGTTCACGTCTGCGCGGTGTGGAACCGTGGAAATGGATTGTGGACGATGCGAAAAACGAGCATTGCGGTCACGGGCAGATAGATACTTGGACTGGAATTTGTTCCCAGGCCGCACAGTCTCGCCGTGCACTTGTGACTTGTCACAGCTCTACGGTCGGGGTGCCTTCAACGGTCGCCATGGAGCTTGACCATGGATGTTGCTCACGTACCGTTACGAACAACTTAACTTTGTGTGAATATTGAATAGTGCACCCTGTTGAAAGGGAGAACGAATTGAAAGGTTTTTTGTCGGATATCTTAGGCCGGTCTCGGTGGAAGTTTTACGGACGTTTTCATGCACATTAAATAGGGTGCCACATCAGCGAGGGAATCCACTTTTTGCATGAAACTATGAGGACAAGAGAAGAAAAAGTTTCACCATGGTGAAACTCTTGGCGTTGTTTCTAGGTGTTGGAAGCAGCGTGAAATCCCCATCGGTGATTAAAAATATTGTTTCATCATGGATTCTATAAGTGGAAGAGTAAAGATGAGTGAGTAGAAAGAGAGGTTGTGGGACCCGTGAGCCTATAAAATTGTGTAATAAAATTATACATTGAGAGAGACATCTATTTTATGTTAAAATTTCACATAAACCAGGAGGTGAAACGCTCCATTGACTGAGTACTTCACTGAATCACTAACCAAGCTCGGAAGTCGGAACTGTTTGCCCAAGTCCCAAAATGCATGAATAATTGCAGCGTTTGCCAGCATCGACTCAGGAGTCAGGAGTCGCGTGGGTGTGGGCCCACGATAGGATTTTTTTTCACTTGATGCACCACACACCCTAACGTAACGTCCAGGCAACACGGCCATTTCTGAAAATAACAGCTTTAATTTGTTAAGTGGTCTTCTGGTAACGCTTGTCCAACTGTTCAACGCAGATATTATTTTTCTACTCCATTCTTTCTAAATTATAATGGCCCCTAACTTTCACAAGTTTAGAGAAAAGTTAATGTTTCATCAAATCTACCATGAACAAAGAAAACTTGCATTTATCTCGTCTCTTGTACATGCTAGATATATATTTTCAAAACTTCAACTTCCAAACAATGTTAACATGATAAATAATTTGAAAGGAGAGAAGCATATAAATCTGAGCACTTGAACCGTAACATTTGGAGAGTAATTTTGTGAGAGGTCACAAACTAAGCATAACTTAGCTAGTTGAGTTTCTTATGGTGGAACATGACGTCTAGAGTTGACTTGACATGAGTGCTCGTATGTTTTCTAGATTTATTTTAGGATTTAACAACATTACTTTTTCCGTGTTAGGCGAGATGCATGATAAATGGTTCAAAAAAAGTTGACTCTAAAAAAAGCCTACAAGGGCTATAGATTTCCATGCGGCCCAACAGGCCGGCCGAATCCACGAGGTTTTGGCCCGGCGAAAGCACGCCCCATCCGGAGGCAACGGGCTCGAGCTGGCTGGCGCGAGGCGCCGGTCGCGGGCTTCGGCCCGATCCCCAGTACGCAGCCCGGCCACGGCCCGACGCGGGAAATAGAAGAAGGCCGAGGCGGCCCGATGAAAAGTTGGCCTACAAACAATAGTATGAGAAGATTGGCCCAGCGGGCAACATATCCCCATCCAGCCATCCCCTAACCCTAAATCCTTCTCACTTTCGGTCTTTGCACTCCCCAAAAATCAACTCTATTGCTCAACTTCGTCCGTCGCCGTCGCTGCACTCTTCCTCCCATTTGCCCTCCTCTCTCCACTCACAGGTGTTGCCATCCACCCCACCGGCCCCCTCGCGGGCGCGGTGCTTGACATCCCCATCCCGTCCGTCATGGGGCGCGTAGCGATGACCCGGCCGTGGAAGCGCACCGCCCGTCGACCCGCGGCCTTGATGGCGAACGGGAGGCGTGGGGCAAGGAGGCGCTTACGCGCCCATGGGGCTTGCGAGCTGGACTCGATTCTTAAGTCCACCCCAAGGCGTAGTTTGCTTGAAATTTGAATCTATGTTCAAAATTGTAACGTAAAAAAATTCTATACCTGTGCATGTATTTTGTTCAACGCGCCGTGAAATTTGGCCGAAACCGATTTTTCATCCGTGCCTACCCGAGTGACCCGAGCCAATTTTTAGCGGGTGGGAGGGGCAGGGGTGGGGTCGAACCGCGAAGCGGTGCGGCCCGGCTGCAAGGCACGGCGTGCCTCGGCGGCACAAAGACGCGACCCGTTGGAAATCTATAATAAGGGCACATTTGCCTCCTATACCTCCGACAGACCCATCCTCTGCCCCCCCCCACCCAAAAAAAAAAAAAAAAAAAATCTTCCGCCTTCCCTGTACAAGTCACATCCACGACTCACAAATCTTCATGTTTCCAAAAATGCGATCACCCATTAAATCATGTGATCTTACTTTTTCTGTTCCCTAAAATCGTCGTTTCTCGACGTCACTATTGTTTTGCTGTCCCCTGTCGATCAATCGCTGACATCGACTTTACCACAATTTTAAAAAGAATTTGCTAACCTGGTTTACCTAATAAACCTTCACTTTTAGCTTGATTTACCTCCTTGTGGTGATGTGGTGCCACATAGATGTGACACATCGGCAGAAACCACGATAAACCCTACTTAGAATAAAAAATAAATAAATGATTTTAAAAGTTGAAGAATAAAAGATCACGATAAACCCTACTTAGATGCATGCTACTAGCAACTTAGTACAAGTTGGGCCGTATGTCCATAATTCTGGGCCGGAAGATTCATGGGCTTTAGGCCCGCACTCTGGCTTCAGTTTTTTTAATCTTGGGTTGCTTGATGAGCACTTCAAGCCCAGTCAACACATACGCCTCATGTTTGGGCTGGATCTGAACAGGCCTCACCCCGAGGCTTGCCCATTCCGCCCTGGCGCCGACGTCAGCGCCGGCGGGGGCCGTACAGCGGCGCTGCAGCAGCTGCCGTCTCGCCGAGTGGCCGTGAGGCGCGGCGGCGGTGGCGAACGCTCGGACGACCACTGCGACCGCGAACCGTCGTCCCACTACCACGCGGTTGCAACTAGTGCCGTCGCATTAGTGGGAATTGCGAACAACCTCAACCCCCGCTACGCCGCGGGCTTGGTACTTCTGTCCATGGCAGCAGACGGGCTGATGCAGTCTCGACTCGTGGCGCCTATTATGGGGAAAAGTCGCATACCCAGGGGTGATTGGGTCGCTTGGAATCTCGGCCGCGTAGAACGGGGCAAGCAGTGGCATCGACGAACCAAGTAAGTATTGTGGATTTTGCTCTGATTTTACCAGTTTCCGTTCTCGCAAGCATCCATCAACCTGACTAGGTAGTTAAGTTTAGGGGAAAAAGTGTTCTGATTTCAATTGGAACCAGTTCCAGTTGGATTACGTGGATTTTGTTTATTGGGATTCAGTTCGACGGCCTCTGAAACGGGGGATGTACAGCCATAAGATAACTTCTTACGAGGCTTTAGATATGATGTGCTGCTACCTGGATTTCCAGGACGGACTCTGGTGAAAATTCTAGTTATATGATTTGATTTATACTCTTCTGTCTCTGAGGAAGAGTCTGGTGCTACTGGGAATAAGGAAACTATGCAAAAGTTATGCCTCTTTCCTGGCCTATTGTACAGGAATGGTTGTTCAGCTTCATCTTTTTATTTTGACAGCTCTGCTTCGGTATCTTACTTGATGCTCCTTGCCTAGTCGCCTGTCCTGAGATGCATCATTCCATAACTATAGCACGAATAAATGTGTCTGCCTGAGCAAAAAAACTAAGTTAATATGTGTACCTAACGATAGATGTGTACATTAGTATTTTATAAATTACCAATATTGGACAACAATATATGGATATTAGTATTTAGTATTTTATCTGAAAAAACTCCCGTTGGGTTTTGCTATGTATTAGGTCCTATGCAAGATAAGATAGTAGCCTTTCTTTAAAAAGTTATCGCAATACCTTCAGATTTGAACACCATCAATTTGCTTGGTCTGGAACTCATTACTTGAGTATTTGGTCATTTCACAAAGTTGGTTACTGTCATAGGATTTTTATTCTTGACCATTGGAGGACTGTCATATAACTTCTTAATTCAAATGCTTTATCTCCTCAGTCTTTAGTCCTTCACTAGAACCTTGTGTTTCAGCATAGCTGCTGGGACTCATGCTTTTCTGTATTCAAATTGTAAACTGAATCTTCGCTGGAAAAAAAAAGAGAAATGAGTTGTAGATAAAATTACTAAAAAAGTGACAACTGCAGAAATAGTCTTGGCGAATATCTTACAAGTATTTGACTGAAGTTCTGCTTTGGTGGCATGTCAATTTGTTTAAGTCCCTTTCAAACATTTCTAAAACCTTGGTTATGGTAGGGCGATGCATAGGTAAAATTTGGATGCACCACGGACCAATTAGAGTCATCTTTACGGCAATTTCCTCTACTTCACTTGTGACTTCACAAACATGTAATCCATTATCTTGGTCAAAGTGATCATAAATCCAATGTGGAAAATACTTTTCACTTGATTTTTGAACATTTGATTTCACATTTTTTTCTGCCTCCAACCATCTCTAATAACATCATTCCATAACTATAAACATCTGATTTTGTTGAGACAACTCCAAAAGTTCGAGTGAACTTCGGGGAGCAATGAATCCAATTGTTCCTCTAGCTCAGTCATTGAAATGTCATGTGGGACGGCCGTATGTCCGGCCGGGCGTGCAAGATGTCGGCGTGCAGTGAGAGGGGCAGCCAGCGCCCGGGAGGAGGACCGGGGCGGCCGATGGCTAGATCGACTAAGAATAGATATTTGTTTCCCTTTTTATTATTTCCAAATTATCTCCTTAATTCTAGGAGAGATTAGTTGAGCCCAAGGCTATTTATCTTGTAAGCGAACAAACTATGAGGCAATCAAGATTATTCCCATCTAATCTCCTATCTTCTCTCTCTAAGCCGCGAGCACGGGGGTATAACCGGCGGCGTGTCACGTCGAGGGGGGATAACCCGGCGTTTACCCGAGCCATCGCCCGCGAGCGAGACTACGAGCTCCGGGGCGAGGGCGCCGGCGTTGGGGATCAGCGCCCTTGGCGGCTGGTATCGAGTCGGCCGTTCCTCATCCTCTCGATCACAATCCTCTTCCTCGGCCGCACCACCCGGCAACCCGACACCCCCCCACCTCGCCAACCTCCACCTCGGCCCCTGCCGCCATGGGCGATTCACCATCCTTTGCCGACATCATGGCCAAGTTAAACTCCCTCACCACCGACATGGCGGCCATGAAGGAGGACATCGCGGGACTCAAGGGTTCGTCGTCGGAGTCGGCCGGGCGCCAACCATGGAGGCGAGGCCCGCGTGCACCCGAGCACCCAAGTTCGAGAAGATGGAGTTCCAGCGGTTCGGCGGCAAGTCGGATCCCGCCTCTTCATCAACAAGTGCGAATCCTACTTCCGGCCAGCCCGGCGCGCACCATGGCCGAGGGAGCGCGTGCGGATGGCGTCCTACAACCTCGAAGGGGGTCGGCGAGGGAGTGGTTCATCCAGCCCGGGAGGATCCGCGGCACCCGTCGTGGGGCGTTTCAAAGATCAAATCGATCTGCGCGGGGCGCCCGTGCGATCGGCTCCTCTCTTTGAGGGCGACCGGGAGTGCCGCCGCCGGGCACCGTGGAGGAGTACTCAACCGATTTGAGCATGCTGTCAGCAGGCCCCCTCGAGGAATCGGTAGCCGGCATTCTCCGAGGCGGCCTCCTTCCGCCCCTCGATCCAGCCGTCGCATTCACCACCGAGGAGGCGTTGGCGGCGGCCATGAGCCTCGCGGGGCAAGTGGGCCGGGATGGGCTTCCAGGGTGACGCGACATCGTCAGTCGGCGGCGCGTTTACCCGGCCCGGCTCCTCGCGTCTTTGCGCACCCGGGCGCCTCGGCTAGCAGCCTTTGCCCATTTACCGTGGGTGGTCTTGTTGCCCCCTGGTCTGCGGCCGGCCGTGCGCTGGCGGCGACTGGTCGCCACTGTCAAGGAGGAGCAAGAGGATTGAAAACTTACTCTCCTTGGTATGACACAATTTAGCTAAACCAAAATCGGCAATCTTTGGGCGAGAAGTCCTTATCTAGAAGGATATTTTGAGGCTTGATATCAAAGTGGACAATTAGGTGTGTTACAACTATGATGCAAGTATTCTAGACCGCGGGCAATCCCAATTGCTATTTTATAGAGCTGTTGCCACCCTAAAGTTTCTTTGGGTTTCTGAGTAAATAAATGCTTGATCTAGAGAACCATTAGGCATGTACTCATATATAAGTGCTCTTTTTGAGTGTTCTAAGCGAGAAGCCAAATAAGTTAACGATGTTGGCGTGGGATGTCCTTCCAATGCTCATAACCTCATTTACGAATTCCTCCCCCATTTCCTTTGCACTCATGCAAGAGTTTCCAAAGAAACGGCGATCATCATATAACCTTCCTTTGAAAACTTTTCCATAACCACCTTCTCCAAGCTTGTTATTAAGAGAACACGTTATATTTATTACCTCACAGTACTTGTATCTTTTTGGAGCTAGGGACCCATATAATACTATTAGAGCCTCAATATTTTTTCTCACTTGTGCTCTTTGTCTTTTCACCAAGAAGAAACCATAGTTTTTTAACTGCCCTCTTCCGTATCAGCACACAAATGCAGGGAAAGAGTAAACTTGCAGCTGCTGCTACCAAAACTAAGATTAACACAGATGTTATTTACTTCATATATAAATAATAAATGTATGTACTCTATTTTATATTATTTTTATTCTTTTTCAAGGAATGAGTCCATCCATGATCCCTCAACTCTTCTCATGGTTTAATTTTCATTGCCCTCTTTAAAACTTGTTAGAGTACATCTCTAACCATTAAAACCATGGAAGCCTTTATATAAATAAAAAAACATGCAAATTGCATCCCTAGACTGCCACCGATTTTTTTGCAACATTAGCTGCCATGTTATCGGCTTGGTTCTCACCAACAATGCTTCTGCTTCCTTTAATCCTTGTTCTGTATAGAACATGTCTAGACTTGAAGTGTCAGTTCACTGGTGATCTTACTTTTTTACTAAAGAGGATAGGGGCGACATATATGTGATCATTATTAGATATAGATTAGATGGCGGACCACATTATTGTTGCCTTGGCTTGGTTGGGAGAGTCCTTAGTATTTTTGGTCAGTCATGTGGGTCAAGCTTGGTGAAAATGCCTCTTAAGTCTTAACAGTGGTTGGGGTGGGTTTTCACTTTTCAGATGGATCAAGAGTTGGAGAAGGTGATTTGCCCAGTATGAGGAACCGAAGTTTCATCAAGCGAAGAGTTGAAGGACTATGGACAGACTTTTCCATTTTTCAAACAGGTATCATTATGCTCCAGACCCATATAATTACCAATGAGATGACAGCCTGATTCAAAAGATTCTGTCAAGAGCCAGTGTGAATAGTATTTACCTATTAATATTATCATCCCAGTGTTAGTGGTCTTGCTTCCTGCAACAGCCATAAGCTTATATCGTCATCGATGCTGAGGTTACTAAATTTGCACTCAAATTAAGAAAACATATGCTTAGAACATAAATGTTTTAGAGATAGCACTGCACTACAGATATGTGGCGAATGATGATTTGCCTTGATACTGAACTGTCAATCATTATATACAATGCAAAAATTTTCATAAGTCGTGCATATGTAAGCATGGTTTTTTTTTTGTCTGTATGTATTGGTAATAATACTAAGTGCACTGGTTGCTTTCACGTACCAGGCTTAATCGTATGCCTATATATTTTTACCATGCTAGTCCTACATCTGTACCTAATTTTGTCCAAACAGTCAATAGCTCAGTCTTCATTTTAGATAGAATAAAGTCGAGAGTTGGCAAGAGTGCAAGTGTTGGCGAATTCTAAATCAATAGGACTATGGACACGTATGGAATTATGGACCAGGAGGGTGAAAGGTTAGCAAGGTCTAGGTCCAAGTCTTCATTTTCCCGACTCTAACACTGCTCAGTCTAATCTGCATACACCACGTCATTATTTTATAAGAGAATTATTTTATCACTCAACCAACGAAGTCATATGCGTCCACACAACCCTATTGACTTTTGTGGACTATTAGGTTTGGGTTGGGAGCCGGGAAGACTCACCATCGGTGGCGCATGTTGACCCTTGCAGGTTGCCGTCGGGGCAGAGGCACGCGAGCGCCGCGGCGGCGTTGTCATACCGGCACTGCCCACCGCTCGCGTTACAGGCGGAGCAGTTGCCAACTGCAGCCGCTGACCACTCCATGGCGAACCCGTCCTTCAAGAGCCGGCTGTAGTTGGCCGCCGGCATGGCCGCTGCCTCCGGGCCTAGCACAGGGACGTACGTTAACGTGCACCGCCCTGTCGCGATCGCCGGCGGGAGGTCCCAGTTGTAGCTCCCGGCGAGGTACGCGAAAACAGGAGCACTGCAGTTTGAGGTGGCGTTGACGTAACCGCTTCCTAGTGGCTCCGTGCCGCTGCAGTTGTAGAGGAAGCAGAGGGCTCGGTTCCAGCGGCTTAAGGTGAAGGCGTGCCCAGCGATGATGCTGGCCGATACGTTGAAGTCGGTGCGGCAGACACCATCGTCGCCGGTGGAGAGCCTGGTGTGGGAAGCGATGAAGGAGTTGTTGGTGTAGTTGATGCCCAGGACGTGGATGGCAGAACCATTTAAGGAAGCGACGCTGCCATCATCACTACACCAGAGCTGGAAGACCGGATGGCCGCAAGGTGAAGAGGACTGGCTCTTGCTGCCGATCCAGAACGGGTATCTGACTGTAAGGTTGCCGCATGTCGCGGGCTCACAGTCTGCGCGCGCATGGTGTTGGAATAGGAGCAAGATGGCCAAGAGCAGGGGGAGCAGTGAGGCTGGACTCATGTTAACTGAAGAGGGAATTGGCCGGGAGTAGCAGCAGGAGTTCAGGACCTTCCTCGTAGTTATATGTGCATTTGCTATCCGAGTGAGAAGTCAGAAAACAGCCAGCCATTAGATTGACTAGTCTATCCTAGTATTTTATAGAGGAACTCCATTAGGACCAAGGACCAAGGCTCTAGTTCTCCGGCTATAACCGCCGCTATGTTCTTATATAGCTGTTTGAAGATGATTTATCTACTTTTTTTCAATGTATATAGTTTAGCTGTTTGTTGCTGCTCTATAGATGGCTATTTGATGTTTTTGGTGGTAGATCGCTAAATGACTTGGCCAACGATTTAAAACAAGGTGTAGGACATATATTTAGACCATGACACCGTGCCCTATTTTTTCAAGGCCACTAGCCAGATAGACTCACTTCAGCCTTGTTTGGATGCATGTGTATCATGTCTTATTTTCAAGGCCACCAGCCAAATAGACCCACTTTAGACCTTTTTTTAGATGTGTGTGTATCCGTTTCAATTCACATATGTTGAAATGGGTTTTTTATGGAATGTTGAAATGGGGTTTTTTTTTTTTTTTTATGGAACAGGAGGGTGGAAGCTCCTACTGAAATTTTATTAAAAAAACAAAAGTTGCTCATTACAAAAAGTTTGCTCAAGAAACAAAAAGGGAAATAAAGAAGATAAGAGAAATTACACAGGGGAAACTAGCCAGCAAAATTACAAATGGTCGTTGAGACATTGATCAATGAAAGGGTGATATTTTGCCTTTGTGCTTAGAATAACTAAGGCAAACTCTTGTTTGAAAACTTCATGGCAACGAAAGGAAGGAGGCACACCATCGAAGATAGCATCACTAGAAACAGTCCACTCCAATAAATGTGGTTTGAGATCAATCATCAATATATGTGTATCCATACAAGGCCTCAAGTTGGTCTTTGTTCATCAGGTACTTAAAAGTTGGATTGTCCTCAAATCCCTCGTCCCTAGAGCTTTTTTTAGGTTTCCACATTTTTTTTCCACCTATTTGTATTCTGTCCCACCGCTGTCCTAGATTGGTGATTCCTCCACCGCGCATCCTTCTCGGTGGTTCTACATTCTCCTCCTGGCGTGGTCTCCTCGTGGCACGACCGATCTCGGAGTAGTGATGGTGTCGGTGTGGAGAAAGAAGAGAAGGAAAGGAAAAAAACAGTTGCATTACAACAAAAATGATTTTGGGAGACATCCCCTGGTTAACAGAGGAGGCACATACAAAAGGGCGCCACCTTTGTTATTGGAGGGGGTGCCCCGGGAGAGGCGCTCACTTCTAATCATTAGTGAGGCAGGTGTCCTAAGACGATCGCCTAGAGGAAACCTAGAGCATTACAAATGGAGATGACTTCTCCGGACGCAAATCTCCCTGCGGGTATGGATTTTAATATACATATACATATATGTAGGTACATATACAGGGCCACTGCGGGAGTATGTTCTGAGGCTATGATGAAATTAATGCCTAATACTGATGGTATTGCTTACTCTATAGTAGATGCCCATATCAAAGTGGGTAAGCGTCGTATGATTTTGTCTTTAATTTGTAAGGCTTATCTCCTTGGCCTTTAGCATGTCACTACAAGCTTGTACTGTCGTAGTGCTGCTGGGACTTGTGCATTCTGCATTCATATTATAGGCTAGGTCTTCGCTGAAAAAAAAAAAAAAGGAAAGAAGTTGAATGTATCAACTTTATGAAGGTATTGGATAGGTACATAAACGAGTAGTGAAAAGTTATCTTACAACACTTGACTGAAGTTTTTGCTTCGATGGCATCTCCAAATCATCTGAGCCACTTTCGAACATTTCTAAAACTTTGGTTATTGTAGGGGCGATGCATAGGTAATATCTGTATGCACCACAGGCCAATCAAAATCATTTTTCTTGCGATTTCCTCATCTTCCTGTGCAACTTCACAAGCTAGTAATCCATCATTTTGAGCATAGTGATCATAGATCCAATCTGGAAAATAATTCTGACTTGATTTTTCAACCAATAGTTTTACATTTTTCCTGCCTCCAACCATCTCTAGCAACAACATTCCATAACTATAAACATCTGATTTTGTTGAAGCCACTCCAAATGCTCGTGAATGCACTTCAGGAGCTATAAATCAATTGTTCCTCTAGCACCTGTCATTGAAAGCTTGCTCTCCTTGGTATGACACAATTTAGCTAAACCAAAATCAGCAATCTTGGGGCAAAAATCATGATCAAGAAGGATATTTTGAGGCTTGATGTCGAAATGGACAATACGTGTGTTACAACTATGGTGCAAATATTCTAGTCCACGAGCAATCCCAACTGCTATTGCATAAAGTCTTTCCCATCCTAAAATTTGTTTAGGATTCTCTGAGTAGATGTACTTATCCAAAGAACCATTGGCCATGTACTCATATATAAGAGCTCGTTTGACCCCTCCAAACAAAACCCATACAAGCTAACAATATTAACATGTGAGGTCCTGCCAATGCTCATAACCTCATTCACAAATTCCTCCCCTTTTGCTTTGGAGTCATGCAAGAATTTCACAGCGACTAGGCGACCGTCATTTAGCCTTCCTTTGAAAACCACACCATAACCACCTTCTCCAAGCTTATTATTTATAGAAGATGTTATTTTTGTTGCTTCTGAGTACTTGTATCTTTTTTGGAGCTAGTGATCCATGCGATGATATTAAGACCTCAATGTTCCTTTCGTTTTTGCTAATAATAGTCGCTTTACCAATGAGAAAACATGGTTTTGCCCCTTTCTATGGCACATCAGCACATAAATACATGGAAGGAGCAAGGTTCCAGCTGCTGCCATCAACACTGAATTAAAGTATATGTTATTTTTCTCTTAAAAAGGAGCAAGTTATATTATGGACTGTTAAACTTCAACAGTAAGAGTAAAAATTTTAAAATGCAAGGCCTCAAAATTAGTATTAACAAGATAAAACTCAAATTTTGCTCCAAATTCACTGGTCTTATATAAAAGGCATAAATGATGCTTGTTCTAAATTTTTAAACATTAACTTTAGTGTGGCACTTCTACGATCTTGCATTACAGAAAGTGAACTTTTAAAGTAATTCATAATATATAGAATAATTTTGTCACAACTGAAATATGTGGTTAAATATAAAAGATGGCTCAACAAAATTAATTACCTATCGACATTATCTGTCTGCTGCGTGTCCTTCTACTACCTGGAAAAGCACATAATACTAATCAAGAAAAAAAGGAAATAGTTGACAGTAAGTGATATGTAATAATGGACTAATGATCCTATATATTACTAGATAGGGGATCGCCTAGCTAGGGAGAGTAACATAATTTTGCACACTGAAAGAAGGGAGGTTATGCATAAATGATCACTATAAACATAATGCATAGCACGGGGATGGATTAGTTCATTATCATAGTATTTGGTCTCTTTCGGGTTTGTATAGCAAACAGAGCCATGTATTCAGGAGCAACTCTAGCATATCCCTTAAATAGGCATCGAATCCAAAATTTAAAGGGGTTAGGTAAAAACACAATTCTAACATGATCTCTACTCAGGCCTCCCAAAAGTAGACTCCCTACTTTTCAGTTTCAAATGTGTATCCCTCCACCTCATTTGGAACCGCTCTCGCTTGTGCCCAACACGTCACCGACAATGCTCCACCCACCCAACATGCCGCAGGCCAACACTCCACCACTCCTCCCTCAGCAGCCCCACCTTCAGGTGGCCTCCTCCACCGGAGTCGGCCACCTCCCTCCCTAAGCAACTTTGCGTTCACCAAGTTCCACTGGGTGTCTCTCTGGTCGCTCTGCCTCTATCCGTCCTCCTTTCCCCTTCGCCGAGCACTCGGTGGTGCTCAACCTTCGTCCGACTCCTCCCAGTGGCTCTACCTCCACCCGGTTGCATCGTAAGCTGATGGCTCTGCCTCTGCCGTACCTAACCTCTTTGCCAATCGTGGGCCACATAGCTCAGTCAATGAGAGCGAGGAAGAGAGAAATTTGGGAACAACGAGTGTGTCCATTATATCAATGTCCATTGGAATCGATTTGGAAATTGGAAGCCCATATTTGAAGGCTCCTGCTAAAGTGGATACAAAAACCAAGCTCTCAAAAGTAAAGAAAGCCCTTAAACCGAAAGTAAGGACCATGATTTGAGGCTCTTGCTGGAGTGGCTTTAATGCTAAACTTTTAAGGATACTAAATGGAATTAATGGGAGGGAGAGAGGACACTTAAATTCTGAAAGGTCTTGACCAGTAATACTTTCTACCATTGAGTCAACCCACATTATCAGCAGCCTAGTCAATGTCTCCCATACTCTGCTCAACGCCATGTGAACAGAGCTGAGTGAGACAGGTCCCCTGGTTAACTGCATAGCCTGGACTGTGACACCATCAGACATGATCTGATGGTAGGCAATTTGCATCATTGCATAATAGGTGACAGACCTAGGAAATGTTTCACTACGGAATCATGCTTGCTAGTTAAGAACCTCATTTGATTTGATTCTTCCTACAGTCTCTAAAAGAAACGTACTACTGACGACCCAACTATGGAGCGTAGCGTAATTTGAACCAAAACTTTTAAAAGAAACGTATCGACTGACGACCCAAATATGGAGCGTAGCGTAATTTAATTTGAACTAAAACTTTTATTACTCACCACAGTTCACTGGGTAATGTATGCCGTCGGGGCAGTTGCAGGCGAAACCCAGGCCGTTGTCAGGGTACATGCATTCCCCGCCGCTTGCAGTGCACTTGGAGCAATCCCCTGAGACCACCGTCCACTCCAGCAGAAATCCTCTCTTCATGCTCGCGACGTAGTTGTGCCTGCTGTCCCGATCTGTCGCCGGGAGAGTAGGCACGACAGCGACAAGGCAGCCCGGCGGTGGATTTGCTCCGCCGTGCTCTCTTCGAACCGCCGTCTAAACCCGACGAACGAGTGGTTGTCGCAAGGCATGCGCTGAAACCCAGGCACAGCCTCCGGCACAGGCTCGCCGCACCGGGGAGGAACCGCAGCTCGCTGTTGGCTCTGCTGATGGTGAACGCCGGCATGAACACCATGCTGAGCGAGAGGTTGAAGCACGGCGCCGGGCAGCCGTCGGCGAGCGGGAGGTTCTCGTCCACCACGTGCAGGGAGTTGTTCTGGTAGAAGATGTCGACCACCCGGTACGCCTGGAACATGGAGCGGCTCATGAACGCGCCGCTGCTGTTGCACTTGAGCTGGAAGCACGGCGACCCGCACGGCGGCCGCCCGGGCTCGTCCACCCAGAATGGGTACGAGATGTTCAGGCTCCCGCATGCCTTGGGCGAGCTGCAGCCTTGTTGTTCAGGCGGCTCTGCTGTTTGGGAATCAGCAGCTATAGGTGATAGCTGTAGCAACAAGGCTACAGTGTGGAGAAGAAGTGATGGCAAGAGCACCGCAGTCATGTGTGTGTTATTACTAGTGTCTGGACAGAACTGAAGAGATCATGGATGGAATGGGGTCACCTGGCTATTTCATGGAGGCCTGGTTCACCGCGACTAGTCTTTGTTGTTGCCGTGCTGAATGGTGTGTTGAAGCGGTCAGATAAGTCCCCGCTTTTTGTTGTCTCCAGCACTGATCAGTAGTGGTGAGTCCAATTTGAGCCCCCTTTTTCCACATCTAGTCGTCTCTGTGGTTTCAATTCAATGTTGCAACATCGACCGTTCAGAAAAAAGACAAAAATTGGCTAAATTTATTGTGAATATACATTCAACGACTAATGTAATGATACTTATTATGCACCATAATGATTAATATTTTTTGTACATAGGTAACCCGTTAATTCCGGCCTTAGTTTAATTAGGAGACAGGTGCATCATAGATTAGATGAGTAGAGCGGCAATGCAAACATATAGATTACATTACAGTTTGGTTGGTGTCTAGTTTGTCATGTCCTACCTTACGGTGGTTGTCACAAAAAGTGTGGCGAGCAAAATCGAAGGCACATTTTTGGCAAAGTTTGGCATAAAACTGAGTCTATATGAAATGTGTGACTAGGGCTAAGAGGATGTTGTGCACCATAGTTATGACAGTGAAATAAATAATTACAGAAAAGAAAACTACAGCAAGTTTTACTAACGAACCAAACAAGCAATTTATTCGTCAGACCCGCGTCGGTTGTCTAAATGGAGTGACACAACTGCAACCTCGTACCTGAAGGCAGACGCCACGGGCTGCCGGTCATGGTGGGGACAATCGGTGGATGCCAGACTGACAGGGGTAGAGATTCTAAGGCCAGTCTCAATGGAAGTTTCATAGGCGTTTCATGCACATTAAATAGGGTGCCACATCAGCAAAAGTGGAAAGAGAAGGGAAAAGTTTCATCTTGGTGAAACTCTTTTTAGCACACATACCAACTCTCTATGAGTCATGGAATTAAATGCATATGAAACTTTAGAATGAAACTTTGCATTGAGGGAAGGTGTTTCATCCAAGTTTCATTTCATCTTATAGTCTTGGAAAGAGTGCAATAAAACTCTCCATTGAGACTGGCCTAAGAATAGGGGTAGAGTGATTGGTAGAGAGATGGAAACCGCGATGAGATAAGCAGAGCAGTATGGATTGTTCAGATTTTGATCGTGCGATGGAGCTTCCGTCGACTGAACTTTTCCCTCATTTTCCCTAAGGGCCCGTTTGGCTTCCGGAATTTGGAGGAATTGAAATCTACTTACTAAATTAAGCTTATTTAGTTTGGAATTTGAGATTCCATAACTTTTCAAAGTTCACAAATAAGCCTATCTCAAAGGATGTTTCATGCGGTCAGTCAATGAAATTCAATTCCTATCTCCCACCCTATGAATTTGAGATAAGCTTTATTTATGAACTTTGGAAAGTTATGGAATCTCAAATTCCAAACTAAATAGCTTAATTTAGTAAGTAGATTCTAATTCCTCCAAATTCCAGGAAGCCAAACGGGCCCTAAGTTAAGTAGGACCTCCCAAAACATCTGATTGCAAGTTGCTACAAATTTGTCCATCCGCGTTCACACAAGCTGCCTGTTGCTGTCAGAGCGCAGCACGGGAGTGAGACTACAGGTTGACTCGAGCTGCCGCTGAGCAGACTGCACTCTGCATTGTGCTGTACTCCTAGTCCTAGTCCTACCTTGCACGTGGTGAGTGGACGCACCACAATCTTGTCACCACCATGCATTTTGGCAGTAATCATCCCTGGCCGTCGCGATTTTGGGCAAGGCACTTTTTTTTGCGAAAGGGGAACTGTATTAAAGAAGCCAACAGTACACCCCTGCGATTTTGCAGGAAACACCCCGGTACATATAATAATCACGCACACACCCAGGAATGTCTCCACCATCGTCGACGCCGGCGTCATCCAGAACTCCGGCGAGATCCTCCTTCCACCATGCGAAGGACCTCCAAACCTTGGAAACTGCTGCAAAAGCCCGCACCGCGGCTCATCCCCGGTACATCGATTCCGTTGAACGAACACAGCCATCCCCACCGCACGAACAGAAGAGGAAGAGGAAAATCCGGCTCCGGCGGCCGTCGGACCACCGGCCGGAAAGCAAATCCGCGGTCGCGAGATGAGAGCTACTACGCACAACGGCACAACGCAAATGGGGGCGGCATAAAAGAAAAAAAGTCTCCATGGGATTTGAGACCAAATGATGAAAAGGGCACACGCACTAGTTAACACGACGCCAGTGCTACGGTGCACCACAGAGGATGGAGAGAGAAATGTCTCAATCCGCGCGTGATGCACTGGGTCAACAAAGTCTTTGCATGCGCTGTTCCACTTTGCCGCCCGCGTTCACACAGCCTGACTAGTGACTGCTGTAGTAGGCTGCAGCAGTGCGTGGCATGGGCAAACCGGCAAAGTCTGCTAGTACTGGCATGTTCATGTATTTGGGCTTCGTAGAATGTGTTTGCATGGTTTCCTAGCGAGGCTGGCTAGCCCAACCCAACGTAGCCAGCCCATCTGCCTCCACTTGTTTGGTTGCTTGGTTTGGCTAGGATAGAGTCACTCATTCTTTGGTCGAGGTAACTTCACCATCTTTGAAACAATTTGTTGAACACCTTTGGGGGGGGCGGCAGATCAGGGCGAAGCCATGGCTAACGCCGGCGACCGTCTTCCATGGTCGAAGCAAGGGACGCGCCACAACACAGGACTGGGCGGCGTGTTCGACATCGCCGTGGTGACGACAAGACTGGGCACGGCAAGCCATGGCATCCAAGGGTCGCCCAGAGGAAGGCGCTGTCGTTGGGAGTGGACGGCACGCCCGGACGACCGCAGCTCGGCGTGGCGGTCGGCGCCCTAGACGACTCCACGCGATGGTAGCTCAACCGCCGACGGACGCCACCGCGGCAACGGACGCCGCACCACCGCCTCGGGGTGTAGCAGCCGCGATGGGGAGACGAGCGAGTGTAGATCCGGTCGCCAGCGCCGGCGGGTGCGGCGGTGTGGAGGGGGGTGAATATCGGCGTTGGCGTTGAGCAAGGTGGCCGCGGGGGACAGAACCGCCGTTTAACGATTTGGCCGCCGCCGGGCGCGGCGGCCGGCGAGGATCGATGATGATGATGCGCCGGGCGGTGTCGATTCCAGCCGGGCGAGGTCTAGACTTGCCACCGCGGCGGAGGATGGCCAGCGGCTTGGCATCGATGCAAGGGAAGGATTGAGGCTCCACTTGCCTCCGCTGTCTCAAAGCACCTTGTTTGCGTGGGAGGAAGGGATGACCGGTGCGCGAGAGGAGCTCCGGCTAGAAGGACGGGCGGTGGCGGGGAGGATGCGGGGGAGGTGAGGGGGAATGACAACAGAGCCGGTCGAAGCCCGGCTCCGTAAGAAACACGACCCCCCATGATTCAATCTGGGCCTAGCTATCTACATTGTAACACCCCGAACTTTGGCCATTTTCAAAATTCGCTTAAATTTCAAACTTTTTGAAAACCTCGATTGAATTTGTTGACTTGACAATATTTTATGACCTAATTTGAAACCTTGAGATATTTAGAAGCACTAGAATATTTAAAGTTTACCTCCTCAAATTTTTGAAGTATGAAATAGTTTAATTAAAACCTAAAAGGAATTATTGAAGAATTAACAAAGAGGGAAAATGGGAATAATAAAAAGAGGAAGAGATTAGAAAAGAAGGAAAAAGGAAAAAGAAAAAGAAGAGGTGAGAAGAACTTGGGCCGCCTCGCCCTCACGTCCCACCCCAGCCAACCCTCCTCTCCTTCTCTCTTTTCCTCCCATCCGCGTGGCCGGCCCGCACCAGCCACCACCCCAGCCCAGCCCGCCGCCTCCTTCTTCTTCCCTCCCTCTCTTCTTCAAAGACGCTGCGGCGTCGCGTCCCGCCCCGGGACCCCGTGTCCTCGTTGCACCCGTCGAGCCTGCCGCTGACTGGGGCACGAGAGCTCCATAGACCACGCCGCCTAACGCGACACCGGGCAGAGCCAGCTCACCTTGCTTTAATGGCCACAGGGCACTTGGCGACCTCGCCTGCCGAGGTGTGCCGCCACGGCGAGCCCAGACGAGATGGCCAGCTACGCCGGCACGAACGACGCATCTTGGGGCACAGTGGGACTGGCCGACTCTTTGTCGAGCCACAGCCAAGCGAGGACAGCGGCTCCATCCCCTCGCCTCCATGGATGGGCAGGTGCGACGATGACCTCGCATGTGGGCACCGACGCGATGACCAAACACGCCGGGCCGACATTCTTCGAATTAAAAAGGCGAGGACAAGGGCACAAATGTCGTCGTGGGCCTACTGAGCTGGCATGCCGACCGTCGACCCGCCACCCCGCTGTCATCAAAACGATACGGTGCGCGGCAACCCGCCAAGCGAGCTGTTTTCTTCTTAACCACAAAACAGGGAGATGGAAATGGGCTTGAGCCGTGTTTTATCCATCCTTTCTCTAACATGTCCTGAATTTGTTTTTCTATTTTAGTCTTTTGAGAGGGATCATATCTATAAGGACGAAGTCTGAATGGTGAAAAAGCACCAGGAGCGGTGGAATAGAATGATCACCTTGTCTTTTTGGTGGTAATACAGTGATTGGTTGAAAGATCTTAGAGTATTTGGCAATTAATGACTCTATCTCAAGTGGTAAGCTGGCATGTTTAGTGCCAGTTGTAACATCAATAGATTGCAAGTGCACAAAATACAACAGAGAGTCATGTTTAATCATTGAGTCAACTTGAGCAGGAGTGACAGGTGGCCCCATAACTGCTTGACTCAAAATACCCTGAATCCTGACAGTCTTGTTATCAAGCTTAAATTCTTCCCACTTTTGCCCCTAATGAAAATTGATTGGACTATGCTGAACCAGCCAGTCCATTCCAATGACCACATCATAATTACTTAGTAGCAATATCTTGAAGGTGTTTCTGAAATTGACCCCTTGAATACGCTAGAGTTTATCAATGAACTCATGAGTGCAAGAAAGAACCTGACCATTGGCAATGGTTACATGTGCAGGTTCAGGCATAGGCTGCTTCCTAGAAAGTCTTGTAGCAATTTCGTCACTGATGAAGCAGTGGGAGCTACCAGAGTCAACTAACATATACACCTCTTGGTTTTCAATGAAACCTCTAAATCTCATTGTCTTGTGGCCTTCTAGACCATTCACAGCTGAATAAGATAGTGAACAAAAATCATCACCAGAATCACTGTCATCAGCTTCCACTGATTGTGTATTAGGACTCTCTTTAGATAAGAAGGACCACACCTCTTCCATAGCATGAATAGACACATTTTGACATTTGTGTCCAAGATTCCACTTCTCACCACATTTGAAACATAATCCTTTTGCCCTCCTATAATTCTTCTCTTCAGAGTATTCAGTCTCTCATCAACAGTCTTGGTCTTGGCAGGTTCAGGACTCTTTCTATCTTCCACAACACTTGGAGAGTATTTAGAAAAACTTCCAGAATTAGAGGAACCAAGTCTTGAATAATCAGCATGATTCTTATTGAGAATTGATGATGCATCAATCTTCTTGGTATAATTTGGTGGTCCCAAAATTGCCTCCTCCGGTAAACAAGCCAAAGAACTCGCAAAGTCTAGATCTTGGGGTTTATGCATAATGACAATAGCTCTTATATCTTTCTTAAGGCCATCAATGAACCTATTGGTAATAACTAATTGAGGCAAGGTAGGATCATGGGCTAAAAGCTGATGTATGAGATCACAGAATTTTTCAATATATTCAGTGACGTGGTTTGTTTGTCGGATGTGGAAGAACTGATGCATAAGTAGGTTATGCTCATCTCTATCGAACTTGACACTAATCATATCAGTAAAGTCATGCCAAGACATTTCATGGACTGAACTTTGAACTGTCTGAAACCATAAAGCTGTAGAGCCACTAAGATGCATGGTTGAGTACATAATCCAAAGGCTTGCGTCAACTTGGTACATGGCAAAGAAGGATTGACAATTCTTAATCCAGAGTTTTGGGTTTGTTCCACCAAAAATGGGGAAGGGTGCTTCAGGCAGTTTGGGTCGGTTTATTGTTTTGGACAAGCATGACCTATGATGAGCTGATGCAAGACAAGTATGACATGTATAATATCTTGAAAATTGTTCAGATCCGTCGCACCTTGGACCTGATTGTGGCCCGAGGCAGTGGTAAACACCACCCAGAAACCAGCCTCGTGGTGGTCAGCTGACCCTGACGTCGCCCTAGATGGGGTTGGCCCTAGATGAGCGGAGCCCGATGCCAACGAAGACGGTGGAGGCTGGTGTCTACCCGTCATCGCAACAGTAGTGATGCAAGCGCCGCCACCGTCCAATAGTGGTGGTGAAGTAGTATGTAGTGGTACTCTTTTTGAGGAAGGTTGCTGAGTGCCTGGTCCATCTTCTCCCCGAGTGCAAGTACTGAAGCCTCCAGTTTGTGGACGCAATTGTCCACCATCGGCTTCCAAACGTTGAAGTCGGAGCAGAGCTTTATCATGTCGTCCATGGAAGACTTGAGGTTGTCGATTCCCTTGGAATTCGCGCTCAAGAGCGCGAGGATCTGGCCGAACTACTCCTCCGGCATGACCAAGGCCATCTGTCGCCTGGTACAGTACTGGTGCGACACTAGAATCGTGTGGTGGTAGTGGATGTGGTGGATTTGGTGGCTAACAGGTTTGGTGGGGAACAAGGCGGGAATTGTAGTGAATTTGTGGATGAAAACCAGGGTCGAAACGAATCGATACCAGATGTAACCAACCTAATCACGAATACTATTGACAGATGGATACTCGAGGCGATCGCTCTCCGGCCACCACCGAGAAGCGCCACCGCTGGCCACGAAGGCTCGGTTCAAGAGTTTTGATCGAGTTTAGTTTCTTCCTGTTCGAACGAAGCAATATAGGGAACCAACAGGCCTCCTGTTACCCGTTACATGGGCCTAAAGAAATATAAACGCAATAGTAGTCTTGGACTTCATCACTTCCTGGCCCAGTCCGGCCCGTAGACCAGCTGGTTGGCCTTCCTGGCCCTCTCACTCTTCCTCAGCTTCTTCTTGCCATCAGGGTCGTCGCCTTTTGCTCAAAAAAAAAAAAAAAAAAAAAAAAAAAATCAGGGTCGTCGCCTGAATCAGCAGCAGCTTGGCCGCTCACGCCATGGCCAGTGACGGTTTTTCGAGTTTATAGTGCTTATTTGCTTAATCTTTAGAACTTCACTAAAAGCATGAGTTTGGGTAAGACTGCCGCTGAAGCTTGTGCTTTTTGTATTTACAATATGTACTGATTCTTCACTGAAAAAAAAAAAAAAAGGTGCTATATCATCTTCAATGAAAATTCTACTGGGTATAAATATATGTAGAGAAAGTATCTTACGGTGTCTGATTGAAGTTCTGCTTTGGTGGCATGTCCAATTCATTTAAGCCTCTTTCGAACATTTCCAAAACCTTTGTTATTGAAGGGCGACTCATTGGTAGTACTTGCACGCACCACAGACCAATTAAAATCATCTTTCTAGCAATTTCCTCCACTTCACATGTGACTTCACAAGCTTCTAAACCATCCTCATGGGAAAAATGATCATAAATCCAATCTGGGGAAAATACTTATGACTTGACTTTTCAACTACTGATTTCACATTTTTCCTGCCTCCAACCATCTCTAGCAACATCATTCCATAACTATAAACATCTGATTTTGTTGAAGCAACTCCAAAGGTCGAGAGTGAACTTCTGGAGCAATGAATCCAATTGTTCCTCCTGGTTCCAGTCATTGAAAACTTACTCTCCTTAGTATGACAAAATTTAGCTAAACCAAAATCAGCAATCTTTGGACAAAAATCTTGATCTAGAAGGATATTTTGTGGCTTGATATCAAAATGTACGATGCGAGTATTGCAGCTGTGGTGCAAGTATTCTAGGCCATGAGCAATCCCAGTTGCTATAATGTAGAGGCTTTGCCATCCTAAAAAATGTGTTTGGGATTCTCACAGTAAATGTACTGATCCAGAGAACCATTGGGCATGTATTCATATACGAGAGCCCGTTTTGAGCGCTCCAAACAAAACCCAAATAAGCTTACAATATTCACGTGAGATGTCCTACCAATGCTCATAACCTCATTTACGAACTCATGCCCTTGTCCTTTGCAGTCATGCAATAATTTCACAGCAACTAGACGGCCATCAAGTAACCTCCCTTTGTAAACCACTCCGTAACCACCTTCCCCGAGCTTATGATTGAGAAAGGAAGTTATCTTCATTACCTCTGAGTAGCTGTATCTCTTTGGAGCTAGGGATCCATAAGATTCCATTAGAGCCTCAATGTTCCTTTTAGTGCTGTTGCAAGCCTCCCTCCCTTGGAGAAACTGCCCCTTTCGATGCCATACCATCAGTACATAAATACAAGGAATGAGCAAGCTTGCTGTTGCTGCCATCAAAACTGAGATTAAAGCACATGTTAATTTTTCTTTAAATATAAATGTATAATTTTTTTTTGCAAAAGTCATATTTTCTCGGGACGAAACAGTCATGTAGGAGATCATTCCTAGACTTTTTTTTTTTTTAATTAGGTGTTGATGTATGAATTATTTACCTATTAGTATTGTCTTCCAGTGACGCCTCTTGCTTCCTGTAACAGCACATATATAAGCTCCATTAACATGCGTAAGAGTAATGTTGAAATTACTATATTTTGTCTTCGCAAACAATGTATATAAATGAAGCATATGTTTGGAACTTAAATATTTTGGGGGATAATGTGAACATACTTCTCACAAATTAGTAAAGACCGGATCGAGGAAACATTTCTCATATCTCCAGATCGAAAGTGAAACAAGCTAGGTTTTGACTTTCATATAATTAATCGGCACAAACTACGGACGATCTGCATCTGTGGAGAAAATCTGATGATAATTGGGGTTGTGATCTTCTTGGAATTATAATTGGGCTGTGACTGTGTGAGCATGTTCTTCTTAGTCATTAGATTACATGTAAGCATGTTCTTCTTAGTCATTAGATTACACGATTGAAATTGAGGTTTCCTTGTGCATGTTAGATCACCGAGATCAATAAAGCTAAAAGGAATCAGGGTATTATTATTTTTGTTTATTATTCAAATCAGTAATATTTCACATTTTGGTTATCAACAAATTGATAATCAAAAAGTCAACCGATTCCAACTTTAACTAAATTTATATAAAAGATTACTAACACTTACTCTCTCCGTCCTAAAAAAAGAGTGTCGTTATTTACTTTCAAACATTGTGTTTGGTTGGTTCGTCTTATTCAAAAAATTTGTGTAAATTATAAAATAGATACCCCCTCCGTCCTAAAATAAACACAATTCTTTGACTTTTAGAAACTATGTTTGACCACTTGTCTTATTCAAAAATTTTATTTAAATTATAAAACAAATTAAATATTATTATAATATTGTTAGTGATGTAGTAAGTCATAACAAAAGTGTCATGAACCAAAAAGGGATCGCCGGAATAGGGCCCAACAAGGGGCATAAAAGCGCCGCCCGGGGCCCAAGGCCCACAAGCGCCTTTTTGAGGGGCTGGGCGCCGTCGCCGCCCGCCGTGAGCACGCCATTGTCACCAGCTTTTTCGTTAAGTAAAGAATATTTAGGGAATAAAGGATAAGAATAAAATAGGAAATGAATAAGATTACTTGTAAAAGAGGTATTCCAATCTATAAGGAAACCTCTAGACCTTCCTTAGCGAGCAAGTCTTCCTCGGACTATAAATACAAGGGGCATGTAATCATTTGCGGTTAAGCGAGAAAAAATTAAAGGGGTAGCTCCCCAAAAGCGGCTCTTATCCCTCAGGCACTCTCTCTCCCCTAACCCCATCCCGCGCCAAGCGCCGCGCGCCCCTTCCCCGCCCGCCGCCGACCGCCCTCGCCCGGCGCCGCCGACCCCCTCACCGTCCCTCGTCACCGCCGGAGGCTGCCATGACGTCATCATCATCGTCTCCTACCTCACACGACCACCGTCGCCCTACGTCATTTACGTCGTCGCCGCCGATCACCACCCTCCAGCTTCTTTGCCGCCGCCCTAACGCCGCCCGACAACCAAGTGTCACGCCGGAATTGATCCGGTCTCGACAAAAGTGATAATATTTGTAAAAGAAAGTTAAATAAGACGAACGGTCAAACACATTTTGTAAAAGTCAAAAAATTGTGTTTATTTTGGAACGAAGGATGTAAATCAATATTAAAGTAACTCTAATGATAAATAAGTCATAAAAAAAATCGAAAATATTTATGAAACTTTTTTTGAATAAGACGAATGGTCAAACATGATGTATGAAAAACAAAAAACGGCACTCTTTTTGGGACGGAAGGAGTATAATACAAAATTAGTATCAATAGATTCGTGACGGAATATATTTTCATAATAAATTTTGTTTGGGACAAATATTAATATTAATTATTATAAATTTGGTCAAACTTTAGTCAAATTGACCAACACGATTCCCATAGTTGCATTTTTTTTTTTTTTTTTTTTGAGACGGAGGGATCGACTAGCAGTTGTTTTTATGTTTTGAGTTGGAACAAATAGAATTGCTTCAGTTGTTTTTTCACATAACTGAGACTTTTCCATAACATTAAAAAACCAAAGGCTAGAATAGTAGTATTTAATCTTCTTTCAATTATTATAGGTAAGTACATTGGTGTTGTCTCATAACTAGTCTCATATAGTGCCACGTAATTTAAGACTGACTTAATAGACTACATGTAAAATGGTTGTCTTTCTAAGTTGTCTCATAGCAACTCGCATTTCCTTAATTTATGGAGAGAGTAAAAATAGGATTGTGAGGTGCATGACGACAACAACTCATACAATGGCAAAATAGTTGTCTCATAGTCCTCAATTTTAGCTCATGAGGCAGTTGTTTCGCCGGCAACTACCTCATACTCTCTCGCTCTTCTCTTTCCTCCACATCATCAAAAATTCTATATGGCGATGCATGAGACGACATATGAGACCGCTCACGTGTAGCGAGTGTACCTGCCCATGTTCCAAGAGCGAAGTTACGTACCTGGCAGCGGTGGTGGCAGCGCCGGCGGCGGTGCCGGCTGCCATGTCGCCAGGAAGCCATCCCCTGACGAGTTGCTCGTAGTTGGCTGCGTTCACCTTGCCAGGCTCTCTCAAGCACCGGCACCGTGGTAGCGGTGCAGCCTTCTAAAAAGTAGCCGCCTGACTTGTCCGAACTTCCATTAGTGGCAGCACGAACAAACTTGTTGTGGCACACTGTCTCCACGAGGTCCACACCACCTTGCGGCGGCGGCGGCTCGGTGCAGTTGTAGAAGATGAGGTTCTGATTCTCGGAGCTGATCGAGAACGGAGGAGCAAGTTGGGAGCGGATGTCGACCGTCGGGATTTGGCACCCGAAGCGGCTAGAGCTATTGAAATATGGATGCCGCCAGTGTGTATCGGCGACGAGCAAGGAGCGGTTGTGGTAAAAGATGTTGAGGATGCGCATGTTGCCCTCGCTCTGAAAGAATCCGAAGTACGTGATGTTGTCAAGGCAACGAACCTGGAAGTTCACGTCGCTGCAGTTGGTCTGCACGGCGCCATCTGGGATGAGCCCAAACGGGTAGGAGATGTTCACGTTGCCGCATAGCACGGGCGGACAGTGCTCTGCTCCTTCCCGGTCTGCTGCCGGCAATGGTAAGCATAAGGCCAGCCACACCGACGACGAGATTAGGAAGAGCAGCAGCGAGGATCGAGCCATGGAAAGCTTCCAAGATGGCATTAGCAGGTCCACACGGACGAACTAGAAGAATGCACGCATATGCGATCAACCATATACGGTAAAGTGAGTCCGCGTGCCCCTGTATAGACTGTAGACTTTCGGCAGAACCATTCATCTGCGCTTGGGAATTTCCGAGTTGCCCGATGGAATATTGCGACGACTGTGGCGAGTCATTGGCGTGGTGACCGGTACAGAATGCTTGGTGGATGGCGAAAAGGAAGAGAGACCGGGGGACCGGAGCCGGAACATGGATGTGATGCTCAGGCAAGAAAAGAAGTTTGGTGGACAGTACAGTATCAAGCCACCACGAAACCTACCGCCAATTGATGACACATGTTCAAGCATAATAAGCATAAATAAATACTATTTAGGTGTGGACAATCTCGGGCAAGGAGAAGATTTGCGAAGAACTCAAAGGGGAACCATGTAGGAAGGATGTTGCCCAATTAGCACTTCGCAGAGACCTATATTTATCTCCGAGTTGACTGCCACGGTCCACCAGTTTGTCTTCATGTCAGCTGTCAGATGGACACATGCTAACGTCCTCCGACCGGCTTGTGTACATGTAGCAGCCGAAAGCTTTGCCATCCACGCACGCGAATTTCCGAGTCTGGATTGCCATTTCCGGAGGCCCACCCAGCCCAATGGACGGGGCTCGATAGGTTTGTCACGGAAAGCTGGATGGGCGGCCACATAAAGATCTGAAAAAGGCCGGCCGTGTTTGGTTGAGCTTATCCGGACAAGATCTTGATAAAGCCAACCAAAACTTTGAAGTTTCTATTCTTCCAATTGTTGGTCCCGTGGGAAGAGGATGCCGCTAAACAAGGAAGGGACCTTATAAGGCTGACAAGAGTTTCAAAGTCATCAATGGATACAAAAGGAGTAGCGAACACCTTCAGTGATTTGGTACTTGCCCGTGTGAATCTTGAGCAGTAAACCAATGAAAATGTGTTATACGGTCAAGTGAAGCCTGACGTCCATGAAAAAAAAAACATTGCAAGCGGTTTTTTTTTTTTTTTTTTTTTTTTGAAGGGAACATTGCAAGCGTGTTGCTAAAATTGACTCCGGAGTCTTCGGTTCAGTAAGCAGACGACAGAGCTAGCTCTCCATGCGCCACAAACCAGCGTCCAGGCTCTGTTCAACTTCCTGAAAACAACACCTTAGCCCTTAGCCACCTTGTACCAAGAGTGACGTTTATCTGAAATTCGGAGTGCTTAGACTATTTCAACGATGTCACAAAGTGCGTGGAATTTGTTATAAAATAGTAGAGTTGGGCAATTGGAGACAGCACAACGCGGCACATGGTTCGTACACAATCAGCCTCGGCTCGTACGAGTAACCGGTGTGCAAGGACTAAGGCCAAACCACACGGCGATGGACTGCGGTGTACGGCAGTGGTGAGCAACACGGGCGCCCACATAAGTGAAAGAGACAGTATAGCAATCTGTAACTAACAAAACAAAAATATAAATATGTTATGAGTATGTCAAGTATCTTATGCATATACTTAGCTATAGTTTAACTTCACCTTATCTGGCTTTCATGTTTACGGCTTTGAATGAAAGGTGATATAGCCTTTTGTTTTGAAAAAAACATAATAGTAACTTAACATTTCAAACCTCTCACATATAGAGACATAATAAACAAGTTTAACACCGAATTCCAATGCTATAAGGTTACATTTCACAGAGTTGTTGGCAATGGTAAACGTCATAATTTTTTTGAATTCAAAGCATTATCCCCTCATCGTTAGCACCTCACTATAGAAACTTGTGTTTTGGTAGCACTGCTTGTGCTCATATTTTCTTCAATGAAATTGTAAGCCGGATCTTCACTGCAAAAGAATGAAAAGTTGTTGCGTCAGTGCGTTTTACTGTAAATGCTGGTACTAGACGGTTGTAAAAATCTGTATCTCAAACGTTAATATCTTACAATATTTGACTGAAGTTTTGCCGTGGTGGCATGTCCAGTTCATCCAAACCCTCTCGAACATTTCCAAGACCTTTCCTATGGTAGGGGCGATGCATTGGTAATATTTGGATGCACCACAGGCCAATCACACTCATCATCTTTTTCGCGATCCCTTCATATTCATGTGTGACTTCACATGCCTGTAGTCCATCGTCTTGGCCAAAGTGGTCATACATCCAATGTGGAAAATACTTTTGACTTGACTCTTGAGCCACTGATTTAACATTTTTTCTGCCTCCAACCATCTCTAGTAACATCATTCCATAGCTATAAACATCTGATTTTGTTGAAACAACTCCGAAGGTTCGAGTGTGCCGGGGAGCAATAAAGCCAACTGTTCCTCAAGCACCAGTCATAGAAAGTTTGCTCTCCTTGGTACGACACAACTTGGCCAAACCAAAATCAGCAATTTTGGGGTGAAAATCCTCATCAAGAAGGATGTTTTGAGGCTTGATATCAAAATGGACTATGCGTGTATTACAACTATGGTGCAAGTATTCTAACCCTCGAGCAATTCCAACAGCTATCGTATAAAGTTTATCCCATCCCAAAACTGCCTTGGGATTCTCTGAGTATATATATTTGTCCAAGGAACCATTGGGCATATACTCATAGATGAGGGCCCTCTTTGATCCTTCCAAACAAAATCCAAATAAGCTAACAATATTAATGTGAGATGTCCTTCCAATACTCATGACCTCATTCACAAAATCCTCACCGTCACCTTTTGAGGCATGCAGGAATTTCACTGCAACTAGATGACCGTCATCTAGCCTTCCTTTGAAAAACCATGCCATAACCACCTTCGCCAAGCTTATTATTAAGGGATGATGTTATCTTTGTTAGTTCAGAGTACTTGTATCTTTTTGGAGCTAGTGATCCATGTGCTGATATTAGGGCCTCAATGTTCTCTTCTATGATGTTGCTGGTCTTCTTGCAAAGGAAAAACCTTAGTTTTTGCCTATGCCATACCAACACATATATAAATGGTAGGAGCAAGCTTGCAGCTACTGAAATCGAAACTGAAATTAAAAGTAGATGTTATTTTGTTCTCACAAAACAATGAGGTATAATATTATGAGCATTCAGACTTAGAGGACACAAAAATTTAAATTGCAAATGTGAAAACAAATCCTAATGATCACATATTTTAATCCAGATCATGTAGTTTTATAGTGAAAGCTATAAATTGTGGGCTGCTTGTATTCGAATTTTTCATTACAGTATGTATGTGCAAAATATATGTATATATCTGAGAAGTTTTATAGTATTTTTCTAAGATCTTCCAAGTTCCAATAACTGAAACTAAAATTAATTTAATGCATTAATAAATAACTGTATATAACTAGTGAAATTTGAAAGAATGCCAAAAGTAGCATACCTATTAGTGCTATCTTCCCGCCATTCCTGTTGACACCTAAAATAGCATCGAAATTGATTTTAAAATGAAATAAGTAGTGATATAATTATTGCTTTTGCCAAATGAAGGAATGATATTATACGATTCAATATTTTTGCATATGGAATTTGAAGCATGCAACTCCCTTATGCTGAATTCCGCTATATGCTAGTCTAAGTTGATCGCTGTATGCTGGGAGGACGTTGGCCCGATGGTTTGATAGGTTTCGAAGAACAAAACGGATATCACGGAATTGATATTTGAATCAGTCACTGGTACTACGCCACTTGCATAGTTTTCAATACAGGATCTAATAAGAGTTAATGGTAATTCACAAATAGGATGAGTAATAAAGCAAGCCATTGTTACTTTTACGTGATCTCCATGTATTTTTGGGCTCCCTATTCTTGAAATGTGTGTTTGGGTGTTTTGATTAGTCGTCAGTCGTCAGACCACTAACGAGAACAATGATACGCGAGGAGGACACGTGAAAGCTGGCATTGGCATGGCAGGTGAAGTTACCCAATTTGGGCATGCACACACGAGATAAGCAATTATGGTCAGTATAAGCACGTCCCTCCGTCTCTAAAAGATTGTCACCGCTTTCTCGAGACACAAATACCGGTAATTATATATTAAAATATAAAAATATTTGTGCTAAGTAATTAGCATCATCGAAAAAGATCTTCAAGTTTTTTAACAAATTTATTTAAAATTTAAATATTGCACATATTTTTACAAATTTTGTAAAATTTATGGCACACATCCCATTATGACGGTCTTTTAGGACAGAGGAAGTACAGCGGAGATCTACATGGGATCTAGGAATGATATACAACGGACCAAAAAAGTCGCTCTAGTGGGCAGGGCAGTACGCAACACCGACGTCGTGACACGACACCAACGCAACAGCGCCACACTGCAATCTTTTTTTTTTTTTTTTTTTTTGAGATTACGACGCTCAACACGCATGCACACTCACCCCTATGAACACACGCACGCAAACCCCTACCCCTATGAGCACCTTGAAGGACCGAGCCGACAAATCTTGAAGTTTCGAAGTCACCACCGGCGCCCGCTATCGACGGAGACGTCGCCTACCACTTAATGCACGGCGTCGGAAAATCCGCCGAAATAAATCCGGGATAAAGTGTCGCACCCAGGATTTGAACCCTGGGTGAGAGCCCCCAACCAATGGCCTTTGCCATTGCGTGTAACACCCGACCCAATTTGGATGTGGCCCAAGTAGGGGCCTATAAGTGCAGAGAGTGTACATGTTTAGTACCACCTTCTTTGGTTAAGCAAGGGTGGAGCCAACTTATAAGCCTTTGCCTTCCAGCCATATCACCTTCGGGTTAACCCTTTTACACGAAGCGGGGACGAAAGTGTAAGCAAGGTGCTATGTGTACGCTGCTCGCGGCGCGCTCGGAAGAAGGGCTGTGTGGTGCGGCTTTGGAGGGAAGGGTGTCACAAATGGTATCAAAGCCGACCCTTGCGGTTTCACGGGCTGGTGTAGTCGCAGTTGTTCGGGCACGGGGTACATGTGCCGACACTGGATGCACAGACGTGGCCAAGAGGAGAGGTCCTGGTTAAGTTGTCGCTTGACGAGTATGTCGAGTCCTTTGAGGGGGGTGTATGTAACACCCGGCCCAATTTGGATGTGGCCCAGTAGGGGGCCTATGAGTGCAGAGTGTACATGTTTAGTACCACCTTGCTGGTTAAGCAAGGGTGGAGCCAACTTATAAGCTTTTGCCTTCCAGCCATATCACCTTCGGGTTAACCCTTTTACACGAAGCGAGGACGAAAGTGTAAGCAAGGTGCTATGTGTACGCGTGCGCGCCCCTCGGAAGGGCTGTGTAAGCAAGGTGCTATGTGTACGCGTGCGCGCCCCTCGGACCTTGGAAGGGCTGTATGGTGCGGCTTTGGAGGGCAGGGTGTCACATTGCGCTGTGAACCCCTTGACAGCGCCACACTGCAATCTGAATAATGCAACGGACCAAAAACGACCAGCACGTTCCGAGTCCGCGTAGGCCGCCGTCGTACATCCGCACAAGCTGACTACTGTAGAGGGAAAGGGAGGGGCAAGTGGGAGCATGGGAGGTGGGACTTACCGGCGCATGTCGACCCCGCGCATCTCGGAAGGGCTGTGTGGTGCGGCTTTAGAGGGCAGGGTGTCACATTGCGCTGTGAACCCCTTAACAGCGCCACACTGCAAGCGGCTTTAGAGGGCAGGGTGTCACATTGCGCTATGAACCCCTTGACAGCGCCACACTGCAATCTGAATAATGCAACGGACCAAAAACGACCAGCACGTTCCGAGTCCGCGTCGGCCACCGTCGTACGTCCACACAAGCTGACTACTGTAGAGGGAAAGGGAGGGGCAAGTGGGAGCGTGGGAGGTGGGACTTACCGGCGCATGTCGACCCCGCGCGCCTGCCGTCGGGCAGAGGCACCGGAACTCCGCCACAACGCTGTCGTACCGGCACTGCCCGCCGCTGGCGTTGCACGTCCCGCAGTCACCGACGCCCGCCACCTCCCAGTCCAGGACGAACCCGTCCTTCAGCAGCCGGCTGTAGTTGGCCGCCGTCATCACCGCTGCCTCCGACCCCAGCACCGGCATGTAGGCGAACTTGCATCTGCCCGTCTCGATCACCGGCGGCCTGTCCCAGTGGTAGTCCCCGCCGAGGTACGCGTAGATGGGGGTGCTGCTGCACTTGGCGGTGGCGTTCGCGTACTCGGGGCCGTTCGTGGGAGCCGTGCCGTTGCAGCCGTAGAGGAAGCACAGGGCACGGTTCTGTGGGCTAATACTGAACTGGCTAAGCGCGATGCTGGAGGACACGTTGAAGTCGGTCAGGCACACGCCGTTGTCGCCGGCGAGCTTCGCGTGGGAGGCGACGAGGGAGTTGGTGGTGTAGTTGATGCCGAGGACCTGGATTAAGGTGCCCCTCAAGGAGGCTACGCGGCCGTCGTGGGTGCACCAGACCTCGAAGCCCGGGTGGCCACAGCTGGGAGAAGGACGCGGATTTGTGCTGCTGCCGCTGCCGAGCCAGAACGGGTAGCTGAGGCTGAGGTTCCCGCATGCCGCCGGCTCGCAGTCGTCGGCGCTGGCGTGGTCATGGAATTGGAGAAGCGAGAAGACAACAAGACGGAGAAGCAGCAAGGTTGGGCGCATGTTAACTGAGGAGGGAATTGACCGAGAGTGGCAGCAACCAGCAGGGCTGCAACGTATAGTAAACAGTATGCAATTTGTTAGCGCTGTATCAAAGTCTGTAAGCAAGAAAAGTTTGCTTAACAACGAACGAGTCCAAATGCACTCTGACTTGTCCCAAAAAAACATTGACTAGTCCAAATGCACTGTTATGCCTATTCCCTATTAGATTCTCGTTTGTCGGTCTTGAATTCTCAGTAAATGAGAGTGATGATCTTGTTACACTGGACCTGGACGTAGTTCAACTTGTAAGGTTTTTCATGATGGGACTTGGGGCCGAAGCCCTTACAGATAGGATATATTAAGACTTAAAAGTAGCGGATAAAATACAGGTTCATGAAACAAAAACAAGAAACAGAGAAAATCAGCTCTAATCTATGAATTACACTAATGTTTTGATCCATTGTTCAAACTGAGGAGCAAGTCTTGTCTTGACTCTAAGCAAGAGCAAAGAGAGAAAAAGTTCTTCTAGCGTGCACCATGGTTGGTTGAATGCCTTTGAAGATCAGATCATTCCTGACTGTCCAGATTGTCCAGCAAATGAGCACTACTGCTGTCACGAAGAATTGAGAATGAAGTCTGTGTTTGAGATAATCTGAGAGTTCTGGGAAAGTTTCATTAGAGGTATATCAATGTGTTTGTTGTTGAGCCACAAGAGTTTAATTTGTATGGATTTGAAGAGCTGAAGTTTGTTCCCCACTTATATCTCCAAGTGTTATTGTTTTCTGTTAACTGAATATACCTGACAGTACCTACAGGAGGTTATGCATTTGGATGAGGCCTCTTCTGAAAGATGGAGATGAAAGAGTTGTGAGAAGTCATGTTGAGCTGCCGCTGCCTGTACTATAATGGCTTTGTATTTTGCGAAGGAAAGAAGCTCTGCAGGCCTGGAGCCGAGGTCTGTAACTGCTGACCATTCCAGTTGTCCAGCCAGAACATTATACTGTTGCCATTCTGAATTTCTGAGGTTGCTAACTCTTTGAAATGAGGTAGATTCTTGAGGTTGTCTTTCCACCAATATAACGGAACTTGTTTATTCATGATGGAACTGTTTATACATATTTTAATCTCGTAGTAGGCGTAGTCTCGGTACAGTTCACTAGCGCCGAGCCGAAAACTGGTGGCACGGTGTCAACACCTTATCTGGTTCGTGTCCATGTAGCGCTCGTGTCCATGTAGCTGCCGAAAACTTTGACTGGATTGTCATTCACGCACGCGAATATCGATTGCCATTTCCAAGGGCCCAGCCCAATTGACGGGGCGAAGCGACGACAGTCGTCGAGCCATGAGTAGCGTCCAGGCTCTGTGTTCAACTTCCCTGAAAACAAACCTTAGCCCTTAGCCACCTTGCCAAGTAGTGACGTTCATCTGAAATTTGGAGTGCTTAGACTATTTCAACGATGTCACGAAGTGCGTGCACTTTTGTTATAAAACAGTAGAGTTGCGCAATTGGAGACAGCACAACGCAGCACATAGTTGGTGCACGATCATCAACCTCAGGCTCCTACGAGAAACCGGTGTGCAAGGACTCAAGCCAAACCGCACGGCGATGGACTCTGATGCCCAATATCTACCACCAAGCCACTGTACTTGCCAGGATATGCACGGCAGTGGTGAACAGCAACACGCCCACATAAGTGAAAGAGACAGTATAGCAATCTGTAACTAACAAAACAAAAATATAAATATGTTATGAGTATGTCAAGTATCTTATGCATATACTTGGGTGGTTTAACTTCGCCTTATCTGTTCATGTTTACGGCTTTGAATGAAAAGGTAATACCATCGTAGTCCTGTAGCCTTTTGTTTTGAAACAAACATCATAGTAACTTAACATTTCAAACCTCTCACATATAGAGAGATATACACAAGTTTTTAACGCCTAATTCAATGCTATAAGGTTACCATCTCACAGAGTTGTTGGCAATGGTAAACGTCATAATTTTTTTGAATTCAAAGCATTATCCCTTCATCGTTAGTACTTCACAATAGAAACTTGTGTTTTGGTACCACTGCTTGTGCTCATATTTTCTTCAATGAAATTGTAAGCCGGATCTTCACTGCAAAAGAATGAAAAGCTTTTTGCGTCAGTTTTACTGTAAATGGTACTAAATGGTTGTACAAGTCCGTATCTCAAATGTTAATATCTTACAGTATTTGACTGAAGTTTTGCCTTGGTGGCATGTCTAGTTCATCTGAACCTCTCTCAAACATTTCCAAGACCTTTCCTATGGTAGGGCAATGCTCGGTAATATTTGGATGCACCACAGGCCAATCACACTCATCTTTTTCGCAATCCCTTCATTTTCACGTGTGACTTCACATGCCTGTAATCCATCATCTTGGCCAAAGTGGTCATAAATCCAATGTGGAAAATACTTTTGACTTGACTCTTGAGCCACTGATTTAACATTTTTTCTGCCACCAACCATCTCTAGTAACATCATTCCATAGCTATAAACATCTGATTTTATTGAAACAAGTCCGAAGGTTCGAGAGTGCACTTCAGAGCAATAAAGCCAACTGTTCCTCTAGCACCGGTCATAGAAAGCTTGCTCTCCTTGGTATGACACAACTTGGCCAAACCAAAATCAGCAATTTTTGGGTGAAAATCCTCGTCAAGAAGGATGTTTTGAGGCTTGATATCGAAATGGACTATGCGTGTATTACAACTATGGTGCAAGTATTCTAACCCTCGAGCAATTCCAACTGCTATCGTATAAAGCTTGTCCCATCCCAAAACTGCCTTGGGATTCTCTGAGTATATATACTTATCCAAGGAACCATTGGGCATATACTCATATATTAGTGCCCGTTTTGAACCTTCCAAACAAAACCCAAATAAACTAACTATATTAACATGAGAGGTCCTGCCAATACTCATGACCTCGTTCACAAAATCCTCCCCTTCTCCTTTGGATTCATGTAAGAATTTCACGGCAACAAGACGACCGTCGTCTAGCCTTCCTTTGAAAACCATGCCATAACCACCTTCCCCAAGCTTATTATTAAGGGAAGATGTTATCTTTGTTGCTTCTGAGTATTTATATCTTTTTGGTGCTAGAGTTCCGTGCAATAATATTAGGGCCTCAATGTTCCTTTCAGTGGCACTGGCGATCTTTTGCATAGGAAAAAGTTTAGATTTGTCATGCACTTATTTGGGTACTCTGAACGCATGAGGCCATTTGGAGCTCTATCTTGCTTCCTCTGTTTTCTCTTATGCCAGGCAAAAAAGAAGAAGCACGCTATCAGTAGACAGCCGCCTCCTAATCCACATACTGCCAATATACAGTAGTGTAACAATATTAGCAAAATATGCAGTAACCAACTGATCCTAGAGATTGAACAACATAAGATGCTACAAATAAGTTCGGGTTGTATAGGAAATGAGACCCCATCTCCAGATATAATAGATATGCAATGCAGCATGAGGGTTGATACTCACCCATTCCGACTACCTTACTTCTGGTGTTGCCTCCTCCTGCATAAGACGAGTAGCTGTGAATAGTTTGTTGATTTTTATATGTATATATTTTGTAATTGATATGTTCATCAAGAAAGTGAACTTATTAGCTATCAACTGGTTAGGGTGGGATATATATTCTTCAATTTGGGCCACCCATATTTGAGTCATATTCAACTCTCTTTTTGCGTAACTGATTGTCTTCGTAACAAAAAGACCGCATAATTCCCCCTAGGTTACTTAGAGGAACCCTAAAGTGTTCCATGACTGGAAACACATACATAATATAGTACTCCCTCCATTTCAAATTATAATTCACTTAACTTTTTAAAATTAAATACACTGGCGGCCCTTAAACTTGTAGCATTGTGCCACTTAGGTCCACGAACTCTTAAACCAAAATTCACCTCCTAAACTTGTAGCGTTGTGCCACTTAGGTCCACGAACTCCGAAAACCCAAATCACCCCCTCGAACTTATCAAGTGGTGCGTCCATACCACTTTGAAAGCGCTAACTAAGATATGGACCTACGGTACACCACTTGACAAGTTCAGGGGCGGATTTTAGGTTTGAGAGTTCGTGGACCTAAGTGGCACATCGCTACAAGTTTATGGGGGTGAATTTCAGTTCGAGAGTTTTTGGACCTAAGTGGAGCATCGCTACAAGTTTAAGGGTCGCCAGTTTTTTTTTCTCTACTAGTCTTATTCAAAAAATTAAAATTCCTTTGTTTACCGTGTTTCGACCTTTTACAAATTATTTAAAACCATATTAGTAATTATGACATATCATTTATATAGGTCGTTCTTTTTTAGAATTTAGATATATTTTGATATTCTAACTAAATGTTTGGCACATGATAGTATAACCATAATTACGCATATAATTTATTCATAGAAAAAATTTAATCATCTCGAGAAGTATAGGAGACCACCGGTGGCTATATTTTTCTATGCCTTTAAAGTTAGCATAGAGTAAGGTCGATAATTACGTCTTGAATATTAAAATTCTCTTGAGGTTTACTTCCACCCCATCTGCTTCAAGCTCTATCACTAATCTTAAATGACATGTTGCATGTTTTAAAATTTAAATGATCATTTATGCTGTTCTGTTATTTAAGAACATGCCTTGCGATTGAAAATCCTTATTTTTAAAAAGTGCAAAAAATAGTTAATAAAAGAAACACTAAGCATAAGACTTTCAACGTAAGGACAAAAGATTTATAGCAGACAATAAGAGTAAAATATGAAAAACAAAATTTTGATTAATGACTTTAAAATATATGTGGAGTAGGAAGGGTCACCATAGTTGGCATGGTTTTGAAGACAAGTTGCATATTTAAACTATATAGATGTACCATGCAAATTAAAAATATAAATAAAGATGGAAAATATATGAAGCAGTTCCTTGCAAAAAGAAAACTATTCAATAAGTTTATGATAATTTATGCCTATTTTGTAGAAAATAAACATACTCTCATTCTTTTTTTCTAAAATGTAAGTCATTTTGGATTTTCTAGATATATAGCTTTTGCTATGCTTCATGATATATACTACGTTAATTCTTTATTTGTTATTAGTTGTATTAATTAATTTTTTTCAAAAATTATAGTCCATGCGAAGACATGGATTGATGAAAAGAGAATAAGCATACTAACTGCAAATATACGGCAATGGTTGCTCGTGGCACCAGGACATCTCGGAGCTGAACGGAAGCAAACTTGGTTGGAAGGCACACACGCATCGCTGCAAATATACTAGTAAAAATATTTTTCTATAAGGTAGTAGCATTTCAAATTAGGAAATCGGGTAACTCGGTGACCGATGATGATTCAACGAATTCGACTGTTGAATAGGCTCTCAGAGCATCTCAAACAAGAGATCCGGAGTTCTCAATATAACTCCCCAAATACTGAATGACTGCTAATGGGAGAGATCAATACTACTTTTCTGATTATTGGGAGGAGAGCTATTGGGGGTTGTTGTAGAAAAAAAAAGTGAGCCACCTCAACTAATATGACAGTTTTATAAGCTGTTGAAGATGTTATCAGGGCTGTGTTTGGATCCGAGATGATGCAGTACATTTGGCTTCAGTATTCAGTGTCCTCCAGGCTCCAGCACTGGTGGTCATGGTCAGTCTATTTTAACTAGTCGACGTCACAGTAGTTCAAACAAGGTTTACAAAAACAAATGCATGTGACCTACGAGGATTGGCAGGTAGGGACATAGTAAATGAGGGCATGGAGAGAGCCATAGACGAGTAACATGTTGAACGACACGGAGAGACGAATTAGACCCGCAACCCGACTCCAACCCTAACCCCCGGCCGCCTCCATCTCGCCGGCGCCCGAGTAACATGTTGAGCGACACGGAGAGCGAATTAGACCCGCAACCCGACTCCAGCCTCGCCCAGATCCACCTGCCCGCCGATACCCTCGCCCAGATCCACCTGCCCTCCACCGAGAACCACCTCCCCGCCCCTTCCTATGCGGCGTGGAGGCCGGGACGCCGCCGATCGCGTCGAGACCCGCGAGGCAGCCGGCGCTGTCCGCACCCCTGTGGGCCGCCACCGCACGCATTGGCCTCCACGGATCCGCCCGACGCCGCCCACATCCCCTTCCTTTGCCGCCTCGCAAGGAGTCGCCGGGGAGGTGGCCTCCATCGCCAGTTGCATCCCCCGTGGCGTTGAAGCTAAAGCCATTTGTAGGTGTCGGCCCCGGCGTTGCGGCCTCCCTCCTCGGTAGCAGGCGCTGCCATCCAAGCATCCTCCCGGCCGGCTCGTCCCCCTCTCGGCCGCTGGAGACCCGTGGCGGAGATGGCGATGCGGCTGACCGAGTCTTCGCCTCTCGCCCGGACGCCACGCCATTCTTCCCCCTTCACGGGCGGATCGAAGGCGATGCGATGGAGTGACGTCGTCGCCAAGACCGGAGCGGCGGCAGCGATGAGGATGACGATGAGGGCGTGGAGGCAGACCTCCCTACCCAGCGCAGCTCGTCGGGCCCTCACCACTGTAGCAATGCACGAGCTGCACCACGTTGGCGCTCGACCGTTGACTCCGCCGTGGGCGTCGAGTTGGCGGGGGAATTGATGCCGACATGGGCAATGCTTTGGGGTCGTGCCTACAAGACCAGCAAGGCACCATCGTCGGCGCCACCGCCATTGTCGTCATCGCCGGAGGGTGAGGGCCATTGCGGTTGCGGGCGGCGCGCCGCCGCTAAGCCGACGCCGGACGCAAGCCCGGCAGGGTCACATTGCCGGGTGCGGAAGAACCCCCATCCACCGCGGCTGGGGGTGGGGCGAAGGGCGACTACCCCGACATCGATGGTTGGCAGCGCGTACTCCACCAACACCCTGAGCAGCCGGCGCTGGCGCCACGGCCGCTACAGCGCCAATGGGTGAGCACAGATGGACGCAGCTCAGGCCCTCGGAAGACACCGTCGGCCTTTGATGGCTGCTGCTTCCGCTGTCTCGGCACCGACCACCGGGTCACACAATGTCGGGACCCCGTTCGTTGCCTCGGTGCATGGGATTTGGGCACATCTCCGCAATCGCCGCTCGGGTTGGCGGCAAACCATCTCAGCCTAGCCCCGCTCTGGCTCGCCTCCCCACCCCCCTCGAGCCGGGCCTTCGGTAGCGAGGGGGTAGCAACTCGGCTCACGTCGTCGACCCCCCGCCTCCCGGCTTGCCCAAGGTCCGAGTGTGGCCGGGGGAGTTGGCGTCGGGCGAGCCCGACGACAACATCGGCGACGCAAGACTACACCCGCGGTGGACAAGCTGCCCAGCTCCACCGACGGCGTCGCCGATGCACTCCTTCCTGTTGCGCCAGACCCTCTCATGTCGATGCTTCGCATGAAGATGGATCCTCCGATATGGGTTGACCCCATGTTGGAGGAGCTTGTCGCTTCGCCTCGTGGCTATGTGCCCACCTCCCTGCTTTTGAGGTTGGTGCGTCACCCACATTTATTCCTTCCACGGTTGCAGCCCACACAACTACATTGGAGGAGGGGGGGGGAGGAGGAGGAGGAGGAGGAGGAGCCCATTCCTACTCTAATCCTCCGTAGAGACCGGCGTCACCCGCTCCTACCCCGAGGGGAAACACGGGAGGAGAGTGGTTGCTGCGGCCACCCGCTCGAGTGCACGCGTGGCGGGCTCGACCATCCGTAGTTCCGGTCGCTTAGCGTGCCCAACACAAGCTTAGGCGTGAGCTCTCCTTCATCGATGAAAAGTCGGTGGCATGGCTCCGGATGAAGCGGTCACATCCTGCAACGATATGTATGGGCTTGGCCTCCCGGGAAGCGAGCAGTCAAGGTCATCCAGAAGGCAGCTTGTATGGAGGACCAGGACCTTTACAGGTTGCTTGTAGCCGTTGCAGCTAAGCCGGGAGCTTAGGCCCCTAGGTCGCTGCGTGTTGTCAATAGTGTGTGAATAATCAACTTTGTACCTAAGCCCTCGAATCAGCCTAGGCTGGGTTCGGGGTTCGGCGCTTCTCATACGCCATTGTTGTTTTCAACTTTCCTTCTTATTATCTATACCTACTAATAATAAAGTGAGAAAATTTCCGATTGTGCGGACCGTAGGATCGCCCTCGACCATCGGATTAGCATCAACGGTTTAGATTGACCGTCGAGATAAGTGGGTCCGTGAGGCGTGGACCAACAAAATTGCACAGCCTAGGCCCATGCGGGACTTTATATCTTGAGTATTGAATAGGAATCCTAATCCAAATAGCAAAAGGATATTTCTATTTCTTTTCTCTTCTATCTTTATCTTTATCTTTATTTTCTTTCCTATCTTTTTCCAAAAATGTTTGGACTTCTCTGATTTTTGCCGTTCTCAGTCATGAAACTACGTATCGAATCAGGATAAGAGTTCTCAGTCATGAAACTACGTATCGAATTAGGATAAGAATCAAGCTATCATGCTCGGGCTACAGTTCCAAAATAAGAACAAGATCCAACTCCAAAATCCATATTCCATACGCTACATTCAAAGTTAGGGATTCAAGATATCAAAACCCAAACTAATTAAAACGAAATTGGAATTCACATGCGACTCCGCATGCAGGTTGAACAAATCAAAACATAAACACCTAGATATTTTACTAGAGTACATAAACACATAAAAAGGTTTTGAGAACAAAAATTAATTGCTTGCATCATCTCCATTGTCTAGTAGTTAGATTGAGATTGATAAAAAAAAAGTTAAGATGAAGTTTTGGTTCGTTAATAAAAAAGGTATAGTTTTATCTCCTGCTGCAAGGCACGGGCATATTTGCTAGTTATAACAAAAGCCGGCTTGCCGGATTTAAAAAAAAAATAAAAAAAGACATAGTAAATGATAAAACCAAACCAATATTATACCGACACCCAAGAACCCGACGACATATTTGTTTCGAAATCCGTACTCTGTACTCCGTCGTCGCCATTGCTCGCACAAATTAACCATGCCAGTCTGCCGGATACTACTCCGAACACCCAGCCAGCACATCATCGTGATCGCTTAAACTTATCAGCTTGCTTATCAGCCGGTACTTCGGCTTTAACAACCGAAATTAGCCGTCGAAACCACCAGCAGATCGAGGCGATGCTTGATGGCGACGCGAACAAATTAACATGGTGCAAAAGTGAAACTTACTTGGCTCGGACGGCGTGTTCCAACTTCCATGTCAAGAGGAAGCCGTCACTGATGAGTTGCTCGTAGCTGCTTGCGTTCGCCCCGCCATACTTTCCAAGCACAGGCACGACAGTAGCACCGCAGCCGTCCAAGAAGTATCTCCCGTCGGACTCGCCGTAACGCCCTCCGATGCGAGCAAACGTGCTGTTGCCACATCTCGTCTCCACGATCCCCTCGTCCGCAGCCGTTGCCGGCGGCGGCGCCTTGGTGCAGTCGTACAGGATCAGGTCCTGATTGACAGGACTGATGGAGAACGGAAGGGCGACCTTGTCGGAGCTGTTGTTTTTGAGGATGCTGCAGCTCTCATCGCCATCGACGGAGCTGTTCATGAGCTTCTGGACCCCTTGGGAGTCGGCGACGACCAAGGAGGCGTTGTCGTAGAAGACGGTGAGGATCTGGAGCCAGTGATCGTACCGGCTGTATCCGAGGTACGGTGTGCTGTTCACGCAGCGAACCTGGAACCCGATCGCGCCGCAGTTGGTCTTCGTCGCCTTCTCGGGACGATCCCGAACGGGAAGGCGATGGTCACGTCGCCGCATGGCGTGGGCGGGGCAGTGTTCTGCTGCTGAGGCAAGGATCATCAGCGGCAACGACAGGACCATCGACACCGACGAGACGAGCGAGGTCGATGTCCAAGCCATGGTGGAGGATCGGAGCATGGGTGGGTGGGGTGGGCCGGTAGGGTACTGAGTTTCTACGATTGCAGTAGCAACGAGACAAACAGGCGTACTGGGTGACTAAATGTTAAATTCCGAAAGGTACTATAGCGGCCGGAACGTTTGACTGGGGACATTTTCATTGACAACAGGGAACATTGGTTTAGTGGCTTAGGAGAGCAGAGGAACCGTTTAATTAGGCGAGGAAACAAATGAAGTGAATCGTGGAATAGTTAAGACGAACCCGTCAGGCTGAACTCACGGATAAAGTGACTAGTGGACTTGTTAAGCAGATCGACCCGTCAGAGCAGAAACACTGGGACGGAAGTTGTGCCAGGCACATATTTGGGGCTCCCTTTGCATACGCGAAAGAAGGATTGATGTGCAACCTTTGATAGATAAGGTGGGAGCTAAGTTGCCGGGTTGGAAGGGCAAACTTTTAGCCATATCGGGCAGAGAAACCTTAGTCAAAACGGCTCTATCGTCTCAACCGATATACCATATGACTGCTTTCCCGGAGCACAAGTGGCTGATTGAAACATTGATAAGCTGAGTTGAAGCTTTCTTTGGAGGGAAACACCGGACAAGGTATATGGCGGCCATTCCCTCTTAAACTGGCCAATGACATGCAGACCAAAAAATAAGGGTGGCCTAGGGATTTTGGATCTTGAACGCTTTGCGAGGGCTCTAAGACTAAGATGGTTATGGTTTCAATGGAAGCACAAAGATAGGGTGTGGATCGATTTAGATCATCCATGTGATGATAAAGATCGAGAGCTATTTGCAGCTTCCACGATTGTGTCAGTGGGGAATGGAAAAACAGCGAGCTTCTGGTCTTCATCATGGATTGAAGGAAAAACTCCAAAATCCATGGCACCAAGATTGTTCAAAAAGACGAGAAGAAAGAGGATTTCGGTGTCGGAGGCCTTAAAGGACAACAGATGGCCGGGTTGGGCATATTTGCTCCTATTCAAGACATAGAAGAGTTAAATGAGTACTTCACGATCTGGGAATATGTGAGTACAGTCCAGCTAGATGATACTAGGCAGTGGCGAATCTAGCCAATAAACTCATCGGGGTCATTGCATTAACAAATCAGGTTTAACACTATTGATGAGCAGTGATTAACAATAATTCTATACTGATTTCTTGAAAGTCGTCGGGATCAGCCGACCCCGATGGTATAGGCTAGATTCGCCCCTGATACCAGGGAGGATTCCATCAGATGGAGATGGACACAGGATGGCGAATACTCGGCTAAAAGTGCCTACCAAATCCAATTCGAGTGATCCTATAGTAAGTTAAAGTTGTCACCAATTTGGAGGGCAAAGGCAGAGGCAAAATGTAAATTCTTCGCATGGACATTACTTCATAACAAGATCTTGACGGCTAACAACTAAGCAAAGAGGAACTGGCAGCATGATCCTCTATGTAAACTCTGTGGGACTGAGCCGGAAACTCCAAACCACCTTTGCAAAAACTGCCCCTTCACTCAACAGTTGATTAAACCTTTGCAAAAACCGCCAGTACTTCTGAGACGTTGGTTAAACCTATTGGTTCTAGATACGGTGGATACGACCGGATCAATACATAAGTACTGGCGGTGATGTCGAAGTAAATTTGACAAGACACAAAAGAGAAAATTTGATGGCATCTTGGTTTGTCTCTGGTGGAATATTTGGAAAGAGCGAAACAGGAGAACTTTTCAGTAAAAATCATTGAATGTGCATCAAGTAGCGGCTTTGTGCAAAGATGATATCCAACAACGACGGACCTTCCTAGGGGCGGGGTGGGGTGGCCGCCCCAGCTACCGGCGCCGTCCGTGTGCGCTAACGCAGTAACACATCGTGTTCTCGCCGGAACGGGATCTTTCCTCGTGTTCAAAAAAAAAAAATGTTCTCGCAGGAACGCAGTTTGTCCTTCTGGTTACGTGATGTGGCTAGTGCAGTTTGTGTTGCCGGGACTTGCCGGACTCAATCACAAGAGTTCCCAAGTCACAGACGGATGCAAAACGAGTTTTAAAACAATTTCAGTGATTAGCTTCTTGTTTGTGAATGCTGATCAGTGCACTCGTGAAAATGTAATAGTCGAGTGGCAGCATTTAACCCAAAATTAAAACTCAAGTTTAAAGACAAGTGGCCAAGCTTAGAGTACTAAAAAAACAGTCAAACGAATTATAATTTCCAACGGAGGCGTGCCGAGTAGACCTGACGTCCTCAGGTCGATTGGCCCACTTGTTCGAACTCCGCTGCGGGGAGGAGCTGGGAATTGACGGCACGGTGTCCACACCGGCGCTGCCCGCTGCCGTTTCTCACCAGACCCCGGACGTCGACTCCAATCGGTCGGTGGGGAGCACGCCGGCGTGCGTTCGCTGTCGCTTCCTTCCAGGACTTCCTGTCGGCGGTCACCTGCCGCTGGATGAGCCAATCCTCAGCGGTCGGCCCCTCCTCCGCTCGTCCAAAATCACTGATGACGAATCGGCTTTAAGACGCAAAACCGCCTCGCCCGCGAAGCCAGGGCAGCGCGATCCACCAATGGAGCGGCGGGTGATGGAGGTGTTGCTCGCCAAGATTGAGGGCGCCCGGTCGTGGCGGCGCGGACGCCGGCACCGAGCTGGCGAGCAAGTTCGGGAACACCGCCGGTTGGATCGCCCGGCAAGCGGCAACGTTTGCGTGAGTTCTTCCCCATGATTCGGCCCGGCTGACGCCATCGGCGGCACCCACGGGGATCCCTTGCCTGCCGCCGTAGCTCCCCCTCTTTCGTCGCGAACAGTTTACCTTTTAAGTACAACCGTGTTGCTCCGCCGTTAAAGCGGCGATTCTTGTCTGTGTGTCCATGTGCGCGGCGGTCAATTGTTTTGGCTAAAGCATACATCGTGTAAAACTCTTACTTCTCTTAATATAAGACGTGTCAATGTGCATGTTTTCAAGAAAAAAAAAAAATCCAACGGAAGCAGTACTATATGGAGTATATAGATCTAACGCGTGCATTTTGCTCTTTCTACTAATAAATAAGCTAGTAGTAATGGGTATTGTTAGTTCCAGGACCAAGAGTGAAGTTAGCTTACCTGACGGCGACGAAGACTGCCATGTCCCGAGGTAGCCGTCCGAGACGAGTTGCTGGTAGTTGCTAGCGTTCACCTTGCCAGGCACTCCAAGCACCGGCACCAAGGCAGTGGTGCAGCCTTCCAAAAAGTAGCTGCTTGCTGGCTCGTCGGGACGATCGGCGGCACGAACAAACGTGTTGTTCTGGCACGCCGTCTCCACGAGCCCCGTGCCTGATGGCGGTTGCTTGGTGCAGTTGTAGAATATGAGCTTCTGATTAACGGGACTGACCCAGAGCGGAGAGAAACAAGTTGGGTGAAGGTGTCGTCGGCGGCCGTTGGGATGCGACACCCACCGGGGCTAGACCTATTGAAGTATGGACGCCGCAAGTGTGTATCGGCGACGAGCAAGGAGCGGTTGTCGTAAAAGATGCTGAGGATCCGCACGTCGAACTCGCTCTGATAGGCTCCGAAGTATGGGATGTTGTTACTGCAACTGATCTGCAACCCAAGTAAGGCGTCGCCACAGCGTGGCTCGGAGCCGTCGTTCGGGATGAGCCCAAACGGGTAGGAGATGTTCACGTTGCCGCATAGCACGGGCGGGCACTGCTCTCCTTCTTGTTCTTGTCCATCTGCTGCCACTGTAGGCTTCATCATCAGTGGCAAGGATAAGGCCACCCACACCGACGACGACGAGACTAGGAAGGCGAGCAGCAACGATAAGAGAGCCATGGAAAGCTTAATTCGACGATGGCATTAGCAGGACGAACAGAAGGGTGAACCGCTCACAGGCACTGGTGGGTGGCTCAGTGTAAATGGTGGAGGCGATCGAGTCCGCGTCGTCGTGTGCGTAGAGACGAAACTTTGACTAGTAGGCATTCAGGTCGGGTCGTCGTCGTCATCCACGCATAGCCGGTATGGACGTACAGTACGGGGGCAAGGCGACGACTGACGACGTGACCGCGGATGAGCGCAACCCGGTAAAGGCACACGCTCCTGTCTGCCGGCCAACAAGAGCCACCGGATGTTATTCCTAACTTCCTAAGGGGAGACCGGGAGACTAGCTAGCATGCTGGTCACGCAATGCTGTAGATATGATTTTGGCGTGTACTCGTTCCAACCTGAGTATGTTTGCAAATAATTTAGCAACAGCCTAGCATGTTTTTAACGGCACTCATGTACCCCTGAATTTGCATGACTAATTTATATGTTGATGTGTTTGCCACAAATAAAATCACTTAATCCGTATCTTCTCTCTCAACCGAATGCGTTTCTGTCGATTGCCTGGCAGCAAAATCTGTTCTTGCAAAGAACATTGAGGCATAGTACTAATATTGTTACACTATTATTGAACGGCGCAGCGCTGGCGCTACTAATCATCTTCGCGCAGCGAGTTGCGATTGCGACACAACTCGCAGATCCTAGATTGTGTCACACAAGGGAAAACGCTACGCGGTGCACGCACTGGTGCTGGACAGTCCTAGATTGAGAACAACCGTAAATCACAGAGGAAAACGCGAGGATGTTGACGAATGCGCAGACCCAAGGTCTTCGTCTCCTACTAGTTGACCGCAGTCTGCATTCTGCACAGCGTCTGCTCCCGGATGAGCTTAAACGGGAAGGAGACTTGTACGCGTCATAGATGAAGTGACTTGTGGACTGTCACAGCCTCAGAAGTCAGAACAGAAGCACAGGAACGGAAGGTGTAGGCCAGCTTGCCTGCACATTGTGTAGAGTTTCAAGCAACATGTAATTCATGGTTTGGGAGATTATGTGTGATGGGCCATAAAAGAGGGGCAGGGCATAAGTGAAACAAAGAGTGGCAAGTTGCTTTTAACAGAAACAATGTACTCCCTCCATCCCAAATTATAAGACGTTTGACTTTTTCTACCCCAAGTGACTACTCGTCTTATTCAAAAAATTTGCGTAAACTTAGTCAATTTTAAGTCATTCTTGAAGAACTTTTGTTAATAAACCAAGCCATGACAAAAGAAATGATATTTTGCACAAATTTTTGAATAAGACAAATGGTCAAACTTGAGGTCCAAAAAGTCAAACGTCTTATAATTTGGGATGGATTAAGTACATTAGGTGGATACCAAATATCTTATGCATAGTAGGACAATAAGACTTCAACTCTTAAATCCTTAACCTTTATCACTTTGCATGTAAGATATTATATTAGACCAGTAGTCTTTAGTTCGAAACAAATATCGTATTGAGTTAAGTTTTTGCCATTCTGTCACGGGAGACACCTACACAAGTTGAATGCCCAATTCCGGTGTTGTAGGTATGTTTCATAGAGTAGGTAACCGTCGTAAGGTTTTTGAATTCACAACGCTTATCTCCTTCATCTATAGCATTTCACTATTAACTTGTCTTGATGTACCACTAATCACGCTTGTACTTTCAGAATTCAATCGTAAGTTGCACCGTCGCTGCAAAAAGAATAAAAAATTGTGATATCAACATTGTTGTAAATGATACCGAATAATTGTTGAAATATATATGTATGTCAAATAATATCTTACAATATTTGACTGAAGTTTTGCCTTGGTGGCATGTCAGTTCATCCGAACCTCTCTCAAACATTTGCAAGACCTTTCCAATGGTAGGACGATGCATCGGTAATATTTGGATGCACCATAGACCAATTACACTTAATTTTTCTGGCAGTTCCTTCATTTTCATTTGTGACTTCACATGCCTGTAATCCATCTTGACCAAAATGGTCATAAATCCAATGTGGAAAATACTTTTGACTTGATTGTTGAGCCACTGAATTCACATTTTTCTACCTCCAACCATCTCGAGCAACATCATTCCATAACTATAAACATCGATTTTGTTGAAACAACCCCGAAGGTTCGAGTGCACTTCAGGGAGCTATAAACCCAGGTGTTCCTCTAGCACCGATCATAGAAAGCTTGCTCTCCTTGGTATGGCACAGCTTGGCCAAACCAAAATCAGCAATCTTTGGGTGAAAGTTCGATCCAAAAGGATATTTTGTGGCTTGATATCAAAATGCACTATCGAGTATTACAACTATGGTGCAAATATTCTAACCCTCTAGCAATCCCAATTGCAATGATATAGATCTTATCCCATCCTAAAACTGCTTTGGGATTCTCAGAGTATATATACTTATCCAAAGAACCATTTGGCATATAATCATATATTAGGGCCCTCTTTGAGCCTTCCAAACAAAACCCAAATAAGCTAACAATATTAATGTGAGATGTCCTGCCAATACTCATAACCTCATTCACAAACTCCTCACCGTCACCTTTGGAGTCATGCAGGAACTTCACTGCAACTAGACGACCGTCATCTAGCCTTCCTTTGAAAACCATGCCATAACCACCTTCACCAAGCTTATTATTAAGGGATGATGTTATCTTTGTTAGTTCTGAGTACTTGTATCTTTTTGGAGCTAGTGATCCATGTGCTGATATTAGGGCCTCAATGTTCTCTTCTATGGTGCTGCTGGTCTTCTTGCAAAGGAAAAACTTTAGTTTTTGCCTGTGCCACACCAACACATATATACATGGTAGGAGCAAGATTGCAGCAACTGAAACTGGAATTGAAATTAAAGTAGATGTTATATTCTTCTCAAGAAACAACGAGGTGTTATAATATGAGCATTTAGATTTAGAGGCCATAAAAAATTTAAATTGTACGTATTGAAATAAATTATAATGATCACATATTTTACTCCAAATCATGTAGTTTTATATTGAAAGGTATAAATTGTGGGCTAATTGTTCGAATTTTTTACATTACGGTATGTATGTGCTAAATATATATGTATATATGTAAAAAGTTTTATAGTAGTTCTTCTAAGATCTTCCAAGTAGCAATAGCTGAAAATAAATTTAACTTATTGCATTAAATAACTATATATAACTAGGGAAATTTGAAACAATGTCAAAAGTAGCATACCTATTAGTGCTATCTTCCTGCCACTCCCGTTGACACCTAAAATAGCATGGAATAATTTAAAAATGAAACAAGTTAATTATTGTGTTTGTAAAATGAAAACAATTCAATATTCTGCATTTGGAATTTGAAGGATGCAACTCTCTTATGATGACTTCCACTATACTCCCTTCATATTGGTAATAGAAGTCGTTTAAGACAGGAACACGCTCTCTAAAACACAATTTTGACCTCTTGTTATTATAAAAATATTTATGGAAATGTGATATATGTATACTTCTATTAAAGTATTTTTTTAAGACAAATATATTCATATAATTTTCACATTTACAAACTCAACAACTTAAAAGTTATTAATAATTTATATTCTAATGTTTGACTCAAATCTTATCCAAAACGACTTCCTTTACCAAGACGGAGTGAGTATGCTCTAAGTTGATCGATGTATGCTGGGAGGACGTGGTTTTGATAGGTTGAAGACCGGAATAATGACGGATTTGATTCTTCTTAACCGTAATAAAGACGACATGTTTTTATTTATTTATTTGTCAACTAAATGGATACCACGGAATTGATATTTGAATCTGTCACTGAATCTGAATGTTCTTAACTTGCATAGTTTCAAGACATTGTTACTTTCGCTTGATCACCATGTATTTTTTTGAGCTCCCTATTCTTAAAATGTTTGTTTGAGTGTTTAGACATCTCTTCCATTGTGGCGTAGGCCAACTGTTTTCCTAGTTCCAGATTATTGCAAACAAACAAAAAAAGACTAGGCAAATTTGCTGTGCATTTTAAATTTCCTGAACTCACCGTACTTGTCACCGGAACAGTACAGGCGAACTTGGTGCTGGTGTCGCCGTAGTAACTGCATTCCCCGCCGCTTGCCATGCACTTGGCAGCGCTTTCCACTCCACGAGGAGCCCATTCTTCATGCTGGTGATGTAGTCATCCCCATTTTCATGGGGAGACCCAGAAATGGCACGACGGTGAAGAGGCAGCGGGCGTGTTAGGCGCCGACCACTTGGTCGTGGGCCGCCCACCTAAGGGCCCAGGCGCCCTAACACACTCGCCCGGACGCCGCCCACGATCTTTCTTCCTCCTCCCGACGCTCGCCCCGCCGGCGCCCTAGCGGCGAGCCCTAGGGCGCCGGCGGCGTCCGCTTCTCCCCTTCCCCTTCTCTTCTTCTCCCACTCCGGCAACCCTAACCCTAGCTCTGCTCCAAGCTCCAAAGTCCGGCCATGGCGCCCCGCCCGGCCGGGCCCAACCGCCCCTATCACGGCCAACCGCACCTAAGCCGCCCCCGGCGACCATGCCGACCGCCCGGGCCTACCCGCTCCCCGGCCGGCCATTCTATACCCCACACGGGAAGGTCTTGAGGTCGACTCCGGCTCGCGTGCCGTCGTCGTCGCCCGGCTCCGCCTCGCCTCGGCCGTCTCCGCCTCGGCGAGCCCTGCGCGGCCAGCAGGCCGTGGGCCACGGGCAGGCCGTGAGCTGGCCCATCACGGGGTGGTCGGCGCGGATCGGCGCCCGGCCGGTCGGCGCCGATGATTCCCGAGGCAGCCCGGCCGCCGCCGGCCCGGACGAAGGAACTGTTGTCGCAAAGGCGGTCGTGAAACCCGGCCCGACTCCGCGGTTGGGAACCCGCCCGTGCACTCGCCAAGAAAGAGCAGCTCTTTGTTGGTTTTGCTGAACACGAATGAGGGAGAGAAGGGCGAGATGTTCATTGTCATTTGGGCGGCCGGTGGACGACGGGAGGTTGTGGTCCACCACATGGAAGGAAGCGTTCTTGGGGAAGATGTTGAGCTTTGATACGGGCAGCGCCGCAATGGCGAGTTGTTTGGATCTCGGAGTTCCCGAGGGGATCGACGGACATCTCCGTGGAAGGGAATGGATCGAGGGACAGCCGGACCCGGGCAGAGTGGTGTTCAACCAACGGCGGCGACCGGAGAAAGGACGGTGGCGAGTCTTTGACCGCGAACGGTCGCGTGGTCCACGCCACGCGCTCTAAGCTTTTGATTAGTCTCGTTTTTTTTTTTTTTTTCTCTCGTATTTCTGAATTTCTTTAATATACGAGTTGCGGGATATCTCGTTAACCGGCTGCCGACTCCGACGGCAAAGTGGCGGCGGCTAAGCTAAAACGCCTACCGGCCACCGCGGTTGGGAACGACAACACGCGTTTCGCTAAACCTCCATCGGGTAAACAAGTAGATTGGTGGTTTGGGCGGCTCATGTTCTTGCGTGGTGTGTGGCGGGCGTGTGAGTGCGACGGCCGGCGCCGCCGGACTAGCTGTTGGACACTTTTTAAGAGCGATTGCCCTACGAATGCAGTTCTCTCTATGCTATAGTACTAGTTCCAATTCAATTGCGAACTTACCGGCCCGGTAGTGGTGGTGATGACGACGGCGGCGGCGGTTGCCATGTCAAGAGGTATCCCTCACGGATGAACTCCTTGTAGTTTTCCGGGTTTTGCCTCGCCGGGCCTCGCAAAGCATCGGCATGACGGTAGCGCTGCAGCCCTCCAAGAAGTAGCTGCCGGGCACCTCGGGACCCTTGGTGACGCCAACCAGCGTCGTGTTCCCGCATGCCGTGTCCACGAGCCTGCGGCTCCGCCTCTCCGCCTCCGTCGGTGGCTCCACGCACTTGTAGAAGATCATGTTCTGGTTAGTTGGGCTGATCGAGAATGGGAAGCTGAGCCTGGAGGAGCTGTTGTTGCTCGGGGAGTGGCAGCCGTCGTTGGAGGCGGGGCTATTGAAGTCTTGCAGCTTGAGGAGATCGGCGATGAGCAAGGAGGAGTTGTGGTAGAAGATGTCGAGAATCCGTGGCGAATATTGAGTCGACCCCCCGAAGTATGGGGTGTTGTTATAGCAGAGAACCTGGAACTGCAACTCGGAACCCGGTCACCCCACAGTTGCTCTCCGTTGCGTTGTCGGCAACGATCCCGAACGGGAAGGAGATGTTCACGCGGCCGCATAGCGTCGGGGAGCAGATCACTCCTTGCAGGTCCGCTGCCGTCGTCGGTGCCGCCGTCGCGAGCATCACAGGTGGCACCGCCGACAACGCCCATGCCGTCCAGACCGAGGAGACGAGGGAGAGCCACGATAAGGACAGGGCCACAGCCATCGGAGCATCACAAGTGCTGAAGGTGATTCTGATTCACAATCTATGATGGGAGATCATGAGGAGTGGGAGACGAAGAAGGGCAACAAGCTTTGGAGCCATGGCCCATGGGAGCGTAACAAGCAGGTTTCCATGATTGCACTACAGAGGAAGGAAGAGTTGAAGAATGACGAGTTCCACGGAAATAGGTAGAGGGACAATGATTTAAGGGACCAAGAGTCTGTGGGGATTCGTTAGTGGACTGTACGGCAAGAGTGGACTTGTCTGACTAGTGACTAATCCTTGACCACTGCATTTGGAGAAGAGCTTTCTGCACACAGCAAAGATTGTGTAATTGTGTTTGGCAGGGCTAGCTCTAGCTATATCTTCTCCAAAAACGGCTTTGGCTGCAGCTTTTGTGGATTTTTTTTTTCTCAAATTCATCTCATTGGAAAAATGTCCAATGAAGCAGCCATGCCATCCAGACCGTGGAGGCGAGGTTGAGCCACGGCAAGGACGGAGCCACAGCCATGTCCCATGGGAGCATAGCATCACAAGTAGTGAAGGAGATTCCGAATTGGTGATGGAGAAGGGAGATAGACGATGAGGGCGCAAGTAGCTGGCTAAATGGTTTAGGTGAGTGCTCACTCCGCCGCCTCCATTGCCTCTGCCTCAGGCAACGACAGCGAGAAACGCCTCCGACTCCCTCTACCCTGATTCACACACCTCACGCTTCGATTCCCTCTGAACAAATTATTAGCACCAATTTCACGATGTGGCTATCCTTAATTCACACAGGTAAAAAATACCTATGTCAAAATTATGATTAGCAATATGTTTAGATTTAAATTTTCAAAATATTTTCAATCCTATTGAAATACTTGATGTTAAATGATGCTGACACAAAACTCTCATGAGCAAGATCAAATCTGTATGGGCAAAATGGTCTTTCTATAGCTCAATTGACACCGTCATATGTTCTTAACAGAATATATAGGAGCAAGCTGAATTTGAATTTCAAAAAGCTGGGGAAAACGGCACCCGCATCAAGCTGGGGAACGGGGAGTCCACCTACTTTTGGACGGATGCGTGGATTGACGGCGAGTCTATTCGCAACATTGCGCGGGGGGAGTTTTCACGGCTGTGAGCCCGCGCAATTGGGGGTCTCAGTTGCCCCGACGCCCTGGTGGACGATGCTTGGCTCCTACACACATCGGGGGTGGCTTCTCCTATGCTTTGATTGATGAATTTGACACCCTTTGTGACTTGCTGGACAGCGTGCAGCTCTCTGATCAGCCGGATGTCTTTGAGTGGAAGTTCTCAGAGGACCACTCCTACTCGCGGCATCGGCTTATGGGGCCATGTTCTTCGGTTCATCACCGGTTCTAGGTGCTCGGCAGCTGTGGAAGGTCGCCGCGCCACCTCGGGTGCGGTTCTTCTTTTGGCTGGCGATGCATGGGAGGTGCTGGACCGCTGATCGTCGGCATCGGCATGGACTTCAGGACTCCGACCTCTGCATCTTTTGCAACCAGGGTTGTGAAACGATAGACCACATCATGCTTGGCTGTGTGTACAGTAGGGAGGTCTGGCTAATCGTTCGACAAGATTACAACTGAGGCCGCTTGTTACCGTCGTCGAGGAAAATTTCATGACATGGTGGCTGCGCACGAGGAAGCTTCTGCCCAAGCCAACTCGTCGGGGCTTTGACTCGCTCTTCTTCCTGGTTAGTTGGTTCCTTTGGAAGGAACGTAATGCTAGGACCTTCGATGGTGCTTCTAAGACCACGGTGCAGCTGTCGTCCGCGGCAAGGGATGAAGCTCACGCTTGGTGCAGTGCAGGGAATAGGCACTTGGCTGCCCTGTTGGCCTCGGCCGGGCTGTAGGCTTCTTTCTTTTTCTCTGTAGCACAATCTGTTGGAATGTAGCTCTGTGTTGTGTATCCAGTAGAAGCTAGGTTGGCGTCTCGGTAATAGTTATTACCGTCCCGTCTTGGATTCTTGCGTTTGTTTTAACTTTATCCTGCTTAATGAAATACGCGCAACGGCGTGGCCACAATAAAAAAGCTGGGGAAAAAATCATATAAAATTAAAAAAAAGATGAGAGCAGACCTACCGTTGAACACCACAGTGAAACTATGAAATTATTAGTCCCAAAAATAGAAACAAGTGTTTAGCTTCTCTAGCGAATGCTCGTCGATCAGTGGCGCAGTGCAACTTACTGATCACGGCAAGGCCACCAAAATTTCAGTTTAGTTATGATTCAAAAAAATAGTTTCAGTTAAGTAGTCATATTCTTCGTTGATGCATCGGAGCACTAGCGAGAACAGTCATAGGCGAAAGAGGACCGGCGAGAGCTAAATAATGGCAGGTCAAGGTGACGCTGACCAGGTAGACACACTACTACTCTTTTCATTTTAGGTGCCGGAAAAAAATATTTTAGGTGGCGGTTTTCATGACCGCGACGGATGTAGGGTCACAGTAAATCATGGATTTACCGTGGCGGTTTTAATGCCCGCCGCGGTTAATAAAATAAAAAATAATAAAAATTCAAAAGCCCATATCCGCCCTCGCCGCCGCCGCCATGGATCCGCCGCCGGGTCGTCAGCCGCCGCCGCCCGGCGTGGATCCGGCCGCCGGGGTCCAAAGCCGGCCGCCGCCGCATGGATCCGGCTGCCGGGCCGAGATCCGGCTCCGGGAGGGCTGCGCCGCCGCCATGGAGGTTGGAGGAGGACCGTAGGGATCCCGCACGCGCGGAGGAGGAGGACCGCAGGATCCCGCACACGTAGAGGAGTAGGGACCGCGGATCCCGCGACGGAGGAGGGCACCCGCTGGATCCCACACGCGCCGGAGGAGGGGACCGCCGGATCCCGCACACACCGGAGAAGGAGGACCGCGGATCCCGCGACGGAGGAGGAGCCGCCGGATCATGCGCCGCCTCGTGCCGCTCGCGGATCCCGAGCCGTCACCGGAGCCCGCGTCGCCCAGCTCCCGGTGGAAGACATGGAGGGGACGATCGCCGGTGGCGTGACTAGGAGGGGAGGGACGGTCGCCGGTCGCCGGTCGCCGTGCTCGTGGGGAGACGACAGGGGAGGGGTTCCCACACGCGCCGGTGAGAGAGAGAGAGAGAGAGCGTATGGTGTGTGTGAGAGAGAGGAGTGAGTGTCTGGCTGAGGTTGGGAAACCCTAAGACTCCCCTCTCAATATATACGAGCCTGATTTCAGATTGATTTTGGGCTTTTTGTGGGCTCTTTGGGTTGGCTAGTTGGGCTTCATTTACCATGACGGTTTTTTATAAAAACCACCACGGTTAATAAAAAAACTGCCGCGATTAATAGAGACATTAAACGTGACGGACATCTAAATAACCGTCACGGAAAATGATTTCGAAACGCTGTGCAAAATCAAGTATCAACTGTGTAGTAGTGACACCATGCCGGCTTGAGCACTCCACTGTGATCCGGAACGACACACGCATGTTTACCCGGGGTTGCTGCGTGGCCGGTGCGTGTACGCACATTCTTGTCAAAGTCGTCAATGTCACGAAGACAATCGGAGTGATAAATTCATGGAGCCTACGCAGGATATGGATATGACTCCATGACTCCAATGCGTCAGCGGTCAGCGCCACCGCAGGAAATGAGGTCTTTTTGTAGCTAAACCAGCATGTGCCGGACAGCCAGAATCGGCCGCCGGCATCCAAAGTAGACTCACCGGCGCATGTTGACCGTGCGCGCCTGCCGCCGGGGCAGATGCACCGGAACTTCGCGGCGGAGCTGTCGTACCGGCACTGCCCGAAGCTGGCGTGGCACGCATGGCAGTCGCCGACGCCGGCCGGCTCCCAGTCCAGCACGAACCCGTCCTTCAACAGCCGGCTGTAGTTGGCCGCCGCCTCCGACCCGAGCACAGACATGTAGGCGTACTCGCAATATCTCCACGTCGCGATCGCCGGCGGTGGCCTGTCCCAGTAGTAGTTCCCACCGAGATACGCGTAGATGGGAGTGCTGCTGCACTTGGCAGTGGCGTTCGCGTACTCGGGGCCGCTCGGGGCTGCCGTGCCGGTGCAGTTGTAGAGGAAGCACAGGGCACGGTTCTGTGTGGGCTAATATTGAACAGGGTAAGCGCGATGCTGGAGGACACGTTGAAGTCGATCTGGCACACGACGTCGGCTCCGGTGAGCTTAGCATGACAGGCGACGAGGGAGTAGTTGCTGTAGTCGATGCCGAGGACGTGGATGGAGGTGCCCCTCAAGGAGGCTACGCGGCCGTCGTCGCTGCACCAGATCTCGAAGGCCGGGTGGCCACAGCTGATAGAAGAAGACGATGGATTGTTGGTGCTGTTGCCGAGCCAGAACGGGTACCGGAGACTGAGGTTCCCACATGCCGCCGGCTGGCAGTCATCGGCGCTTGCATGGTCATGGAATTGGAGAAGCGAGACGACAAGGAGGGGGAGAAGCAGTAAGGTCGGGCGCATGTTAACTGAAGGGGAATTGACCGAGAGCGGCAGCAACCAGCAAGACTGGGGAAGTACAGTAAACAGTAGGCAATTTGTTAGCGCCGTATCAAGTCTCTGTAAGCAAGAAAGGGCTCGGCCGGGTGATCGAGCCAGTGTAAGTCTCCGCTTAGCAACGAACGAGTCCAACACGCTGACTAGTCCCAAAAAAAAAAAAACATTGACTAGTCCAAATGCACTGCTACCCCTATTCCCTATTAGATCCTCATTTGTCGGTCTTGAATTTTAAGTAAATGAGAGTGATCTCCTTACACTCGACCTGGACATATGAGCGTGTTCAGCCTCGTCTTGCCTTAGCTTGTTTCAGCTTATTCTCTCTCACGAATACTATTCATTCGGCCAAAATCAGCCATCATTCAAAATCAGCCGAACAGCGACTTGTAAGATTTTTCATGATGGAACTTGTTTTCTTATGCTAGTCTTAACACCTTCCAATTTCCAAGATGTGAAACTTTGCCATAAAATAGGCGTATCTCTCAATGTACAGTTTAATTGCACAGTTTCATATGCTCACGGCCCCTGACCTTTCTCCCATTGCTTGGTTTAATTGCATAGTTCTATGGTGAAACACTATTTCTCTCTCAATGGGGGGGTTTCACACCGTTTTCAACGCATATGAAACAGTGCCCAAAGGTTTCATCCTGTTGAAACTTTTTCCTTCTCTCTCCTAAGAGTTTCATGCAAAAAGTGAAGTTTAGCTGATGTGGCACTGCATTTAATGTGCATGAAACTCCCATTGAGACTAGCCTTAAACTGAAGGGGCGACGGCCGGCCCTACGGATATGATATATTAAAGAGTGAATTGCAATGTGAGTATCTAAACTATTGTTTGCTTGTGTATCAGACTCTTTTTTTCCCTCGTCCCAATACACGCACATGCGTGATTTAAAAAAAAAATACACTCATTTTTATTCAATTATATTCTTGGTAGGGACTGTATGTAACCAAACGGATACTGGAATTGATATTTGAATCAGTGACTAGCACTACGCCGCTTGCATAGTTTCAATACATGATCTAATAAGAGCTAATGGCAATTTATAAATTAAATGTTGTTAAAATTGTGAGTGATAATCGTATCAGGACTTAATAATAAACTTGAAATGGTTGTTAAAATTGTCAACTCCTCTTCCTGCTAAGCAGATAGATAGATTTGGTATAATACTAGTTCCAAGAGAGAAGTTACCTGGTGGTGGTGGCGCCGGCCACGGCCACTGCCATGTCGCGAGGTAGCCGTCCCAGACGAGTTGCTTGTAGTTGCTAGCGTTCACCACCGTGCCAGGCACCAAGCACCGGCACGAAGGCAGCGGTGCAGCCTTCTAAATTGTAGCTGCTTGCTAGCTCGTCGGGGCGCCCATTGGCAGCACGGACAAATGTGTTTTTCCGGCATACCGTCTCCACGAGCCGCGCGCCAGACGGCGGTGGCTTGTGCAACTGTAGAAGATGAGCTTCTGATTGACGGGACTGACCGAGAGCGGAGGAACAAGTTGGGAGAAGGTGTCGTCGTAGGCCATCGGGATGTGGCACCAACCGGGGCTAGAGCTATTGAAATATGGATGCCGCTCGTGTGTATCGGTGACGAGCAATGAGCGGTTGTGGTAAAAGATACTGAGGATCCGCATGCTGAACTCGCTCTGATAGGATCCCAAGTATGGGATGTTGTTAGTGCAACTAATCTGGAACCCAAGGTCGCCACTGCAGCCAGGGATCATACGCTTGCCGTCGTCCCGGATGAGCCCAAACGGGTAGGAGATGTTCACGTTGCCGCATAGCACGGGCAGGCAGTATTCTCCTCCTTGCCCATCTGCTGCTGCCACCGTAGGCATCATCATCGGTGGCAAGGATAAGGTCACCCACACCAACGATGAGACTAGGTAGAGCAATAACGAGGACGGAGCCATGGAAAGCTTCAACGATGGCAATAGCAGGACGAACAGAAGGGTGAACTGCTCACAGAGTGAGTCACAGGCACCGGTGGACGATGGTGGGCCTGGTGGCTGAGTGTAAATGGTGAAGGCGAGTCATCATCGTTTTCCGCGCATAGCCTATGGGCGTACAGTACGGGGCAAGGCGACGACTGACGTGACCGCGGATGAGCGCTATCCTGTAAAGGCAGGCACGCCGCACGCTACTATCGACCGGCCAACAAGAGCCAGACTTTGTTACTCCTACGGGGAGACCGGCCGGGAGACTAGCTTTTTTTTTTGAGGCAGACGCAATGCTGATATGATTTTGCCTTGTAGTTCAACCTGAGTATGTTTGGAAAAACTTACCAGATTAACAACAGGCTATGTTTTTAACGGAACTCCAATTACCCCAGAATTTGTGATGCAGATCTACTAATTTTTTTTTTTTTTTGAGATTAATGCAGATCTACTAATAGGTGATCTCTGCCTCTCTGGCAACTTATACCTCACCAAACTGAGCCCGGCTGGACTGGCTCGTGGGCTTAGCCCGAGCCTGATGGGCTTTGGCCCACCCACGAACCTCACGAGGAGCCTGGACAACCTGATGATCACCCACATGACCAAACGCATTGCTTGTTGTCCAGTATTGGTTTTCACGTAATCCTCACGGGGCGTATGCTATGGAAACCAGGCTCATATGTGTAAAAACTATGTGAAACCTCGAATCACAACCACAGGATGATCATCTGATGGCCAGCGACACAGGTGGGTCTTTTTACAATTAAACGCCCGCCACAGCAGACCCGTCCCCGTTACTTTTGCAAATAGACCCCCATGGTCCTCTTCCTCTCCCCGATCCGCTCTCCCACGCCGCCCGGCATTCGCCCGCGAATCCCCCTGCTCAGATCCGCGCGCAGCGGTGCTCGCCGGTGGCCCGCGCCCCATGGCGGCGCCGAGCCTCGCGCGTGCAGCCTCATCTGTTGGTCTTCCCCAACGCGCACGATGGTGAGGACGCCACCGCCTCCAGGGAGTTTCGAGGGGACCGGCCGCTGCGGAACACGGCGATGATCTTCCCGTACGGGTGGACGCAGCTCCGGTTCATGGCGGACAGCCGGGCGTGTGGGCGTTGCACTGCCATATCTGGCCGCACCTCCCACATGGGCATGGGCGTCAACTTCGCGAGGCTGTGGACCTCGTCGGCAAGGTGCCCAACGAGGCGGTGTCCTGCAGTGCCACGGCCACCGCGCTCATGGCCGACGGCCACCTGTGATTGCCATCAAATGTTTGGAGGCTACGGAACCTGCTGCGTGTGCTCGGGCGGCCACCGGCGACCGCGTGCACGGACTGACCTTTGGCCTCCAGGGAGCGCAGAGAGGAAGACAGCAGATGTGTCTGAAACTCTGTCAAATTGTGTCTGTAATTTGTGACTGTATTTTGTGTCTCAATAATGGCAACGGTGCCTCCTATGTAATGAACTTGTGTGTGAAATTCTGTGAATTTGTGCCTTCTTTTGGTTAGTGATGAAATGCTTCTGAGATACATGTGTAGAACAGCTGAGACACGCAGACTGTATTCAGACTGCAAAATTCTAGCAAATGAACTTGGCCATATTGTACCATCAGTGTTCCATTCTATTGATAAAATTCACTGGTTGCTGTAAAATTCAAAGAAGTGTGCCTTGCCAACGGCAGCTGTAGCTTGTTGTACTACTGAAACTGTAATTTGTGTCATGGAGCTACCGCAGCTAATTTGGAAAATGGACAAGCATGCTGAACAAAGTGACATGTACAGAATAGATAAAGAATCGTTAGCTGCATGACTGAACTTTGACACATAGTCTGAACTTTGACAGATAAAGAATCATTAGCTCCATGACAGAACTTTGACACATGACTGAATTTGACACATAGTCTGAACTTTGACAGACAATATATGACATTTAAATAAAAAAAGAACAGTAATGTTGTGTTCACAAGAGACAGACAAAAGTGGAACAGGATAGCTTTACATTTAACTATAAAATCTGATATCAGGCATCTGTACAGCCGTTTGCCGTGGGTAGTCAATCAATCCCATCGACCTACCACGCATATGGCCATGCATATCTCTAGTGCCTGCTGCAGCATCGTAACATGCTAGTCATCTTAACATAGTACCTCTCAGCCGGTAGATGGGTGCTCGTACTCGTCACGTTGATGGCTGGCGGTCAGGGGTGATCACCGCTGGCGATGAACGGGTGCCCTAGTCTATCGCGAACGTGGGGCGGCGACTCCGTGAGACTCGCGTGAAACCGCGCCTGGGCTTCAGGTCCTTGGGGGTAATTTTCGAAAAGTGTGATTAGGATGGAGGAGTGGAGGGTTTAAGTGCTAAACTAACCCACCTTTACCTGAGACCATTGGATCGAATCCCACGTTCCCCGATTCGAGTTTACATAGTTTACATACGAACCTGGTTTCCATAGCATACGCCCCATCTTCTACATACGAAAGTTGGGCGGTTCTCGGCCTGTGAGTAAAGATGGCAGCGGTTCGGTTTCGTTCTGATATCCGCGGGGTTTCGGTTCTACGGGTTTCGGTTTTGGTGCTTTGGAATTTCACCCACGTTTTTTAGGTTCGGTTTGAGTTTGGTTTAGGGTTTAGTTTTCCACCGTGGATATCCAATGGATATCCGAAATAAATCATTTAGAATTAAAACTCATGTTTTATAATATGTTAATAATAACTTATTTACTTAGATTATTAAATTTATTCAAAGTTGACTCATGAAAATATTTATTATTTGTTGTCTCTTGTTTATACATGTGAATATGTGTATATATATCTATGGGTATCCGTTAGGTTTCAGGTTATTCGCGGGTTTCGGGTATCCATTCGGGTTTTGGTTTATCCGCGGGGTTTGGTTTTGGTGATGGATTTCCACCCGAATTGGTGTCGGTTTTAGGTTGGGTTTTTCGATTTCGGGGTTTCGGGTTTTGGGTGCACGGAGACTCCACCCGATCCGAACCCCGACCCGTTATATCCTTACCTGTGAGCACGTCACAGCGCTTGTTTTTTCCCCGTTGTAAAAAGCCCCCCTGAACTTTATAGAAATCAACCTGCAGTGTAGGTCTTTTAATGGAATGGCTTACCACCTACACCATGTGCCTTAGTAGGCCAAATTCACAGACCTTTTAATGGGTTGGCCTGCCATACACTTTGTGAGCCTTAGTGGGTCAAATTTGGCCCAATCCTGGTTTCCATTATCTATTAATCTTTTTTTCTTTTACAAATAAATTTACTAAAGCTTGTTATCCAGTGCCACAAAAAAATCGCTAAATAGAAAATCAAACTGATTCGGAATCCTCATTAATAGATCTAAGCAATGGATCAAATATATAACATGCTTTAGTAGAAAGTTTTACCTATACATTCTTGCCTATGTTTTTAAGATGTAAATATGAAAATCAAATAGAAAACATTAAAAAAATACATCTAAAATCAAATCAACAAAATGATAAATCAACAATTGACATATATAACAATGGATAAATGATAATTTACAATTAATACAAATAGTATCATTAATGTATCATATAAAAAAACAATTTAGTTACCATTCTTTGTACTCATCTACCTAACTACCACGTAAAATAAAAACCACGGTGGCCATGCGCGGTAAGGCAGCTTAGTTTTTTAGTTTACTTCCAGAATAGCATTGTAAACAAAGGACGGGAGCAAGGTATTTTGAATCATCCAACCAGTGACAATTTTGGAGGTGATTTTCCAATAATTCAGTATATACGATGATACACTCATTGTGATGCCACTGATGCAAAAAATATGTCTTGAAAGGTCTTCTCGAGATCATTTTTCGATAGCACTGGCCTACATGTAAACTTCAAGAAATCCTTTATGGTGCCCATTAACATTGAGGACATTGAGGCTGATAGGTTAAACCATCTTGCTAGCACTTTTGGATGCAACACTGGCTATATGCCTTTCATTTACTTGGGACTTCCCCTTGGAACTCTTATGCCATCTAAAGCTAGCTCCTCTTTCTGAGAGAATTGAAGCTAGAGTTTTGGGATTCAGTAAATTGCTCTCTTATCATGGCAGGCTGCTACTGGCTAACTCTCGTGCTTTCTAGTATGCCAACCTTCTATATGTGCACTTTGGTAATCCCCCACCAGTCATTGAACATGTTGATAAATACGTAAAAACATGGACTATGGAGTGGAGGGAGACATTAATGAGTAAGAGGCAAATATCTAGCTGCTTAGGAAACCCGCCTGCAGGTCAAAAGAGGAAGGTGGTTTAGGTATCATTGATATTCAAACTCGGAATAAAGCTCTCACGCTTAAATTCCTAGACAAATTTTATAACCATGCTGATGTTCCTTGGGTAAAACTCACCTAGGATAAGCTCTATTCCAACAGCAATACTCATCCACATGCCGGTGTCCTTCTAGTTCTTTTTGGTGGAAAGACATTTCTCAAACTCACTTCGATTTCAGAAACATGGCTAGATGTACTCCCTCTGGAGGAAAAAAGTGCTCTCTTTTGGTCCGATATGTGGAATGATCATTGTTTGAAGAATAAATTCCCAGGCTTTTTTCTTTTGCTAAAAAGAAAAAAAAATGCTCTATCAAATTTTTACTGGATAATGAAGATGATGAAGCACTTCTTTCTCCCTCTCTCTTCTGAAGCAGTAGCTGAATTACAAGATCTACAGAATCTACTGGAGGTCTTTAATTGGGACCCCTCTCAGCCTGATTATTGGTATTATATTTGGAACTCCACTGCATTTGCCCCAAAAAAGGCCTATAAAAAACTAAAAGGAGAACAACATGCCTCCCTCTCTTCAAATGGCTGTGGACTGGTGATAACCTTGGAAAACAAAAATTCTTCTTTTTGGTTGCTCCTTAAAGACAAAGGCTAAACACAAGAGATCTTTCAAGAGAAAGAATATGCACCTTCCCGATTACTCTTGTGCCATCCGCAATTGATGAAGAAGAATCCATTATGCACCTGTTTTTTTTACTGTCCCTTCAGTCTTTCTTGTTGGAATATTATTGGGATTACCTGGAACATGCTACTTCCACCCCTGGATATGGTGATTCAATCAAGGCTTGACTTTGGTAGAGCTTTTTTTTTAGAGAGGTCATTATATCAGCTTGTTGGTCGATTTGGTGTATGAGAAATGATCTAATCTTTGATGGAAAAGCTTGTTCAATCAGAAGATGGAAGAACCATTCAGGAGCACATTGGATTGATTTGCATCAAATCCAAACCTAGCGTGTGCTGGCTGTCTAAAAAACAATGGCTGGAGAATATCCATTAATTAGTCGTACTCTTTTTCTTTTTTGAGCATTGACTGCTCCAAAAAAAATTTCTTTTCTTTTTAGCACCTCGTGCCTTATAATTTGTTTTTGGACTCTCTGTTTTATTATCAATGAGAAAAGATTAGGTGGGGGTTTTCCCCACTGAATCAAGGAATATATCTAGACTTACAATACAAGATGAATAATTTTCAAAAGCAGGGATTTCCAATTAACAAACAAACAAACGAGGAACATTTTAGGAATGCAAGAGCGTGAGGTAGCTTATATTGTATATTAGGCTATCCGCACTCGTGGTACTTTAAATCCATAATCTAAAAAGAATATTCTGTCCCGATCATCAAAATTCTCCACTTTATATATATCTAGTTTCTCGAAGCCGTCCATACTTTATATCATACTCTATCCCAAGTACCCATTTGTGGGCCCCACGTCATACACAAGAAAGCAAATCACCTCCCCTCCCATTCTCTCTTCCTCCCATCTGCTCGGCGCTGGCCTCGTGCGCCTTGGCCGCTTGCCGCCCTCGCGTTGCACCCTCTCTCTCCTTCACAGCCCGGCCGCGCCCTGCGCACCGCCTAGCCGTCCGCCGGATCTCACGGGCGGTGGACCTCGCTGGTAGTGCAAGCGGACTAGCGCAACCTCGTCTTCCTCCTCCGTGACGAACAAGCGGCGAGAACCCTGTGTCGCCGTGGTTGGGCAGTCACCGCAAGCGGTGCCCCTTCACGGTGCACGTGAGCCCCCTTTGGCCGGGCGGTTCCAGTGGCGCGGTGGCCGTCGCCGATGGCGGGCCCGGATCAACATGTGACGAAGGCGGCGGTGACGGTGCTGCTCACACGGCACCGGGCCGCCCTCGCCACGGCATGGCGGCGCACTCGCGCACGGAGGCGGAGCGCGGAGGCCGTTGGGGCGTGACCACGGACTCGCCGTCACGCGTGATGGTCCCCGCACCACGCCTGCTGGTAGCGTGCCGCCATACGCGATCGCTGGAAATTGCGTGTGGGCAGGTGATACGGACGGTGGCGTACCATATCGAGTACAGCGTTGCAACTCGTTCGTTACACTACCCGATACTCCAGTACATTGTCCAGTACTGCGAGCAGATAGCCTTAGTATTGAACTCACATCAATGCCCCGCCAATGTGGATGCCATCGGGGCACTGGCACACCAAAACAGGTCCACGCTAGCATCGACCTGTCACGGCGGCACCGCCGCCACTCTGCACACGAGGCACACAATCCTGAGCCGTGTAGTTGTGTTCTACTCCCTCTATCCCAAACCAATCATCGTTCTAGCGTCCCCCGATGACCTGTAGGGATAGTCGTTTCAGACCTGCATGCACTAACGGTGCCTACGTACTATAGCTCTGTCATCCACTCGCCTATGTCTGCATGATGTGCTCTCTCTCCTCTAGTACTCCATTCGACCCTACGCCTGAGTCTCTCCCATCCACTCACCCCGCCTGCATGCTTTTGATGCCTACCTCTGCACCTCTGCAGGTCTCGAGCCTACCTCTGCATGTCTCAATGCCTATACCTTTTGGTCACTGTGCCTGTTCCTAGAACGACAATCGTTCTGGGACGGAAGGAGCAGGAGTAACCCACCCTTCATTAGGCGGTCATAGTTGGCCCTCACCGCCCTTTCATATCCCAGCACTGGCATAAATGACACCACTGTGCAGTTCCCGGGTAGCTACTTCGGATTGGCGGCGTCGGAACTGTAGTTCCCAGCAAGCCAGACGAACGAGTTGGGCATGTTGTATGCAGAATATTTCACTAGAGCCCAAGAAGGAGGCAGCTGTCGTGGCTGGCCTTTGCAATCACCGAGGAACAAACAACCTGTTCTGCTGACGACCGATTTCGTCTGATTTAATAGTAATGTGTGAGTGAGAACGAGTTAAAACAAGATGAGGCAAAACAAGTGGGAAGGCTCAAAAGCTGTCGGTTCCCGTTGCTAATCTTAAACGGCACAACGCTCAGGTTGGAGGTGGTGTTGCCGATGAACTTGAGGTCACTGTAAGTGAAGTTGTTGGACAAGGACGACCATATATAGGTTGACGTTGGTGACTATATGAACGAGCTGTTCTCGTAGAAGATGTCTGTGACCTGGTATTTCCGGTAGGAGTTCTTGAGGGATATGTTGCCACCAGTAGAGAACAGACTTTCGATCCAGAGCTTTAGTCTCGGAAATTTTTAGCCCGGGACTAAAGAATATAGTAGTCCTGGGTGCTGGCTCCAACTGAGACTAAAGTCCCCTACCCAACAGCTACACCAACAACTTTTGCAGGGGAGAGGGTTTAATCTCGGTTAGTTATTCAAATCGGGACCAAAAGACATCATGTAGTCTCAGTTGGTGTTATCAATCCAACCTTTAGTCCCACTTGGTAATACCAACGGGACTAAAGGGTGGCCTTTAGTCCTAGTTTTTTTGTTACCAACCCGGACTAAAGGTCTTTCACCCGGTATTAAAGGCTCTATATGAGTCAAATTCAAAAGGAGGGCGCCCAGGACTTTGTCACATGTGGTTGCAGCTGAGTGGCAAGGAATCCACATGCTATGCAAAGAGTCTTAGGATAGAATCTCATACACTAAAAGCAAGGTCTCGAAGATTTTATTTATTTTTTTTGGTTCGACAATAGCTTTAGTCCCGGTTGCTTAACCCGAGACTAAAGCGTGGGACCTTTAGTCCCGAGTAGCAGTCCGGTTCCCAAAATCGGTATTAAATGGGGTTGGTATTTGACCGGTATTGTAGCCCTGTTCTCTCGCTAGTGTGCTTTTTGTCGTCACACGCGACCTCGAAGGCCCGGTAGCCGCACCGCTGATGTGTGCCGGCGAGCCGAACGGGTAGGCGGTGGTGACGTTCCTGCACGACGTCGGTAAAATGTTCACGGTGACCGCGGTGGTGGGAGTGGCTAGCAGAGAGAGCAGTAGCATGGCTGGGCAAAGCAAACAGCAGCCCAACAGCGGAAATAGAACACTCATGCATCTTTGGGTTAATTTGTGATTGCGGCACAAGAGAAACACTATATGTGGTGCCCGAGCAGTCATAGTTTTAGACATAGTTGTAGTCTTTTAGAACTACTGTCACAGCACAGAGGAAGGAGGTGCATTGCACTGCATTTTTTTTTGACAAAGACATTGCACTGCATTGAAAGAGCCCTGAAGTTACAACGTGCATTGACGAATACGAAGACCCGCGGTCTTCGTCTCCTCGCGTGCCAGGATTGGATTTTTAGGCAAGGCACACTTGAGAGTCTGGCAGCCACGCACAACACAAATGGGGGCAGCAAACTACAAAAGTTTCCATGATTGAGACCAAAGATGAGTGTAAGTTAAATTTGCCCTTAAGAGCATGTGCTCTGACGCTTGGACCACTGACGATTCACATTGTGATCCGTGCAAGCACACTGCTTTGAGAAGTGTGCTAGCATGGATCACAATGCGAATCGTGTGGTTCACAGTGTGGGAGCACATGCTCCTAAGGGCAAAAATACCGCCTTCGATGAGATGAAAAGGCTGAAAGGGCACAAGCACTAACACGACGCTAGTGGCGCACCACAGAGAATGTCGAGAGACATGCATGTCTCAGTCCGCGTGATGCACGTGATGCAACCGTGGTTCCGCGTGACATTATAGGCAAATCCTCTCGAAACCCGCCTCCACCCCCGTAAATGAGGAGTCGGTTCGCCCGTCCCGTCGACCTCATAAAACAATCCGCTCAACCCGCTTCCAGCCCCGCCCCTGTAAGATAAACAAACCCCCCTGTCCCTCACCGCAATATAGACAAACCCGTCCCGCCCCCACACCACAATATAGACAAAACCCGTTCAACCCGCTATATACACACTACATATTAGAACTCTCCCCAAAGACCCTATTTTGCCCCGCGGATTAGCAGGTGGACACTGGGTCAACAAAGTCTTTACAAGCGCCGATCGACTTTTTGCGGCCGCGTTCACACAACATGACTCTTGTATTGAGTTAGGTCGTTTTTGACTTTTGAACTTTTATTTGACCATCCGTCTTATTTAAAATATTTATGTAAATAATAAAATAAATTAATCAATATTCAAGTATCTTTATTAATAAAATAAGTTATAAAAAATAAATTATATTTGTGTAAAAATTTAAATAAAACGAATCATTAAAAAGATGGCACGAAACCGGGGTGACAAACTCAATGGAACGGAGGGAGTAGGCTGTCGGCAAGTACTATTTGAACCAGGGACTCACCCACCTGACGTCGAGGCCGGGGCACAACGTTGCTGCGGCATTTGTCGTACTTTGTTTCATGTGCCTGAGCTGCAATGCAGCTGCAGGTATTGATTTGCTAGTCGTTGTACGCACCGAGCAACCTGATCGGTGCCTTGCTTGATGCAAAATTGGAAGTTTTTTTTTTTGAAACCAGGCATTAGTCTGTGCTGGAGAAGCTGAAAAATTCAATACATCTTTTGCGAATACCCTAGCGAGGTGCACGGGAACACGCAAGGCGGGGCACACTAACACATATCACCGGCTTCAACGGTGGAGGTTAGGGGGTTTGTAACTAGGGGTAAACTAATTTTGCGACTAAGTAGGGTAGTAGGCGACGCTGTTTATCCCACACTTAGGGTGTGTAGGAGACGGGTGCCCGGAAGCCCGCCTCCACCCACGAATGTGCTTCCTCGCACACCAAGCCTAGGAGCGTAGCTAGGGGAGAGGTCCCCTATCCCGCCGAAGGTGCTTTGTTCCTCTCCTTCCAAAGCGCCCAAGAGACGAGGAGGACTACGGAGTCAATGGGTCGCCCGAGGTCGCGTGGCGCCAATTCCTTGACCGCGAGCCACTAGTCCGCCAGGGGAGGAATCCGGATGAGGTCCGAGGTGTCCGATGGCGAACCTGGAGAGGAGGGCCTGCCAGACCATTCTCGAGTAGACGCCAGGAGGCTAGCGGGTGATCAATGGTCTTGTCGGCCTGTCTCGCACAAAGACGGTGGTGGCCTAAGTTCAAGACCATGGCGAAGCGTCGTTCGGCGGTCCAGGGGCGCCGTGTAGCACGAGCCAAAGGAAGAACTTCACCGCGGGCGGCGCCGAGGCACCCCAAACCTCGGCCGCCGCGAGTCGTCCGCCCTAGGAAGAATGCCCCGCATGCGGAGGAAGACGAATTGGCCCGGAGGACCATTCGCCACAGGAGCCGGTCTGGCGTGTCATCGAGTAGGTGTCCGTCCTGCAACCGCTCAGTCAGCGAGAGGCACTAGTCGATGACAATTGTTGTTTGCGCGACTACGACATTGTGCATCCGGCTGGAGTTGTGAGAGCCTCCCGGACGGTCCGCCCGGTCGGCGCGCCGACCGCCTAGAAGAGGTTCGGTGTGAAGTCGCAAATGGCCCCTCTAGCAGCAATTAATTGTCCGTCCATAAGAGAGCACGCTGGCCATCCCCCGGCTGAACTGACACTGAAGCCTTGAACATTCGCTCCACCGAGCGCTCCGTCCCTGAGGGTAGCCCCAACCAAGGGAGGTCACGTTGTTCCCAATGCTGCCGCTCCCAACGCAAGCGTAGGGCGAAAGCCTGGAACCTGAGATCTCGCAACCCTAGGCCGCCCAGATCCCGAGGCGTGCAGACTGTAGGCCAAGCCACCATGCACTTGCCCCAACCGACCGACTCAAGGCCGCCCACAAGAAGGCACGCCTGCGCTTGTCGATCTCCCCCAATATATCGCCCAGGGGAGAAAGCCAAGCAGATTCATTGGAAGCTTGGAACCATGGGCGCTTGTATTACGCCCTGCGTGGGGTTAGTTTGACGATTCGACGGTCTGGCATTCACCTCCCGTGGCCTGCCTAAACCCTACACCCCTCCTCACGGCTGCCCCTTCTATACCCACTGGAGTTGGAAAATAAAGAGGGAGAGACTCACCGGAACCCTAGTCACCGTCGCCGCCGTCTTTCCTCTCTAGTGGGTTTAGATCCCGAAGGAGGAGGAGGAGCCAACCTACCTTGCTGGGCGACCGCTGTCATCTTTGTCTTTGCCGTTGCCCTCGTCGATCGGGAGCGGGAGCAGGGCCGGTGGGGGGGCGCATGGTCTCCATGGAGCTAGCAGAGGGAGGGAGGGAGCACAGCATGGAAGGAGCAGCTTGGTTCCGGCTCAGACGTCATAACATTTGAACTACTTCTATTTCCATTTACGTTACTGCCGCCCGGACCAAACGGTTCGTTAGTTGCATCATTGCCGGCGCTCTAATGTTTGGACGAATAGTACGTATTTGACACCAGTACAAATGTGCTCACTACAATTTCAAAATTTTGAGTGACGAAAACTACTAGGAGTCTAGGAATATTTGGACAATATCCTTCAACCAGTTGGGCCCTTAATTTACTTCAAATGCAAGAATGCAGGACACTATAGTAAACTAGTACTCATTTTCTTTCGGTGAGAGTATTAACTGACATCATATTGAACTTGGTCACCTGTGAACAAAAGGTACAGATACATAGGTTAATATTTAGATATAACAGTTATCATAAATTGCTTAATTCTGATGCTATAGGATAGCAGACCTTTTCAAAGAGTTGGCCGTTGACCTCACTAACAGCTTAAGTTTGGGTAAGGCTGCTGAAGCTTGAGGTTTCTGTATTTAGAATATGTACTGATTCTTCGCTGAAAAAAAGAAAATAGGTACATGTATCATCTTCACTGAAAATTCTACTGGACATAAATATGTAGAGAAAATATCTTACGGTATCTGATTGAAGTTTTGCTTTGGTGGCATGTCCAATTCATCTAAGCATCTGTCGAACATTTCCAAAACCTTAGTTATTGTAGGGCGACTCATTGGTAGTACTTGCACACACCATAAACCAATTAAAATCATCTTTCTGGCAATTTCCTCCACTTCACATGTGACTTCACAAGCTTCTAACCCATCATCATGGGCAAAGTGGTCATAAATCCAATCACGGAAAATACTTTGACTTGACTTTTCAACTACCGATTTCACATTTCTCGGCCTCCAACCATCTCTAGTAGCATCATTCCATAACTATAAACATCTGATTTTGTTGAAACAGCTCCAAATGTCCGAGAGTGAACTTCTGGAGCAATGAATCCAATTGTTCCTCTGGTTCCGGTCATTGAAAACTTACTCTCCTTGGTATGACACAATTTAGCTAAACCAAAATCAGCAATCTTTGGACAAAAATCTTGATCTAGAAGGATATTTTGGGGCTTGATATCAAAATGTACAATGCGTGTATTGCAGCTGTGGTGCAAGTATTCTAGGCCACGAGCAATCCCAATTGCTATAACGTAGAGATTTTGCCATCCTAAAATGTCTTTGGGATTCTCACAATAAATGTACTGGTCTAGAGAACCATTGGGCATGTATTCATATATAAGAGCCCGTTTTGAGCGTTCCAAACAAAACCCAAATAAGCTTACAATATTCACGTGAGATGTCCTACCAATGCTCATAACCTCATTTACGAACTCATCCCCTTGTCCTTTGCAGTCATGCAAAAAATTTCACAACAACCAGACGGCTATCAAGTAGCCTCCCTTTGTAAACCACTCCGTAACCACCTTCCCCGAGTTTATGATTGAGAAAGGAAGTTATCTTCATTACCTCTGAGTAGCTGTATCTCTTAGGAGCTAGGGATCCATAAGATACTATTAAAGCCTCAATGTTCTTTTCTGTACTGCTGCTAGTCTTTCTGCCCAGGTGGAACCATGGTGTTTGCCCCTTCCGATGCCATAGCACCGCGGCGAAGGCGAACAAGAGGACGCAGCCGCCAACGGCAATGGCGAGGATGGCCGCCTCGCTGATCCTCACGGGCCTCCTCGCGGTGGGACGCGAGGGGGCGAGGCCAGAAGGCGGAGGGAGAACAACCGGCGGCGCCGAAGCCGGAGCTGGAGCCGGGCGCGTCAAGTTGTTGCCGGTGAAGGATTCGTCCGGGAACTGGAGAAGTGAAGGCGGCAACGGCCCGTCGAGGTGGTTGTTGGAGAGGTTGAGAACATTGAGCGAAGGGAGGTCGAGGTCGGGCACGCGGCCGGACAGCGAGTTGTAGTGGAGGTTGAGCGTGACGAGGTTAGTCAGGTTGCCAAGCTCGGCGGGGATGCCGCCGTCAAAGCCGTTGAAGGAGAGGTCGAGCACCTGGAGCGTGGCGAGCCCCGCGAGGTCCCGCGGCAGCGCGCCTGAGAAGGCGTTGCGGTCGAGGTGGAGCGCCGTGAGCGCGGGAGGCGGAGGAGGTCGGCCGGGAACGGGCCGGACAGGTTGTTGGAGCGCAGGCTGAGCACCTTCAGCGAAGTGAGGTGGCCCAGCGTGTCCGGCGGGACCGCGCCCAAGAGGCCTATAGCCGGGAGGCGTAGCGCCACGACGCGCGCGCCGTCCGCACTGCAGGTGACCCCTGTCCAGCCGGTGGAGCCGGAGGCGGAGCAGGCGAGCGCGGTGGTGGACCAGTTGATGCGCGCGCGCGGTGGCGCCCCGGCCTACGCTGGAGAGGAACGCTAGCAGCGCTTGCTTGTCGGCGTCCAACTCGGAGGACGCGAGGTGGGGAAGGAGGCAGAGGTAGCAGAGCAGCCGTGCCGCCACGCGCGGCGGCGGCAGCGGCATGGTCCCCCGAGCAATGATACGAAACGAATTGCTGAACGGAGAGGCAGAGGGGCTATTTAAATATTTGCTATCCTTACGATCTTACACGTACGGTGGAGGCCATCGCCGCTATCGAGGGACGACGACGATGACTATGACTACGATCACGGCAGTCACAACCAGGACACCCACCGTTATCCCAGTGTTTCCTGCTGGGCCGGGAACTCGCGCTGCTGTAGAGAAATGGATGACTGCATCAGCTCCAACATGTGGCAAGGAAGCAGGGCCGGCCAAGTGCACCAGGTCAGGAAAGTGGAGAGCAAGTCTGAGTCGCAGAAGAAGAAAGTGTCATTCGCCGATCCTATTGCAACCGAACTCAAGCCTCCTAAACACACACTACGCGACGACAGCATTATGCTCATTAAGGGTAATAATCATACTCAGTCAATGCAGCATTCTATCACACACGCTGATGAAACTCTAGTAGCAGACATCACTGCGAAGCAACATTCATATGCAGAGATGGAGCCCAACAGGGAGTTTGAATCAGGGGCACATTAAAGGACATCGGCAGCACTGAGATTGCAATCACATGTGAGCTGCCACCTAACTGTCCTAGTGTTAACTCTTCATTAGTAGCTAAAGTGGCACTTGCAGATCATGCACACAGTGATTCTAATTCTTGTACAGAGACAGAGGTCCATGACGACATCCAGCAGGACATCCAACAAGCCATGGCCCGGCCTTCCAAGCTAATGGAGATGGAGCTGATCCTACCTGTCAACATTGTGGTCAGCACTCCCCATCAATCTCAGTTACCATTTGAAGAGCCCAGTCGTTTGCAAGTAGGCCAGGAGGAATTCAGTGCGGGGGTAGAAACAAATGACTCTGTAGACGCCACTGAGAGGGATCATGGCCCTTTGGATGCATCACATAAACCACTGACAGTACAACCCATAAATGCATCCCAAACGCAGAGAGAACCACATCATAGTGAGACTACCTACACCGGTGGGACTGAGTTTTTTTTTTTTTTTTTGAGCAACCGGTGGGACAGAGTTGGTTACCCATAACCCCCCTCTGGAAGACTTGACCACTGGCTGCAATCTTAATTCTAGTTACGGGAGGGAACCCAATTCCGAACCCATCAGTAGAGGGCACACCCGACTTAGTTCAAGCAGACTTAGTTAATGAGGACACTTTACAACGCGAAGGGGATCATTCTGTGACTGCCAACGTAACCTGAATTACGAACTCATGCCCTTTGATGCCATACCAGTACATAAATACATGGAAAGAGCAAGCTTGCAGTTGCTGCAATCAAAACTGAGATTAAAGCACAAGTTATTTTTTCTTCAAATATAAATGTATATTCCTTTTTTTTGTAAAGTCATATATTTCTCCAGTTGAAATAGTCATGTAGGAGATCATTCGTAGCCTTTTATTATTTTTTTAATCAAGTGTTGATGTACCTATGAATTATTTACCTATTAGTATTGTCTTCCCATGACTCTTGCTTCCTGTAATAGCACATATATAAGATCCATTAACATGCGTAAGAGTAATGTTGAAATTACTAACTTTTTGTCTTTGCAAATATTGTATATAAAAGAAGCATATGTTTGGAACTTAAATATTTTGGGGACAAGAACTTTAAAAGTGAACATACTTCTCACAAGTTAGTAAAGACCAGATCGAAGAAAAATTTCTCATCTCTCCAGATCGAAGAAGTGAATTATTCAACCAAGGTTTTGACTTTCATCTAATTAATCGCATAGTGTAGAGGCCGGATTTTATTATCCATTATCTAAAAAAATTAATCGGCACAGACTATGGACGATCTTAATCTATGGAGAAAATCTGAAGATAACTGGGGTTGTGGTCTTCTTTGAATTATAATGGGGGGTGTAAGCATGTTGTTCTAAGTCATTGGATTACATGTAAGCATGCTCTAGCTTCTTAGTCATTAGATTACACGATCGATTGAAATTGAGGCTTCCTTGTGCAGTTAGATCACCGAAATAAATAAAGCTAAATAAAAGGCATCAGGGTATTTATCATTTTGGTTTATTATTCAAATCATTAGTATTTCACATTTTGATTAAACAAATTGTGTGCTTGGTGTTCAGTGATGCTGCGAGGGAAAAAAAAAAGCTAAAGTGAATTATAATATTAGTGCGAACACATGGTTGATTTATGTCACATGTGTTTAGTTTTGTGATTGAGTGATTGTCAACAATCCAACATTTTAATTCTATTTTCCTTTATTCTTTTTATGCCGGGCTATGTTCATGTGGGCACACGTGGAGTATGTCGAAGACATATCTCTTAGTTCGTGTTGTGCGGGTGTGGAGCTCGGAGATGGTAGCCGACGATGAGGTGAAGGGGCCAAGGAGGACGCGTCGGGCCGACGGACCGCGAAGGTGAAGGACGGACGTGAGGCTTGACCGAGGGACCGGATCGCCGGGTGGCTAGCCATGGTGGTCGGACATCCGGGACATCGACGAATGCAAGAGGACGGGTGGGACCGTGGTCGATCGGGTCAAGACGGGCGAGCGCGGCAGCAGAGCGGGAGCTCGGATGACTTTGGCGACGGGCGGTCAAGACGACGATGACACGCTGGGCCGAGGAGGTTTGGTGGTTTGTCCTCAAAACCATCGGTGTGGGTTTCGTGGTTTGGGCCTCAAAACCACGGGTCGGGGTTTGGTGGTTTGGGCCTCAAAACCATCGGCGGGTTTTCACGGGTTTGGACCTCAAAACTCGGGGTGTTCCGTGGACGGAAGGACGGCACGTGGCAGCATCTCGGGAGATTGCGCGCGAGCAAGGCTGCGCATGAGGAGACGCGGTGGTCGCCGGATCAAATTATCCCAAGTCGGACTAAATTTGCCTTAGGGTTAGCGGTTCTGGCTCATATGTATCTCGAGGGGTAGTTTGGGAAAGAGGATTTCAGACTATGTGGAGGATGACAACCTCCTCTCCTCTTTGGCTCTCTTATTTTCGTTTCTAGTTTTTCCCATTTTTAAGGTTTTGTTTAGAGATCCAAGAACATCAATTTCGTGGGTAAGGGCTAGCCCTAAGTAGCCTGTGCCATGGTGGCGTTTTGGAGATGAGCAGTTGAGCCCATGTCTTGTGTGCCTGTGGTTTTGTTTTCGTTTTGCTGCCCCTGCGTCTCTCTCTGCCTTGTTTGTTTCTTTCTTTTTTTTGACTGTGATTTGATCTCCGAGTTAGAGTTGTTTTCATTTTGTGGATTTTTTGGGAATCTGTTCGTAGCTACTCCTTCTGTCCCATGGAGTTAAATCGTTTTAAACTTTTGAACTTCATCTTTGACCATCCGTCTTATTCAAAATATTTATGCAAATCATAAAATAAAATAAAATAATCAATATTCAAGTATCTTTATTGATAAAATAAGTCAGAAAAAAATAAATTATATTTGTGTAAAAATTCGAATAAGATGGCACGGAAAACGAGGGTGACAAACTTCAATTGGGGACGGAGGGAGTACCTAAATTTCATCTGACCAGTTTTTTGGGTTCGAGTCCTTTTGTGTTGGTTCAGATCTCGTAAGTTTTTCGGGGTTCGCTCTGGCTCAGTTCGTCCGGTTGTCAGATTGCTAGTCAGTTTTACTCCCTCCGTCCCTATTTGACTGCGCCGTTGGTGTTCGTGCCACAAACTCGATTTGTACAAAATATATGCAACATTTATATTTCCAAATAAATTTATTAAAAAACTAGGCTAAAAGGTCTTTCCCGATGATACCAATTACTTAACATAAATATTTATATATTTTAATATATAATTGCTGGCAGTAGTGTCTCGGGGAAGCGAGAAATGACAAACAAAAGGGACGGAGGGAGTAGTTTTTGTTTTGTTCCAGAGCAATCATGGTTGGAGGTGAACTGCGGACCTAGCCTGAACGTGTGCCCAGCACCAATCGGGTGCTTGCCCTTCGTACAGCAGCTGCTGCAGTTCGTTGCTCTCTCTTGTCCCCGATCGATTTTCTCTGGCGGCTGTTCTTGGTTCAGTGCAGTTTCTGTACATCAGTTTCAGGTGCCGTGCTTGTGTTGCCGAGCGTGCTGCAGCTCCAATCAGCACAAGCAGTCCAGCACCAGGTGCTTCAAGGATTGGTAAGTAGGTAAGCAATCAATCTTCAGTTTGTTCCGATTTTAACTTGAGCAATCATGAGCTTGTTATTGGAGCATTAGTTCACGTCACTTTGTTAGAAGCAGCATTTATGGAATACAAATATTGTTGCTTGTGTCTAGTGTTTCTTCAGCAGCAACTTCATTCGTTCAGTGACTACAGCAGGTAGTGTAGCACCTTGTTTTTCTGAGTTCGTTGTCAGCAGCTTTCAAGGTGTTAGTTTTGTTTGGTGTGAGAACTTGCTTCCTGCATTTGTGAATTGTTACAGCTATAGTTGGTATTATTGAAAGTTATTTTATCTCCAACTTGAAATAGCATTCATGGCTGTGAAAGTAGTTCTTTTCTCTGAGATCGGTTCTCTTTTTGTTTCATCGGTGATTCGCTCTCGTTTGTGCTCCGATTTTCTTTACACGTTTTGTGGCGTTTGACTCTTTGAGCCCAACTCTTGGCGTTTGATATTTTGCTACCAGTTAGCACATGTATCACTCGTTTGTACCTTGATGAGTTCGCTTTTGAGGTTGGGGTTGAGACGATGACCCAAAATTGAAAAAAAGGGAAAATCGAGGCTCCCATTCAACCCCCTGGGTCGCCCGTTTTGGTCCTTCAATTAGCATTTGTTTTATGTTTTCAGTTGGAACAAATAGAATTACTTTCAGTTGTTTTTCACATAACTGAGACTTTTTCACAACCCTCAAAACCATAGGCTAGAATTGTAGTATTTAATCTTCTTTCAATTATTATAGGTATGGTATGTAAGCATGTTCCAAAGAGCGAAGTTACCCGGGCGCGGGCGGCAAAGAAGGTGGTAGAGGTAGCATCCGCGGGCGGCGCTGGGGCGCCATGTCGCGAGGAAGCCATCCCCGACGAAGTTCCTCGTGAGTTGGTTGGGTTCACCTTGCCGTGCACTCCAAGCAACCGACACCATAGCAAGAGTGTGCAGCCTTGTAAAATGTACCCGGCCTCGACGGAAGGCTCATCGGGCGTACAAAACAATAAACGATGGTGTTATGGGGGCTGGTGGCACAATCGCCTTCCATGAGGTCCACGCCAGCGACGGCGGCGGCGCTGCGTCGCGGTCGAGAAGATGAGGTTCCGATTCACGCGGTGTACCGGATGGAGAAGGGACGAGCAAGATGGTGGAGGTGTTGGTCGGGGAAGCTACTGCATTTTTGTTTGGTACTATTGAAATATCCTTGCCAAATTGTGTATCGGGTGATGAGCAAGGACTCGTTGTGGTAAAAGATGTTGAGCATCTTCATTTTTTCGAACAAGGGCTTCCCCATTTCCATTACTTTGAAGCGAAATATGTTAGAGTTTAAAGACATGTTGAGACAAAGCAAAGAGAAAGACAGAGTTCAAATTGCTAACAAGCGTAAAAGCGATAGAAGGGGAACACATTAACCCCGCGGCTCAACCGAAAGCAATACAAAAAAAACGGCAAAACATCTATCCTGTTACATGAATGAAAGAGAGACATATCATCTACTCCTCATTGCCATCATCACTTTTCGCGCCAGACGCCCAAAGATATGGGCTTGAGCTCGGGGGTCTTGGTGCAGCAAGTTGATGGAGTAATCGAGCCGTAGCTTCAACGGCTGGACCCAAGCTTCCCTGTCCTCCTCAAACAAACCTGCCCGAGCTTCATTAAAAGGCACAAGCATGGGTGATAATCTCAAGTGGAGTATGCGCAACCGTTTGCCTTCAAAACATATATCATTCCTCTTTTTCCATATGGCCTAGCAAATTTGCCGCAATGCCAATAGCATGAAACGTGTACGTTAGGGGGATCCACTTATCACACCACAGCCACCCTTGATCCAAGGATCTTTGGAATATCATTAGCTCGAGGCTAGATGCAATTGTCACCCAAACACATTTTGTAATGGAACATGTAAAGAGTAGATGATCGGACTCGGGTTGTTGACAAAAATAACAACAAGGATCACCCCGCCGTTTCTCTTTAACATATTGTCCTTTGTAAGTATTGCATTGTTGGCTACCAACCACAAATTTTTTTGATTTTAGCAGGAATTTTACCTTTCCAGATTCTCTTGTGATATATACCCTTTGTCATTAGAAGTAAGAGCATTATACATAGACTTGACACTAAACCTCCACTTTTCTCCGTTTCCAAATGCAATTAATCACTTCCCTCATTGAGGGTTTGTCCTAGAATTTCATCTTTTAGTTCAAGCCATTCCAGACTTAATTCATCAGTAAGCCATCTACTAAAGGGAAATCCCTTCTTTGTACCACTAATCAATTGTGCTACTGATAATATTCTTACATTCACATAACTTGTATAAAATTGGATGGGATTTCGCCAGGGGCTCATCTTTTAGCCATACATCACTCCAAAAGCGAAGTGCTTCCTCCATCTTTAATCTTCTTTTCCCCGCCTTGTAGGTAAAGATGTTTGACTTTTAACATATCGGCCCATATTGGCGAAGTCGGTTTGTTTATGTTTCACGAGACAAGATAGTTTCACCTCTAAGATATTTATATTTCACAATCTCTTGCCATAATCCATTCTCATTTTCCAGCTTCCACCACCACTTACACACAAGAATGATGTTCATTTTCTTATATCTTTTATCCCCAAGCCACCTTTTTCTTACTTTTACTGATCTTGATCCATTTGACCAAGTGATATTTCCTTTTTGTGTGGCCACCTTGCGAGAAAAAGGTTCTCTGTCCTTGTCCAAATCTTTAATGGTAGTTTTGGGAAAGAGATAAATTGACATGTGGTATATGGAAGTATTATTCAAGCTTGATGTAATAAGAGTAGCTCTACCCGCTATAGTTAAGGAAGAGCCCTTCCAAACATTCAATTTTTACCATTTTTATCCAAATAGAGGAGCCCAATCTACCACATGTAATCGGGTGGGACTAACGGGTACCCTTTATATTTAACCGAAAGTATCCTATCGGCGGTTAAAAATTTCAGGAAAGCTTAAAGCCACATTACTATCACCATTGACCACCACAACCTCACTTTTATTGAAGTTAATCTTGAAAACCTGCCATCATTTCATACAAGTATAACAAAAGTTTCAAATTTCTAGCACTTTCCATATCATTTCGAGACATATGATTGTATCATCTACATATTGCAAGATGACCACCCCATTAGGCACAATGTGCTCAATCAATCCCCTAATAACTCCAGTTTTGCGGCTCGATGAATCATCCTAGTTAGACAATCTGCTACAAAATTGAATAGGATGGGGATAGTGGATCACCCCCGTCTCACCCCTCTATGACTTTTGATATATGGAACAATATTGTCATTGATTTTTACACCGATCGTTTGTACCACCATCCACAACTTGCTTAATCCACAAACACCATTTTTCATTGAAACCTCTTGCTTTCGTGTCGTAAAATAGCGATTCAGTTGACTTTGTCATATGCCTTCTCAAAATCAAGTTTCAAGATAATACCACTCTTTTCTCCTTTTGGTTTCATGTAAGATTTCATGTAGAATAAGCACACCAGACATCATATTCCTGCCCTTCATAAAAGCGGTTTGTGCTGGATGGATTAATTTTCAAAGCATATATTTCAATCCTAGCCGTCAACACTTTGGTTATCAACTTGTACTGCGGTTGAGGAGGCATATTGGCCTATCTTTGTTGGATTTTAGAAGCATCATTTACCTTTGGTAACAGAGTTATGATGCCATAGTTAATTCTACTAATATCCACCCTTCCTTTGTGGAAGTCATCAAATAATTGCATAATATCATTTTTAACAATTTTCCAAATAGGATTGGTAAAACTCAATAGGGATACTATACGGTCGGGTGCTTTGTTTTTCTCCATTTCAGACAATGCGGTCCAAATCTCATTCGAGAGAATGGTCTACATAATACTTCATTATCAATGTCACTAAGTTTCACCAATCCATCCCGGATCTCATTACTAATATGTATGTCAAACTCGGGGGTGGGACCAAAAGTTGAGTAATACTGGGTTGCATGATCAAGAAGATTATCATCCCCCTCTATCACTTGCCCATCCTTTTCAAAGCTTGGGGCGGTATTCTTACTTCTCCTCCCATTAGCAACTCTATGAAAGTACTTAGTATTCAGATCCCCTGTTATAGCCAAGTTTCATGAGATCTATTGTGCCAATAGAGCTCCTCTTGTTCAAGCATTTTGAATTTTTCTTTCATTACTTCTGTCTTTTTGACCCATTGGTCATGAGACAGATCATTCTCCTCTAATTCTTCTAATTCTTTTAAGACCACAAGTAACTCATGTATTTGTTTTCTCATTTTGCAGATCTCATTAACCCCCAACCTTTTAAGTATTGCTTACAAAGTTTCAGCTTTTGTTGAATAACATCTAAAGTTGACTTAGCATAACAAGATCTGTTTCCATATTCTATCCACATGGGTATAGAACTGCAGGTTCTTCAACTAGCTCAGTTCAAATTTGAAAGTGATGCTCTTTGTTCTAGCTGCTCTATTTACCTCAGTTAGAACAATTAAAGGATTATGATCAGATAGCTCTCGAGAGTTTTTAATCATAACCAAAGGAAAAATGTTTTCCCATGAATTGGACATTAAAGCCCTATCCAATCTCTCCAGAGAAGGGTTCTCTTGATTATTGGTCCAGATGAATTTTCCACCTGCCATTATGACCTCTCTTAGCTCATACAAATTGATCAAGGTGTTGAAAAGACCAGAGTATCTATGTACACCAGTATTCTTACTTTTCTCATTTGCATATCTAATTAAATTGAAATCCCCACCAAAGAATAGGATCAACAGATTTAGAGCAAAACTGAGCAAGTTCACTTAAGAAAGTAGGCTTCATTTCCTCATGAGCTGGTGAGGATCTTCATGTTGTACTCATTCTGAAATGCTCCGAGGGACGGGGTGTTGTTGTTGCAACGGACCTGGAACCCAATCCCGGCGCCGCAGCTGGTCTGCGGGGTATCAACGTCCAGGATGAGCCCAAACGGGAAGGAGATGTTCACGTTGCCGCATAGCACGGGCCGACAGTGCTCTGCTCCTTCCCGTCTGCTGCCGGCAATGGTGGTAAGCATAAGGCCAGCCACACCGACGACGAGACTAGGAAGATCAGCTGAAATGCAATCGAACTCATCTATGCGTGCGCCCAGCTTATTCTGTGGCTGTTGTTGCTCGTTGCATGGTACTTCTCTGCAGTTGTTGTACCTGCAGAGTCAACTGCATGCATGCCCCGGCGCCCAGTTTGTGCCTAGCTGCCCAGTTCCCACCAAAGTGCCTGTTCAACTCATCCTGTCCCCAGCGAGACATACTCGTTTTCGATTTTTTTTTTTTTACTTATTACTGTACATTTGTGCTGCTAATCTTGGCGAATGAGATACTCCCAGTACTCGACACTGTTGTACGGTCCCATTTATGTGCGGGTTACTATCATTTCTGCAAAATATTGGGCGTGCCTTCGACAAACCGAAACTTTGTTTTTTCTGATATTATTACGTTGACAAACCGAAACCTTTTTAATATTTACGGATCGGGTTAATTCTTAGACACTGTACTTAGTCTCAATGGCGAATAACTAATTTTAAGTGTTATGAGCTTATCCGGACAAAACAATCATATTTTATAATTTTCCGAATCTTCTTAATACCGCATCTGAGCATCTGAGCATGGTAAGATTATATTACACGAGTCATATACTTATCATTTTTGGTAGAAGCAGTTTCACTGAGCGAGCATTTGCATCACATTGCAATGCGATTCATGACAAGGAAAGAGTTGACCAGCTATGGGCCCGCAGAAATAAACAAGTATAAATTTGCATGCAAGTGTGGGGTCAGCATGGATCTCAAGAAAACCACAGCCACACAAATAAGCCGCCGAGCGGACGCATCTACGTATGGGATTTTCGCGTTAGCGAGGATCGAGCCATGGAAAACTTCGAAGATGGCATTAGCAAGACGAACAGAAGGGTGAGCCAAGAATGCACGCATATGCGATGAATTATATTCCACGGTAAAGTGAGTCCGCATGCCCCTTTAGACCGTAGACTTTACCGTCAGAACCATTCATCTGCGGTTGGGAATCTCAGTGGTGCCCGATGGACGGGGCAATATTGCGACGACTATGGCGAGTCATTGGCGTGGTGACCGGAACAGAACGCTTGGTGGATGGCGAAAAAGGAAGAGACCAGGGGACCCCTTTTTTTTTCTTATTACGACGAGAGACACCTGGCCTTGTTTGGTCGGGCTGGTTGAACCAAAGAACAGCGATGTTTCTCTCTCACGTAAAACCAAAGCCCGAGACCAACCTAATTAACTACCAAAGTAGATTTTTTTTTCTCACAATAAATCAAGACCAACCAACCAACACCGGCCCGGCCGAACAAGGCCCGACTTGTTAACCGACCAAGCCGTCGAGAGCGGAAGCACACTCGTGGCGCTACCGTCAACATTAGTGGAGATATTTGTCTCAGTTGACCGCCACGGTCCACCAGTTGGTCTTCATGTTAGTTGTCAGATGGACACATGCTAACGTCCTCCGACCGGCTTGTGAGGTGAGCTTTTTTTTTTTTTTTTTTTTTGACAATAAACACATATATTATATTAAAGCAGCGTACATACAACTAGGCCCTTAACAAAAGAGCCGAAAACATCAAGATCCTTATGGGACTCAAATCCAGATTCATCACCAAAACGAGGTTGCCGCGCGGGGGCCGCAGAGGCGTCATAGACGCATGGTGCCGTTATTCTTGCGGAAGGGCCTCGCCCGGCGAAGGCTTGAAGTGGCTAAGGGCGGGCGTTATAGAGTTGCATCGCCGGGCGAACCAAAGATGTTGTCAAGAAGTCGCGGTGGCGGGTAAAGGCCGCCATTCGAGCCGTGGGTGGCTCGCTACCGAATTGGTGACGGAGGAACCGAGAGGTCTTGATACAGAACGTTGCCGAAGCCGCCGGGCGGTTGATGATGATGGCGGAGACGATGGAGGCGGTGTAGAGATTCCAAATGGGGGAGGTTGAAGGAAACAAAAAGGAAAAAATAAAAACATAAAAGAAAAGACTAGAAAGAAAAAAAGAAGAAAATAAATCTTGGAGTGGAAGGCGATAAGCATTGGTGGACAGTAGTGTTGTGAGTGAGGTCCTTGCATTGTCCTCCACATAACATGCAAGGACATGACTCAAAGACCGCTGTCCACATTGACTGGTGGATGTCCATGTGCCTCGATAGAGGTTTGTCATGGAAAGCTGGATGGACGGCCACATAAGATCAGGAAAAAAGGCCGTGTTTGGTTGAGCTGATCGGACAAGATCTGGATAAAGCCAACCAAAACTTTGAAGTTTTTATTCTTCCATTTGTAACTAATATATTGCCGAAGCTTGTGTTGTTGCTGGTCCCGTGGGAAGAGGATGCCGCTAAACAATGAAGGGACCTTACATGACTGACAAGAGTTTCAGAGCCATCAATGGATACAAAAGTGAGTTGAGAACATCTTCAGTAATTTGCAACTTGCCCGTGTGAATCTCGAGCACTACACCAATGAAAATGTTTTGCACGGTCAAGTGAAGCCTGACGTCCATTAAAAAGAACATTGCAAGCGTGTTGCTAATATTGACTCCAGAGTCTTCTCTTCAGTGAGCACATGACAGAGCTAGCTCTCCATGCGCCACACAAACTAGCGTCCAGGCTTTGTGTTCAACTTCCTGAAAACAACACCGGCCTTAGCCCTTAGCCAGTAGCCACCTTGGCAAGTAGTGACGTTTATCTGAAATTCGGAGTGCTTAGACTATTTCAACGATGTCACGAAGTGCGTGAAATTGTTATAAAATAGCAGAGTTGGGCAATTGAAACAGCACAACGCAGCATGGTTCGTATAGTACACGACGAGTAAGAGCAATTTTTTTTTTTTTTTTGCCCTATTGAAAGTTACTTTTAGTTTCTTGACCTTTTTTTTTAATTTGCTTATTTGGCCTACTTATTTTCTTGGCCCTTCCGTCAATTTTTGGGCCTTAACAGGTGTTAAGTGGTGCGTGAGATGACTTTTTACCCCAGAGGCCTATTGAAAGAGATCAACAACATTTTACGTATTGTTTATTCAACAACAATATTTTATAAAATGAACGGCTCACCGTCATTCGGGGTACCGCAGCATAAACAATAATGCACAATATATAATATATCCAAATGTACACATGAATTCTTGTGTATTATTTTTGATAAAATATTGGTGCTGAACAAACAATACAAAAACGGTGTTGATCTATTTCAATAGGCCTTAGGGGCAAAAAGTTATTTTACGTATTACCACTTAACAATCGTTAAGGCCCAAGATTGATGGAAGGACCAAAAAATAAGCAAAACTTAAATTTAGGCCAAATAAGCAAATTTGTAAAAAAAAGGTCAAAAACTAAAAGCAATTTTAAATAGGGCAAAAAATAATAATTTGCTCTACGAAAGTAACCGGTTTGCAAGGACTCGGGCCAAACCGCCAAGGCGATGGACTCCAATGCCCAATATCTACCACGAAGCCACTGTACTTGCCGGGATATGCACGGCAGTGGTGAACAGAAACACCCACATAAGTGAAAAGAGACAGTCTAGCAATCTGTAACTAACAAAAAACAAGAATATAAATATGTTATGAGTATGTCAAGTATTTTATGCATATACTTGGCTAGTTTAACTTCGCCTTATCTGGCATTCATGTTTACGGCTTTGAATGAAAGGTGATACCGTCGTAAGCCTGTAGCCTTTTGTTTTGAAACAAACATCATAGTAACTTAACATTTCAAACCTCTCACATATAGAGACATACACAAGTATAACGCCTAATTCCAATGCTATAAGGTTACCATTTCATAGAGTTGTTGGCAATGGTAAACGTCATAATTTTTGAATTCAAAGCATTATTTATCCCTTCATCGTTAGCACTTCACAATAGAAACTTGAGTTTTGGTACCACTGCTTGTGCTCATATTTTCTTCAATGAAATTGTAAGCCGGATCTTCACTGCAAAAGAATGATGAGTTTTTTTGCGTCAGTTTTACTATAAATGGTACTAAATGGTTGTAAAATCCGTTATCTCAAATGTTAATATCTTACAGTATTTGACTGAAGTTTTGCCTTGGTGGCATGTCTAGTTCATCGAACCTCTCTCAAACATTTCCAAGACCTTTCCTATGGTAGGGCGATGCTCGTAATATTTGGATGCACCACAAGCCAATCACACTCATCTTTTTAGCGATCCCTTCATTTTGACGTGTGACTTCACATGCACGTAATCCTTCATCTTGGTGAAAGTGGTCATAAATCCAATGTGGAAAATACTTTTGGCTTGACTCTTGAGCCACCGATTTAACATTTTTTCTCGCCTCCAACCATCTCTAGTAACATCATTCCATAGCTATAAACATCTGATTTTGTTGAAACAACTCCGAAGGTTCGAGAGTGTACCGGGAGCAATAAAGCCAACTGTTCCTCTAGCACCGGTCATAGAAAGTTTGCTCTCCTTGGTACGGCACAACTTGGCCAAACCAAAATCAGCAATTTTGGGATGAAAATCCTCATCAAGAAGGATGTTTTGAGGCTTGATATCAAAATGGACTATGCGTGTATTACAACTATGGTGCAAGTATTCTAACCCTCGAGCAATTCCAACAGCTACCGTATAAAGCTTGTCCCATCCCAAAACTGCCTTGGGATTCTCTCGAGTATATATACTTATCCAAGGAACCATTGGGCATATACTCATATATTAGTGCCCATTTTGAACCTTCAAGCAAAACCCAAATAAACTTACTATATTAACATGAGAGGTCCTGCCAATACTCATGACCTCGTTCACAAAATCCTCCCATTCTCCTTTGGATTCATGTAAGAATTTCACGGCAACAAGACGACCATCGTCTAGCCTTCCTTTGAAAACCATGCCATAACCACCTTCCCCGAGCTTACTATTAAGGGAAGATGTTATCTTTGTTACTTCTGAGTATTTGTATCTTTTTGGTGCTAGAGTTCCGTGCAATAATATTAGGGCCTCAATGTTCCTTTCAGTGGCACTGGCGATCTTTTTGCATAGGAAAAAGTTTAGATTTGTCTTGCACTTATTTGGGTACTGTGAACGCATGAGGCCATTTGGAGCTCTATCTTGCTTCCTCTGTTTTCTCTTGCGCCAGGCAAAAAAGAAGAAGCACGCTATCAGTAGACAGCCGCCTCCTCCGCATACTGCCAATATACAGTAGTGTAGCAAAATTAGCAAAATATGCAGTAACCAACTGATCCTAGAGATTGAACAACATAAGATGCTACAAATAAATTCGGGTTGTATAGGAAATGAGACCCCATCTCCAGATATAATAGATATGCAATGCAGCGTGAGGGTTGATACTCACCCATTCCGACTACCTTACTTCTGGTGTTGCCTCCTCCTGCATAAGACGAGTAGCTGTGAATAGTTTGTTGATTTTTATATGTATATATTTTGTAACTGATATGTTAATCAAGAAAGTGAACTTATTAGCTATGAACTGGTTAGGGTGGGATATATATTCGTCAATTTGGGCCACCCATATTTGAGTCATATTCAACTCTCTTTTGCGTAACTATTGTCTTCATAACAAAAAGACTGCATAATTCTCCCTAGGTTACTTAGAGGAACCCTAAAGTGTTCCATGACTGGAAACACATACTCTCTCCATAGTTGAAAAGAAAGATGTTTTGAAAAGGTTTGTTTCAAACATTGGGAACATAAATCATAAATAAATTTTAAGTCGTTGAGTTTAGAAATATGAAAATCATATCAATAGATTTGTCTTGAAAAATACTTTCATAAAAGTATACATATATAATTTTTTTAATAAATATTTTTTATAGAAAAGAAGTCAAAGTTGCGCTTTAGAGACCGTGTCATTTGTCATAAACGTCTTTCTTTTCAACTGTGGAGTAGTACATAATATACTCCCTCTATTTCAAATTATAATTCACTTAACTTTTTAAAATTAAATACACTCGGCGGCCCTTAAACTTGTAGCATTGTGTCACTTAGGTACATGAACTCTTAAACCAAAATTAACCTCCCTAAACTTGTAGCGTTGTGCCACTTAGGGAGTCCCAATGATAGACACTATGCACAATATACAAGAGAGAATTAATATGCGTAGAAACTATCCTTCCCAACCGATAGTTTTCCGTAGGATAAATTAAATACAACGTACAAAAGAGATGGATCAAATGTGGCAAAGTCTTCGTGGCCTGGAAGCACAGAATTGAGTGCATGGGAGTTTCATAGGCCAGAGCGTGTGTGTGCGAGCTCTCTGTCGTCGTCCGAGTTTCATTGGAGTTTCAACAAACCGTGTTTCTAGAAAATAAACGATCCAAATTTACTATTTTAAGAATTTTCTACAAATTACTATGAATTATTATTGAAGCTTCAACAATTTTCCGAAAAACTAAATATTAAATCGAAATAAAAAACAGTATTGCAAAGTGGACCCTGGACTTTCCAGAAATCAAATAAGCCTAGATTTGTAAAACCCTCTCTCTAGTCAATAAGCAACTGTAACCAACAAAGAGCTTCTATTTACATTTGTGCCCTTTTCTTCTACCCATCGTATCTTGAGCAGAGAACCGTGGGCGCTCGTCGATTTCTGGCATCAGGGCGAGGCGCCGGCGGTAAGGGGCAGCTCAGAGCAACCTATGGCTTTCGCTTGCGCGTGAGGGGCAGCAGCCTCGCGGATCGTGACCTTGTGCGGGTGCTCAGAAAGGAATTGGCTGGCCGCCTGGATATCGTCGCGCGTGACGGGGGAGCGGGAAAATGGCGATGCGGCGGCGGGAGAATCGCCGGGAAAGGAGAGAAGGAAGAGTGCGCAGGAAAGCGGATGCGGGAGCGAGGGCGAGCAGGCGCGCCATGGAGTCATCGACTCGTCGGCTGCGTACGGGATCTGGATGGAAACCACTCGTTTCTTCCCAGTGGCGTTTGGGTCGCTTCCAGGAGCCTCGTTGCTAGCGTCGACGCCGTTCCTAGAGGAAGAAATCGTTTCTACGTTTTCCCCCCTCTCTCTTCATTAATTTAACTGCCACATCAGCAAAACGGTGAGCTGTTAACATAATTAATACACATAGAAACCACCATTATTATATTATTGGGACTGCCCTTAGGTCCACGAACTCCGAAAAACCAAGAAACCCGACAACATAATTGTTTCGAAATCCGTACTCTGTACTCCTTCCTCGCCTTTGCTAGCACAAATTAACCATGCCAGTCTGCCGGATACTACTCCGAACACCCCAGCCAGCATGCATCGTGTTTGCTTAAACTTACCAGCTTGATTATCAGCCGGTACTTCGGCTTTAACAACCGAAATTAGCCGTCGAAACCACCAGCAGAGGCGATGCGAACAAATTAACATGGTGCAAGAATGAAACTTACTTGGCTCGGGCGGCGTCTTCCATGTCAAGAGGAAGCCATCACTGATGAGTTCCTCGTAGTTGCTCGCGTTAAGCCTCGGCATACTTTCCAAGCACAGGCACGATGGTAGCACCGCAGCCGTCCAAGAAGTATCTCCCTCCGGACTCTCCGTGCGCCCTCCGATGCGAGCAAACGTGCTGTTGCTGCCACATCTCGTCACCGGCGATCCCTCGTCCGCGGCCGTTGCGGGCGGCGGCGCCTTGGTGCAGTCGTACAGGATCAGGTTTACGATTGACGGGGCTGATGGAGAGCGGAAGCGCGACCTTGGCGGAGCTGTTGTTTTTTGGGGATGCGGCAGCTCTCATCGTCACCATCGGACGGAGCTGTTCATGAGCTTCGGACCTTGTGGGAGTCGGCGACGACCAAGGAGGCGTTGTCGTAGAAGACGGCGAGGATCTGGAGCCAGTGATCGTACCGGCTGTATCCGAGTGCGGTGTGCTGTTCACGCCTTGTGAACCAGGGGAACGATCAGCGCCGCAGTTGGTCTTCGTCGCCTTCTCCGGACGCGATCCCGAGCGGGAAAGCGATGCTCACGTCGCCGCATGGCGTGGGCGGGCAGTGTTCTGCTGCTGAGGCAAGGATCATCAGCGGCAACGACAGGACCATCCACACCGATGAGACGAGCGAGGTCGAGGTCCAAGCCATGGTGGAGGATCGGAGCATGGGTGGGTGGGGTGGGGTACTCAGTTTCTACGATTGCAGTAGCAACGAGACAAACATGGGTACTGGGTGATGAAGTCACAAGCGGCTAACTAAATGTTAAATTCCGAAAGGTACTATAGCGGCCGGCCACGTTTGACTGGGGACATTTTCATTGACAACAGGGAACATTGGTTTAGGGTCTGTTTGGAACGCATGAATGCAAAACATAGGAAAAAAAAAACACAGGAATATGATAGGTGTATGGTAGTAAAACAGAGGAAAGGAAAAACACAGGAAATAGCTAACAAGAGGTGTTTGGAACACAGGATTTCATAACACTGGAATCACATGAGCGGAGGAGAGTCAGAGGGACCGTTTAATTAGGCGAGGAAACAAATGAAGTGATCGTGGAATAGTTAAGGCAAACCCGTCAGGCTGAACTCACGGATAAAGTGACTAGCGGACTTGTTAAGCAGATCGACCCGTCAGAGCAGAAACACTGGGACGGAAGTTGTGCCAGGCACATATTTGGGGCTCCCTTTGCATGCGAAAGCTAAGAAGGATTGATGTGCAACCTTTGATAGATAAGGTGGGAGCTAAGTTGCCGGGTTGGAAGGGCAAACTTTTAGCCACATCAGGCAGAGAAACCTTAGTCAAAACGGTTCTATCGTCTCAACCGATATACCATATGACTGCTTTCCCGGAGCACAAGTGGCTGATTCGAAACATTGATAAGCTGGGAGAAGCTTTCTTTGGAGAGGGAACACCGAAACAAGGTATATGGGCCTATGGCGGCCATTCCCTCTTAAACTAGCCAATGACATGCAGACCAAAAATAAGGATGGCCTAGGGATTTTGGATCTTGAATGCTTTGCAAGGGCTCTAAGACTAAGATGGTTTTGGTTTCAATGGAAATACAAAGATAGGGCGTGGATCGATTTAGATCTTCCATGTGATGATAAAGATTGAGAGCTATTTGCAGCTTCCACGATTGTGTCAGTGGGGAATGGAAAAACAGCAAGCTTCTGGTCCTTCATCATGGATCGAAAGGAAAAACTCCAAAATCTTTGGCACCAAGATTGTTCAAAAGACGAGAAGAAAGAGGATTTCGGTGTCGGAGGCCTTAAAGGACAACAGATGGGTTGAGCATATTGCTCCTATTCAAGACATAGAAGAGTTAAACGAGTACTTCACGATCTGGGAATATGTGAGTTAGTACAGTCCAGCTAGATTGTACCAGAGAGGATTCCCAAAGATGGAGATGGACACAGGATAGCGATTACTCGGCTAAAAGTGCCTACCAAATCAATTCGAGGGATCCTATAGTAAGTTAAAGTTGTCGCCAATTTGGTGGACAAAGGCCGAGGCAAAATGTAAATTCTTCGCATGGACATTACTTCATAACAAGATCTTGACGGCTAACAACTTAGCAAAGCGGAACTGGCACTATGATCCTCTATGTAAACTCTGTGGGACTGAGCCGGAAACTCCAAAACCACCTTTGCAAAAACTGCCCCCTCACTCAACAGGTGTGGTCCATTCTGAGACGTTGGTTAAACCTATCGGTTCTAGATACAGTGGATACAACCGGATCAATACATAAGTACTGGCGGAGATGACGAAGTAAATTTGACAAGACACAAAAGAGAAAAATTTGACGGCATCTTGATTTATCTCTAGTGGAATATTTGGAAAGAGCGAAAACAGGAGAACTTTTCAGCAAAAATCTTTGAATGTGCACGGCTTTGTGCAAAGATGATATCCAGCAGTTTCAACTTGCTACCATCAACCCGAGAAAGGAAAAGTAGTTTTGCTTATTTAGTGGAGTGGAGAGTTAAGGGGATCCACTACTACAGAATCACTCATCACTACCGCCCGGTATCACCGCCGGAAATTTAGTCCACCGGCGGCGATGAACCGTTCAGGCGCGGGACAAACCGTAAACTCCACGGACTCGACCAATACCCGGCGGTGAAGATTTATATCTCTCGGGAAAATTATGCCCCCAAGTGATCGGATGGACTCATATCATCGCTGGGCGAAAATAAGAACTCCATACGATCTCTCGCGATACACCGCCGGTTGTTGTCACTCGAAAACTATGGTGTGACCGATCCGTAGTCTTTGTGCCGGTTCACTCTCGGTTCTAAAATAATGCCGGCAGTGATAAAGTTGCCAACTCAAAAAAGGTAACAGGGAGTGTTCTCTCTCCTTCCTACTCTGTACCATCCCAAGAACAGAGGCGCTCGTTTAGACCCTCCCCACCAGTGCTGCGACCGTTCTAATCCGTGAAGGAATTGCTTGCATTTGAAGAATGGCTTGACAGATTTGGTTTAAGGTTAGTAACAATCATGCGCTCCTTTGATTTTATTCCCCTAATTACCTCTGTTATGATGGGTACATCCCTTGATTCTTGTTCTTGTTCTTTCTACATTGTAGAGCCGCTGAGCTCCAATTGAGCGTAATTTACGCTAGGCTTCCAAGCAATTTATGGACAATCCATCATCTATAAGGTTGGTCGCCCTAATTAATTACTGTAGTTTTCCTATGGTGCTATAATTATTTCTTGTTAGTATGTGAGTTGAGATTTTACAATTTTGCCGACCAAAATAGTCCATGTGTCACCTACCAGCCACATTTTTTCGAGCTGAATTGATCAAGTCTTCAATTTCACCTTTTTTGTAGAGATAGATCGAGAGTGGATGTATGGGACCCGTGCAAACCGAGCGTTCTTTCATGGAGTCTCCCAGTTTCTGCGTGTTGCCAGAGATCATGTTGGGGTTGGGAAGTATGTTTTTTGCCCATGCTTGGATTGCAAGAATGAACGGAAATATGCTAACACAGAGTGTATCGAACCACTTGTATACACGGGGTTCATGCCGGGGTATACCACATGGACAGAGCATGGTGAGATTGGTTTTGCATGTTCCGAGAGAAAACAATGATGATCAGGCCATTCCCTGTCATGCACGAGGAAAACAATGATGATCAGGCAATTCCTCGGCCGTGCACGAGGGAAAACAATGATGATCAGGAAAACAACGACGTCGCCATGCACGAGCAGCACGAGGGCACTACTGGCTTGCTTAGTGATACTCTTGCTGATGACAACGACGAAGAGGATGGCCACTGTCGTTTCGTTGGTCTTTTATGTTTCACAAAGTGTGTTTTGGTCATGTGATCGTGGGGGAGCTTGTTAGTGGTTTATGTTTTCGTAGTAGGAAGCTTCGGGCTGGGTACAGAGAGTAGTGGTCATCCGACCCCCACGATCACCGTTAGTGGATGTAATACCTTTTTTTCTTCTTTTTTTTCTTTTCTAATACAATAATGGTAAAAACTTTTTGCCGTCTTTCTAAGAAAAAAAGTTGTGCCAGCTGCTGCACGCATTGCCGTCTCCCCACCGTCGGCCATCACACGGGTCGCAGCCACGGGATCTTTCCTCGCGTTCAAAAAAAAAATGTTCTCACAGGAACGCAGTTTGTCCTGCTGGTTACGTGATGTGGCTAGTGCAGTTTGTGTTGCCGGGACTTGCCGGACTCAATCACAAGAGTTCCCAAGTCACAGACGGATGCAAAACGAGTTTTAAAACAATTTCAGTGATTAGCTTCTTGTTTGTGATGCTGATCAGTGCACTCGTGAAAATGTAATAGTCAGTGGCAGCATTTAACCCAAAATTATAACTCAAGTTTAAAGACAAGTGGCCAAGCTTAGAGTACTAAAAAAACAGTCAAACGAAATTATAATTTCCAAGGAAGCAGTACTATTTGGATATAGTATATAGATCTAACGCGTGCATTTTGCTCTTCCTACTAATAAGCTAGTAGTAATATAGGTATTGTTAGTTCCAAGACCAAGAGTGAAGTTTAGCTTACCTGACGGCGGCGAAGCCTGCCATGTCGCGAGGTAGCCGTCGAGATGAGTTGCTCGTAGTTGCTAGCGTTCACCTTGCCCAGCACTCCGAGCACCGGCACGAAGGCAGTGGTGCAGCCTTCTAAAAAGTAGCTGCTTGCTGGCTCGTCGGGACGCCCATCGGCAGCACGAACAAACGTGTTTTCTGGCATACCGTCTCCACGAGCCCCACGCCTGACGGCGGTGGCAGATTGCATTGTAGAAGATGAGCTTCTGATTGACAGGACTAACCGAGAGCAGGAAGAGTGAAAGTGTGGGAATAGTTGATTCAATTCCATGACAATGTCAGTGTTTATATAGGAGGCCGGGGTGGCTCTTGGCCAACTGCACAGGCGTACATGCCTTGAATCAAGGACGGACTACTATAATCACTCATACTATAATTACAATAGTCTAACACTCCCCGCAGTCTAATCGGGAGCATTGCTAACAGTTAGGCTGGACCTAAAACTCCTGGAACAAAGAGGTGGGAAGACCCTTGGTGAAGACGTTTCGGCGTCTTGTGATGTCGTGGGGACATGAAGAACTTCGAACGTGACCGGGCGACCTTTCTCGGACAAAATGGAGATCGATCTCTCAACATGCTTAAATCGCTGATGCTGCACCGGATTACTAGAGAGATATACAACATCGACGTTGTCACAATAGACCAAGGTGGCACGACGAGGAGGGTGCTGGAGCTCATGGCACATTTGTCTTAACCAAGTGGCTTCAACAACGCCGTTCGCCACAGCACGATATTCAGCCTCGGCGCTAGGCGTGAGGCGTCTTTGGCGCTTGGAGGACATGACACCAGGTTGTCTCCGACGAACACCGTGACAGCCGAGTCGATCGTCAGTGTCGGGACATCCAGCCCGGTCGGCATCGTATAGACAACCCAGCTCAGGAAGGGAGGGCGACACATAGTCAACCCAAGCTACGTGGTGCCATGCAAGTATCGCGGGATCTCGCTTGAGCAGCAAGGTGAGGCTCCCTGGGATCATGCATATAGAGACAAATCTGGTTGAACTGCCAAAGGCAATGTCGGACAGTGAAAGTTAGGTCTTGAAGGGCTCTGCTAGGCTTCTTGCGAGTAGCGTCACCAACAGGAGGTCCATCTGCTGAGATAATTTGGAGTGTAGATGGTGTTGCATGGCTTGTACTCACTCATCAGCTCGCTCCAAAATATCCCTTTGTGTCTTGAGAAAGAAATAACCCCACTAGCGGATCGTGCCCGAAAGCCCCAGAAAATGGTGAAGGCCCGACCTATATACGTCATGGCAAACTCATGTTGAAGAGCCCCAATAATCTACGGTTGACCCGAGGAAGTAGTGAGAACAATATCATCCACATATAGCAATAATAGGGCTGTTTCGGCTCCTCGACGATATACGAATAGAAATTAATCGATTTTGCTTCAACAAATCCAAGTGAAATGAGATAAGCAAATCGTTCACGCCAAGCAGCGGAACTTGCTTCGAGACCATATAGAGATTTGTTGAGGTCAGAGCAAACAAAACCGAGGGCGGGAGGAATCCACAAAACACGTGGGCTAAACGTAGTACCTTTGTCTGCGAGAGATTACCATGCAAGAATGCATTCTTCACATCCGGTTGGTGAATAAGCCAGTCTGAGAAGAGCAGGGAAAGAACCACCGGGATGTCGCGGGCTTGACCACGGGACTAAAGGTCTCATCATAATCAATACCCAGTCCTTTGGTGAATCCACGAGAACCTTGAGCCTTGTAGCGATCTAAGAACCATCTGCGTGCGGGGTTGTGACGAAAAAATCCACTTGCTGTAACCATATTAACACTAGGAGGCCATGGCACAAGACTCGGTGTTGTTGGCGATCAATGCATCAAACTCGGCTTGCACTTAGCGGCACGCCAGTGGGACGACGGGGCACCACGGACGGGCGAGGCGGCGGCATAACCCGGCATGGAGATTAAAGGCGATCCGCAGGCTGGGCGATGCGGGCCTTGCCAGCGTGTGCATCGAGTGCTCGTGGTGGCCGGAGGATGGCGCACTCGGGGGAATCCGCTTCTTTGCTAGGAGTGCCAAATAATTTGCCGGTGGAAAGCATCGAGCACTCGGCAAAGGGCTTCTTGCCCAGTGGCATAATCCGCACTCGGCAAAGCCTCCTTTGCCGAGTGCGAATAGTCGGCTTGTGTGTTCACATTCGGCGAAGAATACCTTTGCAGGAGGTAAGCAACCCTCGGCAAGCGCCGCTCGGCAAGCGAGGCCAAGCGGCCACGCTAGCCGTTTCGCCCGCCAGTGCCCGACGTTAGGCACTCGGCAATTTATGCGCCCTTTGTCGAGTGCCACGTGCGAGGGCACTCGGCAAAGCAACCTACTGCAGAGTGCCATAGTACAAACTCGGCAAATTATGAATTTTTTTGTTTTAAGCCCCATTTTTTTTTGTGTGTCAGCAATTACGATAATTACATCTCATGTTCAGGATTTGGGACAATTTCAAGTTGTTTTGCTATATTTCATGAATTATTTCTATTTTCTTCCATTTTACGGACCCCTCAAATTTGAACTGCGGGTATATGAAATAATGGAATTTGGTCATTCAAAAATGTTATTCATGATGCTTGGCGTATGTTTAAGAGAATTTGAATCTAGGGACTCGTGCGAAATTACGAACATTTATGTGTCGAAACATGACGAGTTATATGCGGAAAAAAGTGTTTTAAATTCTATAAAATCCAAACGAAGGTTTTAAAAATCAACTTGCGAGGTGTGCTTTTCATCTCATGAGAAGGCTGTGGTAAAAATTTGAAAAAAGTTCGGAGCAAGTTGTGACGTCGGATGTCTAAAACTCGAGACATCTCCACACTTGATCACATGTGATGTAATTACTGTACCAAGGACACACAAAAATTGGGCGAAAAAACAAAAAAAAATTCATAATTTAAGTGCTATAAAGGACACTTTCGGCAAGACTCTTCTTAGAGTGCCTAGGGGCGTGGCTTTTCGGCAAAAGTAATGACCACGAAAAGCCAGAGCCTTTGCCGAGTGCCATCTTTCGGCACTCAGCAAAGCGGTCATGCGGACCCGAGGCCATTTCAGCTCATTTCCTTCTTCTCCCGCGCCCGCCCGCCCGCCGCAGCGTCGCCCACCCGCCCCGCCGCTTCCCAGCCTCGCCGAGAACCCGCCCCGTCCCTCCTCGCCGGATCCGGCCCGGCCCCGCACCCGGACCCCGCCCGCGCCGCGGGCCCGCCAGCGCGAATCGCCGGCGCCAGCCCGCTGCCCGCCCCGCCGTCGTCCGGCAGGCCGCCGGTGGTCTCTTGACGGCCCGGCCCCCTCGGCCCCTCGCCCGGCCCCGGCCCCTCTCGGCCCCCTCTTCCAGCCGTGAGTGAGGAAAGGGAAGGAAGCTTCCCGGGGTAGAGGGGAGGAAGGAAAGGGGAAAAGAAAGGAAGAGGGAGGAAGGGAAGGAAGAAGAGGAAAGAGGAGGAAGAGGAAGGGAAGAGGAAGGAGGGAAGAAGAGGAAGGAGAGGAAGAAAGGAAGGGGAAGAGGAAGAAGAAAGTGCCTCTCTCGGACCGGTCATCGATCTTCGTCTTCTTCAACGGTGATCACGCCGTTTGTCGCTCACCCGTTGCTCTTGCCGTTCACGCGGTCAAGGTAAGCCCTACCCTTCTCTTCTAGTAGTGGTAGTAGTTGGTAGTACTAGTAGTTAGTAGTGTTAGTTGTAGGGTTAGTAGTAGTAGTTAGTAAGTAGTTAAGTAGCTCTTAGTATTAGTAGTGTTAGTAGTTGTTAGTAGTAGTTGTAGGGTTACTAGTAATTGTATATGTATGTGATTTGGTGACGCCGTGCCCATATTGGTGGTTGGTGGCCGTGCCCATGTTCGGTATATATATGTGGTTGTTGGCCTTCGTGCCATGTTTTTTTGCAGGTTTTGGGAACCTCCCATGCGGGGAGGTCTTTGCCAAAATTTTGAGTCGATAATAACTATTTTTCCCTTTCTTTAGGAGGACTGTGGGAGTGACTCGGCGACCCCGATCGTCCTCGTGGGCGGGTCTTGCTGCACCGCGTCTCCACCAACACCGTAGGTATTAATCACCTCCCTCCTTATAGTTGTCTTACATAGCGCCGACCTAGTTAGGCGTCTTCCGTCCAGAAAGAGATACGGCACGTTGGTATGCGCATATGTGCATATACGACCGTTTCTGTTTCGGATTGTCCGTTTTTTGGATAGCCCGTGGATGCGTAGATGGGTTAGCATCCATGCTCAGCTTCCGTCGAAGCGGATTTTGCGGGCACCTTCTCCCCGTTGTTCTCGGATACACACTCTCCCCTGGCGGGACGTGTATCGGGAGAACGGCGGGAGGTGCCGCCAAATCCGCCGGACGGAGCCGAGCATGGATGCTAACCTTTGTCTCACGCATCCTCGGGTGGGATTAGGACCTATCCTCACCTATTAGATGGTGCGAAGGCCGTGTAGATGCAATTGCTTGGTTATATGGCTCACGACATGGGCGTATGACAGAGGATGGATAACCGTGAGTGGATGTACACACGCTTCGCAAGTAAGAGCCTTGAATGGATTAGGGGGACCGATGCTTTCTGGAGCATGCATTTGGCCCATTTGCTAAAGGGTCTATTCGGATGCCGCGTGTCCCCGTAGCAAATGTAAGAACAAGAAAAAGAAACGAAAGGTTGAAATGGGCAAAGATATTTACAAGATGGATTCGTCCCAAACTACGGCCGTTGGATCTTCCCACGGTGAAGCCGATCGTATTAGAGAGGACGTGGTGAGGCCCCTCCTCGAGGAGTATGATGCAGATGCCGGATAGCGCATACATGATGGGCACTTTCACGATGCACCGGTTAAATGGAGTATTGGAGGAGGAACTCCGAGGAAACCGCAAAGGCGTTCTACGAGATGATGGAGGCGCACAAAGAGCCCCTTCACGAGAAGACAATGGTTACGGCTGGATGCCATTTCACGCCTTTATAGCGTTGAAGTCGCAATTGAGCATTAGTCGAGACGGCCGACACCCTCGTTGTCGAGTTATTGGCAAACCGCCTGCAGGGTCACGCCTGCCCGAAGAACACGTCACGAGTCACGGGAGACTCCTTCGTGGACTCAAGATGCCGTATGAGTCGTACTCCATGATTGTCCGAAGGGGTGCGCCCTATTTAGGGGAGACCTCAAGGAAGCAACGCGATTTGCCCAAAGTGCAAAGCCTCTAGGTTTGTGGAGGTAGAATGTAGTGATGGCGGGAAGAAATAGTCCAAGATCCCCGAGATGGTCCTACGACACCTTCCTTTTCGCATCGAGGCTCCAACGGTCGTACATGACGAAGGAGTCCATGAAACAAATGACATGGCACAAGAAGGGCAAAAGATACAGTCCCGAGAAGTTGGT